>JABTTQ020002304.1:0-468551 GCA_016081115.2 Rehmannia glutinosa
CAGTGTACTTCGTTCAAAGTTACGTATTGCTGATGATTATGACATACGCCCAACAATTTTCCATAAGAAATTTCTTTATAGTTAAACTAAATTAAACAACAACCGAGCCCGCCGCTCTGTTATATATGATAGCGAAGAGAAGAAATCACCTTCACTTTGAAATTTTGAAATACTATAAAGAACTTACTTATTGACAATATATTTCGGTCAGGATCACACATCGGAGTGATAAAGGGATCCGTATAGCGACAACATCATTGGCAAGAATTAATACATCAAAAATCGGATCCATTAATGTTCACTATGAACAACCGTATAATTATTCCATCTACCTTCTTTATTTATGAACAACACATATAATGCATTACTAAAACATTATGAAAAAGCGAGGAAAGATTCTTATGTTATTGTGCAATCTAAAAAGATTTCAGAATATGTGAATGATTCTTTTATCTCCTTAATATAACTTTTGGTTTTTCTTGCAAATAATTTAGCATCGATTAAACCATAAATATGGTGGAACCAGTAGCAGTGCCAGGTATTTTAAACTACTTACTCTTTGAATGTCGTAATAATTATAGGAAGTCTTTGATTTTGAGAGCATTTAGGGATTGAATGCATTATTTAAGTAATGATACTCCGGCTCCGTTTTATTTCGAATATATGGCACATAAATCAATTTTCTAATTTCTATTTAGTATGAAAGCTGAAGCGAATATGGAACTAAATTTAGTGAAAAAGCTTCTTACGCGGTCAATTTTCATCGTTATTGTGGTCAGTGAGAATATTCTTGAGGAATTTAGTGTCGTGGGTAGGGCCGTTGTTCTTGATCCCAAAATTGTTTACGAGATGTTAGTGAAGTTCTATCGTTAAATGTGAGGGGTATATGAAGCTTTTAGCCCATGGCAATTAAACAATTTGATTGACATAATAATATATGAAAGAATGCAAATGCAAACTGAGAATAGATATTAAGTTAAAACGAGAATACTTTTTGAAGCCTCAGCATGGTTTAATGGCTTATATATTGTGTTGAAATCTAACAATTTTTTTTACAGGCATTCTTAGAAAAGGATAAAAACATGTGACAACAGACATGGAACAAACATAAAGATCACGAAAACTTGAAAACCACAACACAAATCTAAGGGCGCAGACGTTTCCAAAATGACTCACAATTAGTAAACATAAATGTAACATATCAACAAGAGATCGAGGCGAAAACCTCAAACTTTTGAATATGAAGCATCAACATGCATATTTACACTTAAAATATCTAAAAATCAATCTCCAAGTGGTGAAAATGTGAAAAGTTTATAGTAGAAGGATGAAATATCTATGTTGAAGAAAAACATGCAAACTCTTGACATATCATTGACTTTGTAGTGATACCAAACAAATCGACCAGGAGTACCTGGAAAAGAAACAGAAACTTCATAAGATAGAACACCTACACAATAAACATCAGCAAATAATAATATATCTGAAGCTAAGCATTCTCGTAGATAAAAAGTTAAACATGAATAATTATAAAAACCTCACGATGTTCGGATAAAGTACAAAAATAACCCAAATTTGTTTTTTGAAAAAATTACAAAAAAGCGCAGGTTTTTGATTAAATGCCACATTTTCTACCAACTTCATAAACATAAATATTTCCAAAAAACTGCGATATTATTAAATGTGTCCCATTATCCCGTTAAATTTAAACAGAATCTAAACTTGATGTTTTTTAATTTTTAAACATGTATTTTTGTCATTGATAACAGAAGTCTTTTATGGTGCTCCCTTAAACATGTTAGAAGTTTAAAATTCATTATCACGAGAAAAGCTGGAGTCATGAAATCTGATGGAACCTTGAATTATGGTATGATACATGAGAAAAAGGGATGATAAGTGATATAGTGATAAGTTAGTTGAGTTATCTATGTGACATCATTAAATATGCGCTCCATCAGTTATGACAAATTATCATTTATCAATGTAGCGGTATAATTTTGTACGTTCCATCCCAGAATGTAGTGTTGAATTATAAATCTTAATTAAGTTACATGTTGCGGAGAATATATGGAAAAGCTCCATCTTTTTGGTCACACAGTTATAAAGATTTTGCTATGGTTGCTATGGATTATAACTCTGTTTTTTAACCATATTGTTTTCTAAATCAAATGCATGAAATCAATTGAAGCATTTCCCGATTATAATTTTTACTATTGATACAATTCAACAATCATAAAAAGTGAATTGGAGTTTGAAATGCGTGTCGTAGACAACATTTATATCAAGCTGGCACTTTACGGATACATCTCGATCATTGGAACCTCACTGCTCTTGGGTTGATAACAAAAAGCGAGGACCATAAAATTTCTCTTGTCGACTTAAAATTCTTTGGCGTAACCACTCATGACTTACTTTCAGTGATTATAAATATAAACATGACCTAGATTGTTTTGTGGAAGGCGAGTTCCGAGTAACTTGGTATTAATCAACATTTAACATTTAGTAGTAATTTATCCCTAGTTCATCTCTCTTGAATTTCATTTTTGTAGGGCCAGAATACATTCTTTTGTTTGTTTGTTTCTTTTAAGGAACATCGAGATGAATCTTTTACAAATGCATTGGTAAAAATTTTACTAAATACTTCTTATATGTTTATTTCATTCTTTGGATTCATGATATTCAATTACATCTAAGTAATTTTAAAATTATATATCATTTTGCTCGACGGAGAAAGAGAGAGTGAAACAAATATGTTAATATCAGCACAATCTAAAAGTCTAAGTAAAATTATAGATAGTGAAAAACACACAAAAATATATTTCATACGTTGGTTTCATTTAGCCAAAAAACACCATTACTGCTTTGTACCATGCATGTTAATGAAATGGAAAAATGAAAGGGATAAAAATTCAAAAATTGAAGGCACATGAGGCCAAAAGGCAGCGACATTCTTGTCCTCGAAAAAATCAAAAACAACCACGCCAATCAATACTCGATAATGAAACCTTAAACCTTAAAACGGATACGAATAGATGTGGAGAAAGGAAATGAGATAGCGGTGGTAGGAGTGGTGGTTGAAGTATGGCTCCCCCAAAATTGGTGTGGCGTACAGGAACAGCTCGGTAGCAATTAAATGAGAGGACAACCGGAGATGAGAGCTAATTGTCGGTCCTAAAACTTCAAATATTTGGCAACTGAACTGTTATCACTTCCAATGGTCAAGGCAGAGGGTTTTGAGGAAGAAGGGTTTTCTTTGAGAATTCTAAGTGTATCGAGTTTTGGGATGTGTCTGTTGTAGGAGTTAATTTGAGGAAATCCTCTTAAGAAAAATATTAATTTTGGTTAATTTACTTTATTTTTATTTTAGAGTGATGAATATTGAGTAATATCTAATTTAAAAGAAATGGTATAATAGTGATATTATATACCAATAAAGAATGGTATCTCTTGGAATAACGATTTTAAAGTGATGTTATAAATCAAGAAGAGAGGCCAAAGACACGGCTCTTAAAAGCGATGTTATGTGTAAAGCAGATCGGCTCATTCTCTTCCCTCAAAGCGTGATGTTTGTAGTATAGACATCATCAAATTGAGGAAAGCGGTGTCTTAAGGTGGATATCTTTGAGGAAGTTTTCTTGTAGTGATTGTCGATAAGCGAGATAATGTGCCATACCATACTTTTGGTGCTTGTTCAATCCATAAAAATGCTTTAGCGAGCATGTAGACTTTATCTCAATAGTTTTCTACTCAAAGCCTCGAGGTTGTTCTACCGCAGACTTCTTATTCCAAGAATCACGTTAATCCATAACTTCATCCATTTGATACTTGATGAAGTTAACGTATGCTGACATCGTAAGAAACATCACAATTGCTTCGGTCACAGCCTTGAGGCAAAATTTTCATCCGATCTATACCTTATCTTGGGAATGCCCTTTGGCTACCAATCTTGCTTTGTTTCTTACTCTGATCCTCTTCATTCATCTTGTTCTAAAATACCAGCCAAGTACAATAACATTTTGGTGGATAGACGCTGAACTAATTACTCAAACTTTGTTTATTTCAAGAAGCGATTCGACTCGCCACCACTGCATATACAAGAATCAATGTTGGCGACATCGATACTTGTGACACATCTTTAGAGCTCATCTGAAATAAAACAAGTAAACATGAGATTTGTGTTGAGTCTGGATCACAGTTCTTACTACATCTCTAACATTGCAATGATTAACTCAATTGGATGGCTGTCGACCTTCAAATCTAGTTGGAGTAAATTACATTGGTTAAGTGATCTCATAGTAAGTTATGCTAAAATAACTTTCTCTTACGTCATTTAGTACATGGACCTTCCCAGTTATCTTTGAGGTCGGCTATCTCATCTTCATCGGGGTTAGTGCTCTTACATCTTGCTTCAACGCAGGACTCTTACGAATAGTTGGTTGATTGCTCTTGTCGGCCTTCGTCTATCATCATTTTCTCCATTGATGTTGAGTTCATCAAAAATCCCCACATGGATAGACTCTTCATAACCATAATCCTATTGACCATTTTCTATAAGTTTACTCATTTGAGTATCCAGATACATTCATCGGTTTAGCATCAAAAACTTTTAAGTTATGCTGCCATTGTTGTGGATAGTAACTTACGTAAAAATTGAATATCCAACATTGGCTTTCTCGCTATCGAGTTTCATAGGTTTTGGACAAGCGCATGTTAATCATACACTGTTTTTGAGTGTAGCAAGCGGTATTATGTGGCCCGAAATCTCTTAAATGACAAACCCGGTAACATGGTCCTCAGAAACTGGCAGAGATATGTTAACTAACACCGGCTACTCCATTTTGTTGTAGCGTTCTTACGGTACGACAACTCGCAGAGCAATACCATTCTCGTCTGATGCGAGTTATAATCCATTGATAGGCTTCCCGGTTCCTGGTGAACACATCTTTATAATGGTTTGACTCTTCTCATTTTGAACTCTTTCTCATCGGTGAGTTAATTTTACTTGAGTTTCCTTCTTTTGCACATAAAGATGTTCGTAATGTGCTTGAATAATCATACCACCAGCAAATTGTATTTGCTTCCCTTGTCTGAACTAGTTCAGCAGACCAAAAATAAATCAAACCAAATGCGATAAATCTTTGATATCCTGGTTGAAGAAGAAACAGCTTGTATACATTTGTGTATACCAAATGTGTTCCTTAACATACTAAGTTCCGACAAATCCTTCCACGGAATGACTATTTTCATTTTTGTTGATTGTCAAATTGAAGTAACAACAGCATTGCCCACTGACTAACTGATTAAGTGTACTCTTGCTAGCATACATGTGCTTCGAATGGCGTTGACAATCTACTACGCCATATTCTTACGCTTGTGATCATTAGAGCACAATTTCATTTGATTCAGACTCTTTGATTTGGCATACACCACGTATTGAAATCGATATTGCTTTTCATAGGATTGGCTAATCTTCAGGTAGATTGAAGTTGAACTTTTGTGATTTTTCTTAATTTTTAGTATATATGCAGAAAAAGCCACTATCCATGTACCAGTTCGCCAACTCGGCTATTCCTTGAACACGCAATCAAGGAAATTAATTGTTGGGGTACCCATTACTTTGGAGTCTTGAGGTTAGTCTTTATGAGTGTTCCAGTGACAATAACGGATAATCCCGGCTACAAAAGTTATATCACCCTATTGATTCATAATCATAATTCACAATTAGCAAATTGTTTCAGAACTAGGATCTTTCTATCCCCATCTCTTTTTGTTTGTATGCATGTGTGTTGGTGTTGTTGCTTTCTTGGGGTAATAATGGAGCTTACATTGCATATTGGATTTGTATTTGGTGCATATGTGTGTTGATTGCCCAACTCTTTTGTCCTTGGGAATGACCTATGATGAGGTTGAGGTCTTTTGCCACTGATTTATTATATCCCATATGTCTTGGTTGATATCTCATTTAGTTCATTCATCCCGGTCTTGGGTATTGTAGTTCTACCATTCCCATCATTGTAGCTTTCATTCTTTTGAAATCACAGGGCTTTTGTTAGTTGTGTTTGGATTTTAAAGAACCTTTTGTTTAGGTCTCTTTGATATGAACTTTCCGAATTTAGTTTCGGTGTCATGTCCAGTGTACTAATTTGGCTTCTTGCACTTTTCCTTATGTCTGAAGGCACATAAATGGTTGTGATTTGTTTCGAGTGGGTTTTGGTCTACTGACATATGGTGATTTAGTTTTAGACTCATCATTGCTTGAGATACTTTCTCCCATAACCAACTCTTGGGACTTAAGGCATGCACAAAATTAAATCGATACTTGTCTTGTCACCACTTTCTTTTAGTCATTATAAGCTCATCGATGATTGGATACTTAGTGAATGATCGATCACATTTAAGATCATTTTCCCTTTTTACGCTTTAACATCTAGAGTAGCTTGGATCTTGTAATTTAAGCACCGACGTATTTCTCATCATTCTGCAACCAGATAAGTAACGCACAGTGGAGTTCTACGAAAATCTAGAGGGAGGGTAAACAAATTTTCCCGATTTTCCGATTTCGCCCTCTTTTTAGAATGAAGATGATGACCAAAATAAAAATGCGGAAATTTAAACAACTGCGATGATTTATAGAGCTTCAACTTACACAGGGCCTAATGCTCTACCGCTCGGTAATAGAATGGATTTTGAAAAGAAAAAAAAGTATATTAATAAATATCAAACTATTACAACATTTTACCTTGAAGAAGTACCACACTCTTTTTACAACACCACATAGAAGATTACCTGATCTTAACTGCAATGAAGAGCACCATGAAGTCTTCAACTTTAGAATCCAATCAAGTGTGTTCTTACCACAAGAACACTAACAAGGATGTCTTGTTTTGGATGATTTAAACCAATTCAAGATTACAACTCAAATGAAGTATAAAACTTTGAAGTGCAAGTTGTAATCAAGAATGGCTTTAATACTCAAAATGTCTGAGTGAAGACTCGAGCTAAATACAACGAAATATGAAAGTGAAGAACGAAAGTTTGCTTGTTGTTTGTATTCTGTGTTGTTCTTGTGTTGGCCTTCATCTATTTATAGGAGAGCTCTTGTATTTGAATCGGTAATAGGCTCATCGCCCAGGGGTGAAATGCGTAAAAAAATACAAATCAAGCGGAGAAAATGGTTATTATAAATTAATCCCACAATTTCATGCGAGTTATACATTTGTGCAACGAGATAGTTTTGTCTTTGATAAAACCTGGAGTCGGAAGTGTTCTCTAATTTATTAGAAAAAAACAGGCTTTGGTGGACCGATCGAGGGGATTGGACCGGTCGACCTCGGAGTTGACAGTCGCCCCTAGGTGGTGGTCCACTTCTAAAATAATGAAACGAGAGAAGAATTTGCAATATTAACTCACTACATGGAAGGTGATCGGTCAACCACACACGTTAGCCTCAAGGTCGACCAGATCGGCCACCTAAAAAACTTCATGTTTTGATTAACATTTTTGATTTCAAGTCTTGACGGGTTGCCTTCTAGGGCAACGAGTTGGTCTAAAACGGAAGTGTTGTCGATTTTTATCAAAATAAACTTCAGAAATACTTCAAAAATTAGTAAAAAAAACATTCGTCGTTTTGAAGTATTTGGGTAACATTTGGAGTCATTGTTTGGTGTAAAACTCCATAATATGATATCATCAAAATTACGATAAAAATATTTTTCTAACATTAGAGTACTAAGCTCTTTAGTCGGCTATGAGTTTTGGCATTTAAAGGTTGTTTTCCTCATTTAGGAGTGTGTGAGAGGTTTTTATGTGCCGAAATCTTTCATCATTTTCCGATAGAATCATAAAGATCGTGGGTGATGAGTGTTTGTATTCCTCAACTATCACTTGAATCGAGAATGAGATGAGTTAGGAGATCTACCTCATCTTCTTGATCTTTGGGTCTTGTTAAAGCCCATGAGGCATAAGCCAGAAACCTCTTCCTCTCTGCCTCCTTTAGAGTAGTCGGCTTCACTCTTTATCTAACTCTGCTTGTTCGCTGCAGCTTGGATTTGTTTCGGCCGTCTTAAGTAGCCAACATAGCTTTATTCTTTTATGTCTTCTTTCTCTTGAAGACTTTTCTTTTATCTTCATTTTTAATGTGCTTGTTTTTGGTGGATAAAAACCAGTCGATAGCAAAAGTGTCCCGATTGCGCCGCAATTCCAACACATGTTCTCAACTCTCTACAAGTCGACTCTTTCGGCTACATGATATTGATTCTTTGATGTTAAAACTCTTTTGGTTAATCTTGTCCTCACTTGCTTTGGAGGGTGATGAGTGTCTTCTTGATAATTCACCTTTTTTTTCTTTTGTATTTCTTATTGAAGAACTTATTGAATCTTTTCACCATCAAGCGATCTCTTGGTCTATGGTCTCCTTGGATTCAGCTCTCTTTGCTTCACGACCATGGCGTCTGGTATCTTGGTACAAGCTGTCTCTTGTTCTTTCTTTCTCAACTCAAACACATATGCTTTAAGATCATAGAACAATTCATGATTTGATGTTCTAGTGAGATCCGTGGAATGTCTCGGAGCATAACCTTCATTTCCCACTCGGATGGAAGAGACCTCATGATTTTCATACATCTCCTTTTTGTGTATATTCATACTAGAAAAAGCTCATTGGTGATCTGTGTGAATCTAGCATCCGGTGATCCAGGACATTCTGCAATCATTTTAAAATTTTCAAACTTTTTGGACAACAACGGTTAATTTTATATTCCTTGATTTGATCGGACCACTTACAAATCGAGGTAAGTTTTTCCATATCTCTTTGGCCATTTCGAGGATCTAATTTTATTAAACATGGTCTTATCAAGGGTTTTATAAAGTATATCCTTGGCAACATTATCAAGAGTTGTATCTCTTTTGATCATCGTTCGTCCGTTCGCAACGTGTCCACCATGTCGCATGGAAGATCCCCAGGCTGCGGTGCATTGTCTTCTCCCCGGCGGGAGGGCTTTGCCCTTCTTCGATTGTATTAACCTTTAGTATTTGTAGTAGCCCGTCCTCAATCATGAGCCGTATCTTATAATGCGGTGATAGATGAGCCTGCATCGTATTTTCAATCATCAAATTTTTCCCACATGAACATTGGAATGCGAGTTAGATTTGCTTCCATGGTAGTAACTTTGGTTTGAAATAAATAGCTTTAAAAACTTTCGAGTGTTTGATTCTTTGAAAAAGAATGAGATCTAGTTAGGAACCGGTTCGGAAAGCTGATGAACAGCGCTCTGATACCTGACATAGGTCTCGAGGGTGATCTAATAAAGTTTAGAAGGGGTTGAATAAACATAACAACTTTTTAATTTTAGTTCTTTTAAAATATATTAAAGGTTGACTTAAATGGCTAAGTCTTTGATGGGCTGACTAGATTGGCTTACACAACAAAGTTACCGGCTCACTTGATTTCGATTGGTTGATAGTATAAATTAGTTGTTTTATTAACTTAAAAGTATAGTTGATTTGGTTTTGTCGGTGGAAGACTTTTCACCTTATAATTTTAAATACGTTTTTCAAAATTTGTTTAGCAATAGTTATTATCCATGAGACTTAAGCAAGTTTAACTTATCGTGAGGATATAAAATAGAGCAAGAAATAAAGTATGATGAAAAGTAAATGAACCTGAAGCGGTTTTATAGTGGATTGAGGATGGGGTAATTCCTACATTCCTCTTACTCCCAATCTTCGAGAAATCCCATTTTAAAGTAACTTTGACTTGAGTTTCTGAAAGCGATTATATAGTAAGTAAAACTTTGATCACATAGCACGATGCTCTTGGGACTCGACTTCTTCACAAGACGAGGTTGTCTGTTACTTGACCTCTTCAAACCGCTTGGACTTGATCGCCGTCCAGCGGGTTCAAAGCTTAGGTTCGATCTGGAACCTCACTACTTCTCCTTCAACGCTTAGAAAGTAGACCTTTTGTTCTTGAAAACAATTTTCCTCTTCAATTGATGAAGTAGTCTTTCTTCGAGTGTGTTGGATTAATTTTCACCGAAGTTAGGCTTGAGGATTTCTTTGAAAAGCTTGAGATATGTTTGCGAGGTTATTGCTTGAATGATTGTATGCTTGTGTTAAACTCGGTAACCTTATCTCACTTGTTTCCTCAACCTTTTATAGTGTACATTTAAAAATATGTATGTTGAAGAGATATATACATTTTTTTCAAATCACACTCGTGGGTTGTTGTCTTGGCTTGTCTTGCGGCGTGATGTAGGTCGTACCCATGAATTAATTGCTCTGCGGCTTTCCTTAATCTCTGCAGGTTTCAGGTACATCTCATTAGTTCCTTGCTTTTTCCACTCTTTCACCAAAAACGAACTTTATTCTTTGGCGGCTGTCACATCTTTATTTCGCCAAAACCTAGACTTGTCTTAACAACGGATCTCTTTCGACTTTCTTCAAGTATTGTCGAATTTGCTTACCCATTTGACATTTGATTCCAAACATTTGGAATGACTTAGTAATGAGTAAATTGCATTGAGACATCTTTTACGTCACTTGAGTGAGTCTTCTCTTCACTTCACTCGGTTGACACAACTAGGTCTTCACTTCAATCTTGATCAGTCTTGTAATTGTCGACTTAGGTGACTTCAACTCGACATACATCCATATCTATTACAAGTTGAATTACATGGAAAATGGGGTGCCAACTTAATATTCTAAGTTTTAATGTCATCAAAATCTATACATAAATTTTCCCTGACAACAGCCCAGGACATGTTGGGTTCACATGATGACTTGGGATTTGACTTGATAGTATCATCTTTTCCTTGGGCCGATATTTACGCGGCTTAGGACTGTCTTTAGAGGTACTTGAATCATGCACTCTGATTGAGGGAGCCCCACACTCTAAATGCTCCTTTTGCTTATTAAGCGGCCAGAAGGAGTGGCCACTTGAAATGCGATCTCAAATGAGAATGAGATCGAACACAAGCTCGTATATGATTGGTTACTTTGTCCCGATAATTCTTTATAACCTTAGGCGGATCAACATTGATGGCAGTGTCAAATTCGAAAAAGCATCTCGAAGATGATCGTCGGGGTGCATGATGTTGTGAGAATGGAATCAACTTCAATTCCCTCCATCTCTTGTCCAAAAATCTGCAAGAACATTTTCATGAGATTTTATATTGACAATATCATAATCATAATATCGACATTCGAACTTGTATCTAAGTAATCTAGTCTTTTGGTTTAGATTCAATTTTGTTTTGAAAAGCCGACACTTGAATTATCAATTTTTAAAGTAAACTTTTTAGCAGTAAAAATAAATGCCATTTTTCAAAAATCGTTAAATAAGGAATTCTTTCTCGTTTATATGCCATGATTTGCTTCTTTAATACGTAAATAGGCGTTTGCAATATCTACAGCACTTTGTCATTATGTGGCTTTTTAAAGCACTATTGCCTACCAATATCGCAGCATGCGTATATAAACAGTTCATCCTCATCTTGCGAGAATTGCAAGTTTTGGAAGCTTTTCCAAATTTCTTTAAGATGATTTATTATTTCTTGATGTTCGTCTTCCCGTTTGAATATGGCATCTTTTTTTCGGCAATGGGATAAACACGCCTTCATGTATTGTGCAGTTGTTTATGAACATTCGGCCAAAATTAACAACTCAAGAAAACTTTGAAGTTGTTTCTTGTCTTTCACTATATCACGGAAATCCTTGTATCTTTTCCACCATATGGCTTTGTCGGATAATTCCGGATTCATCAATTTTCAATTCAAGGAATTCAATACTTGCCCAGCAATTGCGCATCTTTTAAGAAAAGTACTAATCCTTCCATTATGACAAATATCTGAATATATTTCCAAATATTTGAGATGCTCTTTCATGTTCTTTGATGCATTTAGCATATCATCGATGTATACGAACAAGAAATTGAAATAATTTTAAAAAGATTATCCATCTTCCTTTGATATATCAACGGGATGTGTTAGCCGATCCCATATGCATCACGTTCAAAATATAATGTCCTTGTGGTGTGAAGAAAGTTTGTAAACTTCTTACTTTCTTCCTCCGTTTAAATCAGTGAAATCCGGACTTGCAATCGAACTTTAAGAATATCTTGGCACCTTTGATGCAATTAACCGGATATTTCTCTACTTAGGATATAGTATCGTCGAATTCAAAATATTATTAATCCGCTTGTAATTAATAACAAGTCTTGGTTTTCCTCTTTTGATTTCTCCATGGTTCACGACTAAGAATCACGGACTACGATTATGGAGAAACTCCTTGTGAAATCAACTTAAGGTCGAGATGTTCCTTAAGTATTTTTGCATATCCTCCCGCAATCCTCTTGGTTCATAAGGATTGGTTTGAACCTCACGAACTTCGTATCCTTCTGGTTTGACCCTTGAGGATGCTTTGAGTTCGTTCTTATTTCACAATGCCAAGGATTTTCACTTAATTCTTTTGGATCTTATTGACATTCTCGAGTGATATTTGTTCTTCTATGTAACATCACTCTGTAAATTTTCTTTTAGGCTCATCATTAATTTTGTAATAGCCTGCGGAGGTACTCGTTCTTCTCCTTGTATTACGAATGAATACAAGTTATTATTCCATCATTTTGTATCTTTGCTTGAACCATGTTGCCAAAAGGATAATAATGCCGCACCAATTCTTCTTTTATACGCCATTTTTGGATTTCTAAGTTTGGCTTCATCACGCTTGCGGCGAAAATTAGTAGGTATTTTTACGTAAAATGCTTCCGGCAATCTTTGGACAATAATCTTAGGATCACATAATTTTGTGAAAATAAGTCTTCTTGTTTCATTTTCTTGTGTAAATAGCTTGAATGTTTGTAGGAAATTATTCCCTAGCGAGAACATTTGCTCATGTATCATAGAAATAAATTGGCGGCGTCTTCACTTTGTTCCATGAAGTGCTTTGCACTGCGATCATAATTTTCTGCTTGTTTAATTCCTCGATTAAGGATAAGAATCCTTTTAGAGAAATCCCTTCCTATAATATTGGTAAATCTTCTCCAATTTCTTTAGAAAAAAACATCGCGGCTTTGCAGTACATATTAGGCACCTAAATCGATATAGGCGGCGAAATACCGACACTTGTATTGACATATAATATTCCAATAGAAATGTATATGGAGAATGGACTAGTGGTCATCACGATTCTATATCTTTTATCTTCCACTATGAACTCCATTCCATCTTGTAATCTTTCCCGAGTTTATGATCCTCAAACAATTCATCCTTAGTATTAGTTGTTCTAGGGTTTTTTGTTGTTCTAGTCAACTCAATTTCACCTATCTTTAGGCTTCCTTGATATATTAGATTATAGTTTGTTGGAGATAATATAGAACATCACAAGGAAAAATATTATCCTTTTGAGTGATGTCAAATATTACTTCAACTTCTCTCCATCCGCGGGGCATTTCGGCTCTCCTTGTGTTTAAAAACATGCAGGATTCTTTGAACTATACTTGGTTTTTTTCTTCCCAAGGATATTGCTTATCATTCTATCTTATTGGAAAGACATCCTCATTGGCTCAACTCACAAGACTTCGACTCTTGTTGAAGGCTGATTGATCTTGAGTTTCATATCGATCTCTTTATAGATGAAGACTCGATAAGTTGAGCGGCAGCGCTACGCAAAGTCTCAAGATTCTTGGGACTTCAATAAATTCCTTTCTCAAGAATACTTCTGAATGATGTGTATTCGAGAGAGCATAGAAAATCATGTATGTGATCGAATAAGGCATATTCCTTCTTTCATCAAATCGACTCTTTTGAAATCTTGATGAATGGACTACATTGAAATATTGATCCCCTAAGTTGTATGCAATTCTAGCTAGGATAGACATTAAATGCTAATTTTCACATCACAATTTCTTTATTTCTTCCAAGGCATGAATCCTTGAGATTTAACGTTTGTCAAAGATAGTAAGATTGAGTGGCGAATCTATTCCTTACTTGAATGTTGCCTTAATAATAACTCTTATAGCTCGATATGAATCCATGAGTGTTAGGAATTTTATTGTTTAGATTTTGATGAATGCCATGTAAAACTTAGAGTAGAAAGTTGGCACCCCGATTTTTGTTGTAAAATGCATTGTAACAATTAGAGAGCCAAGGCGAGTTAAGTCGGCTCTACATGCAACATGCAAGAAGACAAGCGAAGACTTGAAGGAAGACATTTGTGAGGCGGTGAGTATGGCAAAAGAAGAGTGAGCGGGAACTCTTGAAGAAGCGGTGAGATCGGTGAGTGGAGTATCGGTCAAATCGGCTTCGAAGAAAAGCGAGTCTCGAGTTGAAATGACGGAAGAGTCATCCAATGATTGGAAGGTGACTCTAAGTCACAGGGAAAGCAAGGATATGCGGTCAAGTCGAGATAAGCGCAAAAGATCCGTTGCCGCGAGAAATCGAGATTTACTTAAACAAGTAATATCTCCATACCACCTTTCTCAGTGCTCGGTCGAAGCGTGCAAAAGGAATGAACCGATGGGAAGCACTACACCGTGTCGAGAACTACGAAAAGGTGAAAGAACAATTCATACGAGGAAATGGCAATTCAAAGCGCAACAAGACAAGCCAACTTGACTGCAAGTGACTTTCAAAAATAAGCTATCTCTTCAACGGGCAAATTTTTGAAAGATCACTATAAAAAGGCGAGGATGACTGCGAGAGAAGGTTACCTAAACCACGAACATTCAAGAAACAAATCAAAGTGTAGCGAGAAATATTCTCAAATCATTCAAATTAATCCTCAAGCCTACATTACGAAGTACATCAATCAACACTCTGTGAAGGAAAGAGAACTTCAATCAGTTGAAGAGAAACTTTGAAGAAAAGGGGTTCTACATTCCACGAAGGATTGTAGGAAGGTTCAAGGTCGAACCAAGTCTCAAACTTTTGGAGGGCTTCGTGATCAAATCAAAGAGCTTGAGCAAGTGGTATGTAGCAAAGCAGTGCCCTGTGAAGAAGGCGAGTCGTGCGAGAAGCCGGTGAGTGATCAAGGCGTCTCGGTGAGTCCCAAAGGATCAAGTCGTTTGTGTGATCAAGACTTGTATACTGGTATTTACCACTTTGTAAAGCGATCATTACTTAGTGGATTCCTCCGGGAGTTGGAGAAGAGAGGAGTAGAAGAATTACCCCGTCTTGAACCTCTATAAAAACTTCATTGTGTCATTTACTTTTCAGCACTTTAATTCTTGCATTTTTAAGCGCTTATATCGATGATAAATTTGCTATCCACTTGATAATTTATAAGTACTAAATCAAGCTCTAAAATCTTGCTTAATCAAACTTAAGGGTGTTAAGTCTTCAGCGTAAACAAAACCCACGAGTTGAGTTAATTTAGAATCTTGGTGAGTTACTCCATCACTTGGCTCGGTGAGTGCATTGAGAAGACTAACTCTCTTGATTGGTGAATCATTGTTCATCAAGGGTTGTGTAGAATCAACTATGTATATTTAAAAGGACTAAATCGAAAATTTGGTAAGGTTTATTCAACCCCCGCCTAAACCTTACACTTACACCCCTTGGGACCTACAAGTGGTATCGGGCGGTTGGTTCATTGAACCCTCACTTTGGAGTTCTTGAACTAGATCTCAAACTTTTCAAAATCTGCTTTAGTACTTAAACCTTCAAAACTCTTTTTATCATTAAAAGTTATTATCATGGAAGCAAATTTGACCACGCATCCCTATGTTCACTATTGGAGAATTTGATGATTGGAAAAGTCGTATGCAAATGATGCGGCTAAAGAAATGCAAAAAGGAAAGGTGACATTGATTTGTGAAGGCTCGGAAGCAAATCATGGTTGAAAAAGAAAACAAATTATCGAGTGGTTGTCTGAGGAATTTGAGAACTTCAAAATGATCTCGGGAGAAAACAGGACTGGATCAAGCTGGATGCTCGAGTTCGAGAAATCACAAATGAAAGGATGCTATCACATGCACTTGGAAAGGAATATACATAGAAGGAAATGTGTATGAAGATCTAAAAGTCTTCGGTGAATGGGAAATGAAGGTCATGAAGATCTAAAAAATCTTTGAGACATTCCATGGACCTATCAAAGACATCCACCGGGAGTTATTCTCGGACCTCAAAGCCTACGAGTTTGGTGAGAAGAAAAAGACCGAGGAAGAGACAAGCGTACCCCAAGCAATTTGCTCTAATTGTTAAAGATGGGAAGAAGTTGAGTCGAAAAAGAAGTGGGTGACCCGGGAAGAAATATACGATGGTTAAAAGATTCAACAAGTTCTTTTATAAGAACTACAAGAGAGAAAGGGTGAATCTTCGGAAGACACTCGGCTCCTCCAAATCAAGGAAGATAGGCTGACGAAGAACAAATCATCAAAAAGTTGAGTATCAAGAGGATGACAACTCGAGAATGGAAAAGAGGCGATCAAAATTTGAATATCTATGTTGGGCTGTAGAAACCAGTCACTATGCCATTATTTGCTCATATCTTGTAGTTAACAAATGCGAGGGGATGAAGAAGAAAGGAAAGGTCTTGAGAGAAAAAAGACAAGAAAAAGAAAAAGCGATGATAGGCTGAGGGAGGCGGTGACGAAAGTCGAAACGGTGATTGAGCGATGATGAACTACTCAAGTGACTACGAAGAAGAAAGCACGATCGCTTGATGGCGAGCAGAACAAGATCAACACTTACCAAGAAAATGAGGTACAATCTAACTCATCAAACTCGGACCACTAGTGTTAGTAGTATGACACACACCTTCATCACCAGCTGATCTTTATGATTCATTAGCAAAATGATGAAAGATTTTGAACACATTAAATCCTCACACACTATTGAATGAGGAAAACGACTGCTCGAAAGTCAAAACTTCAAAGGTGACTAAGGAGTGGAGTACTCTAAGTCGAATAGGTGATGAGAATGAAAGTTTAAAAATTTGAAAATCTTTAAATTAGTAGCGAGAAATTCTTGCTATAGAAAAGAGGAGAATGACCTCAAGAATGTTATTGCCTCATTCACTAAGGCATCTAAATCATTGGATGATCTTATTATGAGTCAAAGAGAATGTGGAGACAAGACAGGCTTAGGATTTAATTCCTCATGCTTATGTCGAACCTCAAAAAGTAATTTTGGAAAAAGGATCTTCAAGCCATGAAGAGTCGAAAAATCAAAACTATAAATGTTGCACACACATTCACTCAAGCACAATAACAAGCAAAGCGGCCTTGGTTTATAAAGGAAAAGGAAAAGCGGCCCGACGATTGAGTGTTGAAGAGGCAGTGAGATGAGATTGGTAAGGAGTCCCTCGGCAAACTCAAGAGAAAATACTCTGTAAAAGAAAGAAGCGAGCTACCAAAAAACCCAGAAAATCCGCAAAAAAGAAATACATATGATGGGAATGGTAGAAAATATCAAGCAAGTGATTGGAATAATGTGAACCATCGGCATAGACTTATGGAATATAAGCCCAAATGGCAAAGGCCAGAACTCGGCAAAGGCCATTCCAAAAGCATAAGAGCTTTCATCGGCCACACATATGCACCTAGGCACTACACTCAAAGACACCACAATTACCCCGAGGAAGGCAATTGCTAAAAACATATGCGGCATCTGAGACAAAAAGGCATTGTATGAACAGAATCTGAAGCAATTTGCGAGGATTAATTATGATTATGCGCGATAGATGGCAACCTCTTAGAGTCAAATCATTTGGCTATAGGTTGGTTGGATCATCTTACAATTCTAACCCCTCGGGACCCAGACAAGTATGGGTACCTAAAACTTAATTTCCTTGATTGCGGAGTTCAAGGCGGTGAGTGCAAGGAACCTGGTACATGGATAGTGGTACATTCCGGACATATGACGGGAAATAAGAAAAATCTGTCAAAATTGAGGAAGTTAAAGGAGCAAAAGTCATATTTGGAGGAAATGAAGCTCTGGTGAAATAAAAGGCATTGGATCCATCAAGAGGAATGGATTAGAAATCACAGATGTTGCATATGTTGAAGGACTCAACTTCCAATTTCTGAGCATCGATCAACTTGTGACAAGGGCTACTGATGTTGGATTCAACATGGGTATATGCCAAATCAAAGATATTGAATCAAATGAAGTTGTCTTTGCAAGGATGTAAACGAGAAAAATATGTATGTAGTGGATTGGTCAAGCTGCAACACCCGGTGCGCACTTTTTGTCTACTAGCAAAATCAATTTGAATCAAGTTGGTTGTGGCACAAAAGTGAGTGCTTTGAATTTCAAAACAATTAACAATGGCAAGCGAGAAGTCATCTTGTGGAAGGACTTCGGACTCGATTATACAAGAAGGAGAGTATATGTGATGCATGTCGAAAGGAAAACAAATCAAGTCGTCATTGAAAAGAAAAGACATGCCCATCCTCAACAAGAATATTGCATCGCTTCGTATGGATCTATTTGGCCCAGGTGGAACTGCCGGCATAAGTGGAAAGAAATACACCTTGGTGGTAGTAGATGACTACTCAAGATATACATGGACAATATTCATGTGTAAGAAGAAAAGAAACTCTACAAAAACTACCCACGAGTTGATGAAGAGGATTCAAAAGCGAGAAAGTCAAACCATTATCAAAATAAGATCAGACGGGAGGAGGCTGAGTTTGTCAATGGAATAATAACTCGATCTTGTATTGAGAATGGTATTGGTCATGAACTATCGGTGACAAGGACTCCGCAACGAGAATGGAGTTGCGAAAGAAGAAATAGAACCCTCAAAAAGCGGCAAGGACCATGTTGGCTGAACGAGTTACCAAAAAGATTTTGGTGAAGCAATCAACACGACTTGCTACACTCAAAGCAGGATGTATGATAAAGAGCGGTGACAAAGACTCCTATGAGATGCGGGTGGAAGAAAACCAAATGTTGCATATTTGAGAATATTTGGATGTAAATGCTTAAATCACAACAATGGCAAAGACAATCTAAAGGCTTTTGATGCTAAAGGTGATGAAGGTATCTTCTTAGGATACTCGGTGAAAGCAAAGCTTCTGAGAATACTCAACAAAAGGACTATGGTTGCGAGAAGAATCCATTCATGTGGTATTTGATGAGCGAATATAAATGGAGAAGACATTGAAGAGTCGGTGATAATTTGAATCATCAACCATCTGAAGAAGAGTCCTATCTTTGAAAAATTTGGAATTATCAATTGAAGAAGATGAGATAAGTGAATCTCAAAAGCAGTGGAAAATTTGCGGCTAAGTGATTACGAGAGAAGGCGACCACGGCAACACGGTACCAAGTCGTGAATCCGCTAACTTACTCAACCTGATGTAAGATGGGTGAGAGACCATCCACGAGAACTTGTCATTGGAGATATAAGAGAAGGTGTCAAAACAAGATCTAGAACTCAACAGAAGCCATGTTCACATGCTTCATCGCAAATAGAGCCCAAAGATGTGTCACAAGCATTGGACGACACACATTGGATTCAAGCTATGCAAGAAGAAGCTGAATCGGTTTGAGAGAAATAAAGTATGGGAATTAGTGCAAAGACCCGTACATCAAAATGTTATTGGAACCAAATGGGTGTTGAAATAAGATGAGCGAGGAAGGTTTTGTGGTAAGAAACAAAAGCAAGACTAGTAGCAAAAGGATATTGCCAAGAAGAAGGGATAGATTTTGATGAAACATTTGCCCCTGTAGCAAGATTGGAAGCTATAAGGATGTTTCTTGCCTATCGACTCACAAGAATTTCATTGTATATCGAGATGGATGTAAAAAGTGCATTCTAAATGGTTTATTGGAAGAAGAAGTGTATGTTGAACAACCTCGAGGATTTGGCGAGAAGACTCTTGGAGATAAGGTATACAAACTCAAGAAAGCCTGTATGGATTAAGCGAGGCACCCAGGCATGGTATGATACCTTGTCACAATTCTAGCGAAAATGGATTCACAAAAGGAAAAGTAGATAGAACACTTTTCAGAATTCAAGACAAAAAGAGTATCTTGCTTGTTCAAATATATGTGGATGACATCATCTTTGGATCCACAAACAAGAGGAAATTTGTGTGAAAAGTTTTCAAACCTCATGCAAAGTAAATTTGAAATGAGCATGATGGGAAGGCGACATTCTTCCTTGGACTCCAAGTGAAGCAGTGAAGGATGGAACCTTCATAAGTCAAACAAAATACACCAGGAGATTTAATGAAGAAGTTTGGTATGGAGGAGAAGTCTTACGTAAAAATACCAATGAACACATCGGTCAAAATGGACATGGATGCGGATGGCAAGCTGTAGATCAAACAAGATCTGAGCACTTATTGGATCATTGCTCTATCTCACGGCAAAGCAGGCGGACATCACCTTTGATGTAGGTGTATGTGCAAGATTTCAATCTGCTCCAAAAAAGAAGCCATATAATGACTAAGAGAATATTGAGATACTTGAAAGGAAGCAAAGAAGTAGGCTATGGTATCGAAGGAAGGTGGATTCAAGCTAATTGGCTATTGATTGACTATCTTTGGATGCGAGTGATAGGAAGAGCACTTCAGGCACATGTCAAATCTAGGAAAGCAGGCTGATTTCTGGTTTAGCAAAAGCAAAACTCAATAGCCACCTCTGGTGAGGCAGAATACATAGCTGCAGGCAGCTGTTGTGCCCAAGTCCTATGGATGAGACAGCAGCTGAGAGACTATGAAGTTGAAGAAAAAGAAATTCCAATCATGTGTGATAACACAAGTGCAATTGCAATCACTCAAAATCCTGTGTTGCACTCAAGAACAAAACATATTGATGTCAGATATCACTTCATAAGAGATCATGTTGAAAAGAAGGACATCATCCTGGAATATATCTCAACTGATAAACAACTAGCTGACATCTTCACAAAACCATTATGTGAGTCAAGATTTGAAGAACTCAAGCATGAGTTGGGGCTAATTGAGCTGAGCTGACACTCAGAAGAATCAAAGAAAGAAATGGAACAGAAAAGGGGTGAAAAAGAGCTGAAAACAGAAATCAGCTCAGTAAATCAGCTGTATCGGAAAGACAGCTACACCGAGTCAGCTGATAGCTGAGTCACTAAGAGAACTGTGAGAAGTAGAGTTAAATCAGCTAAGGGATAAGCTGAATAACTTATGAGCAAAGTGACAAAAACGCAGTCGTTTTGACTAAGCGGGAATGTTTTAAGGAATACGTCAGCATAATGATGATGTGTACAGACATAAAGCTGCACACCAAGCTTATGATTGGATATAAATGCTGCCGCATTAAATACGAGACATTAAATGCTAAATAGGCGTGCAAAATCTAAGCCGTTGATTTCGATCACATTTCAAAAACCACCCGCACGTCCTTTCATAAACCATATTTAAACCATTTTCGTCCGTTTCTCTCTCACACTTCTAAAACTGTTCATTTCTTTCTCTCAAAAGCAAAGGCAAAAATTCTCTCGAAACCCTATCTATCTTCAAATCAATTTCTGAGTTTTTCTTCGATATAATCCTGAAAAATGGCACCAACTTATGACTTTACCAAGTTAGGAAAGCAAATCCACACCGGCTCTACGGTGGATTTCGACGGAATGGTGAAAGCAGGGTCCGACGACACCTAGTGAAGAAAATCGTTGAAAAGTTGGAAGCGTCGGGACTGGAAACCGTTTCTAACGCTAGAATATCCGATGACATATGTGGAGGAGGTCGCACAATTCTACGTGAATCTTTGAGATTCACGATGAAGGAATAAAGTCATACATTCACGGAAAGCGGTTGACTATCTCGCGAGGATTTGGTGAACATTGCTCACTACGGTGAAGGAGCATCGAGATTAAAGAAGGCTGATGTAAACTTGGTGATGCGTGGAAAAGAAATAGCCGAATCCGACTATCTTGATAAAATAATATACCATGACAAACAAGGAGGCTATTTGAAGGAGGATTATCACAAGTTGTTGGATATAGTTGCCAAATGTATCGACATCAAATTTGAGTAGACTTTGACCAAAAGCGAAAAGGCGGTGTAATAGGCTGCAATCATCGAAGAAAAGAAGATAAATTGGGCTGAGTTTGTCTACGGCCGGACTACTGCGAGCGTGGGAACAAGTCCTTCAAGGAAGATGGCTCATTTGGAGGATCCCTAGGATATGGCCTAGTGATTGGCGGCTATTGGAGGTGAAAGAGTCCCCTCTTAGACATGGGAAAGCATTCCATGTTAACAAAGAGGATGTTGAGCAAACCTCTGCAGCGCTCGAGAAGAGAGCATACGCCAAGAAAGGTGACACGATGAAGGGAATCGGTGACCCAGAAGATCTGATTTGTTTCTCTCGCCGAAAGAAAAGTTTGCCCCTGCGGTGCTAAAAAGCGCCCCCTGTGAAAAGAAAACGAACATGCTCTGCCCCTGCGTGAGTCACTGCCCCGGCGGCCGTGTCTCTCTGCCCTGCTTGCGGTCGAGAAGGACTCACAAATACCTTCTCCGATCGTCAAGAAAGGAAGCGAGAAGCGAAGACGGCCGGCTCCTCGAAACAAACACCGGCCGAGGCCCCATCCGAACCGAGAAATCCCAGTACAAAGCCCAGGAGACGAAGACGGATTATCAGCGCTCATTTGGAGAAAGCGGTTTGGAAGTCAGCCACTCGGCTAAGGCAGAGATCTGGAGGCTGGCTGGAGAAGTAGAGTCTCGAGATGTAATTGATAAAACTTGACGCCAAGTCTCTTGAAAAGCGTCGTCAGCGAAGGCATCCTGAAGACAGTTTTGTAGTTCACCACAGTGAAACACAGAAAGAAACTCTTTGGAGGCGGATAGTGATGTAATGATCTATCTCCACCTTACCCGGACATCAAAATCGTCTGCGTGAGTGGAGAAATGGAAGTTGAGTAAGTCGAGAGCAGTTCAACGACACGAGTTCATAGAAGAAGAAGAGGAAGCTGCTAAATTTCCTTGGACTAAAAGCGTGCTCTGACTTGATGAAGACAAGCTGCTTAGACATCTGAGATCTTCAAGGAAAGGAGGAGAAAAGCAAGGTGAGGAAGCGAAGCACGTGAAAAGCAAGCATACGCCCCTATCTCGGCACCACAGAACACACATCCTCTCTTGATGTCTTCTCTGCAGTGATGAGGATCGGGGAGAATCTTTTACGATGAGAAGAGTTGCAAATGCGGCAAGCATTGCATGAATCAGAATCCTTCGAGCAAAGGCGATGGGAGGGACGTGAGTCCTCGAACCACGGTGAAATCGATCAATGGGAGTGGTTGACAAATAACTTGTTATTCTTTGCCACCACTTCCCAGCTCACTCGGAAGAAAGCGATAAGGAGATGGCGATGGCGGGATAATGGGGACCCGGTCAGGCAACCCCTATTGAAGGTGTTTTACCACCCCCGGTGAACATTCAAAAGCAGCGGGAGTTTGGAGGCGAGTGACCCCATTCCAAGTCGCTCGGTGGTGCGCCTTGGTGTGGCTCCCCTCGGCTGCGGCAAGGTCGGAGGATCTGCGCAAATGACTCCACAAAGAATCAAGGAGGCGAAGGAGAGCAATTACAAACACAAAAGAAGCACAAGTTGCCATCACGGCTCAGACGATTGAGGCTGTCTGGTGAGAGTCCAGACTACGAAAGCTAGTATGGCTATGTTGATGCGGTCGAGGCCTGGAAGGAAGGAACGACCACTGGGAGTTAACACTGCAGGCGATGAAAGTCGCAATCCATGGGGTTGAGACTCGATGGATGCCCAGAGTAGAAGAACCACTAAGGCAGTGTGACCTTTGTCGAAAGGGAGGATAAAGCCTCGTTGCGGTAGAGGCTGGCTTGGAGAGTGCGAAGGCCACGGGAGGTTGAGACTTCCCGGGGTAAAAAGTGAAGTAGAAAACATCCCTCCGCTATCATCGACCCGTTTGAGAAGGAGATAAGCGCGCTTCATGATTCCCGGGACAATCACGATGTCACTTTTACCGGAATCGGAAGGCGAAGAAGAAAAGTGAGTCATCCCCGTGACAAATCAAAAGCTGTTGCGGATGTTCCAAGTACGAGCAAGTCGATCCCAAGACTACTCGTCAAACTTTTAACTTTGATGATGAGCCACCAATGGAAATCTCATCATCGTCAGGTAACGCTCCCGATAAGGCGAGGACGATCTATTGAAATGGAAAAATCAGCTGAGACCACGAAATTTGTTAAGGCAGTGAGGCTTCAATAAAGGTCTACTTCACAACAAAACCGGTGAACCCGAGAGACCGCTGCGCGAGGCCCCTCAGTGCGGCGGGGTCTATTCAAGAACCCAGGCGCACCGCTCATCATCGAACAAATCCCGGTGGGCGGTGATGAATCTTTTCTAGAATCTTTTCCTTTTTCTGGAGAGTACCCGACCTCCATGAAGTCAAAGAATGGCCCGCGCACGCTATCACGGACCAGCTCCGTTTTCTCTTGGTACCATTGTTCAGTTGCTTATGACTTTGATCTTTGTATGGCCATCAAAACCTTGAAGAATCAGGTTGAAGTTCGAGAAGAAGTGCTCAAAGGGCTGTTTCTTGAGGTTGAAAGGATGGAGAGGCATCGAGGCCTCTTTGGACATCGGATTGGACAACGAGAGATGCCGACCTTACGGCCGGACTTGAGAGGCATCACGGTCGAGAATAAGGGAATGGTAGCAATGACAAACAATGCGTGTGGAACAAGTCGGATTCTTGAGGACATTGTTCAACAAAGGCTGGCGGTATGGAAGTGAAAATCTTTGATGCAAAAGCGAAGGTGAGAGAACATATTGAGCATATGCATGAAGCTCACCTTTGCCGAGATAAAGGCTGCTGCGTGAGCAAAAATACAAATGATCTCTGACGTTTGGAAGAACACATGACAAGAAAATTGACCTTCTCATGGGCTGAGATGAAGCGATTTGTGAGAATCCAACGCTACTCGTCGAATTCCGTCTTGCATACAACGCGGCGGACTCGAGCAGAACTCAACCATCGAGAAGACTTCGACTTCATGCTTTTGCGACATGTTCCACAGGGGTTCCTCTATCCTTTGATGATGCAAAAAGGGGGAAGAGGAATACCTCAAAGCTAAATACGAAGGAAAATTTGAGAAGAAAGGAGCAAGCTGAGAAGGGAAAATCGGTGAGGAAGTCTTGAAACAAAGAAAGGAAAACTTGTTGAGGGAAGGGTCGGCAAGCGGATGTGACTTTGATGATTGCACAAACCCCAACAAGGTCACATCACGGTGACATTATAAGCGGCAAACTCCCTGTGACTACTCTGCCACTCCAACACTCTGCTATATCCATAGGCGATAAGAGAAAAACTATTGAAGCGGGGATGAAGGAAGTGGAAGGTAGAATGGATGCCCGAATCATGAACATCTTGAAAGAACACGGAGGCATTCCGTGAAGCGGAGACACCTATGCCATCTCGGATGTCGGAGACGAGCCATGATCGAGTTGATGAATTTAAGACACTCGAATACGAGGATACTTTGCAAATATGTTTATGGCTCAAGCTTGGGACTTATCTTGGGAAAAGGGTCTCACGTTATGTGAAGATATGACGACGCGGCGGACTATCGCGATCGCTCTGCTTTGGTCACTCGTGGTCACTCATTTGGAAGAAAGACCCGTCTGATATACGCCCGGAGGTAGAGGAAGAAGCGATAGTGGAGGAAGAAGCTTGGACCTAGGCCTCGCCCCAAAAAACATTGAATACGTGGATCGGGAAAGAAAGGAGGGATCTCTTGGTGGGCTTGACCAAGTAGCGAATTTGCAAGTGGCAAAAACTAGCTGAGTATGTGAAAAAGACTAGAAGAAGAAAACAAGAGACAAACTCGGCTATGGGAGGAGAGGCGAGGAAAAGAATAAGAAGAGATGAAGGCTGCCAAGGAAGGCATATGAAAAGAAAAAGAAGGCGGTGCTGACGAGAAAAAGAAAGAGAGAGAAGAAGATCTTGTCAAGATGAAAAGAAGGAGGCAGTGAAGGAGATGAAGTGTTCTGTCCACCCCTTCGTGTATTTTTTTGTAAATACATACAATGTAATTCTTACGTAATAAAGCTATAAATTCTTTATTTTGTTGAAGACAAATATGTGCTCGATACACATATGTGATTTGTGTAAAAGAACAAGAATGATATGATCAATAAGCGGATCTATTCTGCGCATACATTCTATGTCGATACACTATCTGTATGTATCTTTCTTTGTTTGCATTTTTGAATGGTTTAAGTTTTGGCATCATCAAAAAGGGGGAAATTGTTAGGAATTTTATTGTTTAGATTTTGATGAATGCCATGTAAAACTTAGAGTAGAAAGTTGGCACCCCAATTCTTGTTGTAAAATGCATTGTAACAATTAGAAGGCCAAGCTGAGTTAAGTCGGCTACGCCCTAACATGCAAGAAGACGAAGACTTGAAGGAAGACTTGACTGTGAGCAGTGAGTATGGCAAAGAAGAGTAGACGGGAACTCTCTTGAAGAAGCGGTGAGATGCGGTGAGTGGAGTATCGGTCAAGTCAACTCAAGAAAAGCCAAGTCTCAAGTTGAAATGACGGAGAAGAGTCATCCGATGATTGGAAGGCGACTCTAAGTCACCTGGGAAAGCAAGGAAATGCGGTCAAGTCGAGATAAGCGCAAAAGATCCGTTGCGAGAAATCAAGAGATTTACTTAAACAAGTAATATCTCCATACCACCTTTCTCGGAGTGCTCAGTCGAGCGTGCAAAAGGAATGAACGATGGGAAGCACTACACCGTGTCGAGAACTCTGAAAAGGTGAAAGAACAATTCATACGAGGAAATGGCAATTCCAAGAAGCGCAACAAGACAAGCCAACGGCGCATAGTGACTTTCAAAAATAAGCCTATCTCTTCAACGGGCAAATTTTTGAAAGATCACTATAAAAGGCGAGGATGACTACGAGAGAAGGTTACGAACCACGAACATTCAAGAAACAAATCAAAGTGTAGCGAGAAATATTCTCAAATCATTCAAGATTAATCCTCAAGCCTACATTACGAAGTACATCAATCAACACTCACTGTGAAGGAAGAGAACTTCAATCGGTTGAAGAGGAAACTTTTGAAGAAAAGGGTTCTACATTCCACGAAGGATTGTAGGAAGGTTCAGGTCGAACCAAGTCTCAAACTTTTGGAGGGCTTCGTGATCAAATCAAAGAGCTTGAGCAAGTGAGTCATGTAGTAGCAAGGCGGTGCCTGTGAAGAAGGCGAGTCGTCACGAGAAGCCCGGTGAGTGATCAAGGCGTCTCGGCGAGTCCCAAAGGATCAAGTCATTTGTGTGATCAAGACTTGTATACGGGATTACCACTTTGTAAAGCGATCATTACTTAGTGGATTCCTCCGGGAGTTGGAGAAGAGAGGAGTAGAAGAATTACCCCATCTTGAACCTCTATAAAAACTTCATTGTGTCATTTACTTTTAAAACACTTTAATTCTTGCATTTTTAGCGCTTATATCTGGCGATAAATTTGCTATCCACTTGATAATTTATAAGTACTAAATCAAGCTCTAAAATCTTGCTTAATCAAACTTAAGGGTGTTAAGTCTTCATTGTAAACAAAACCACAGTTGAGTTAATTTAGAATCAGCAGTGAGTTACTCCATCAACGGCTCAAATTTGAGTCATTTGAGAGACTAACTCTCTTGATTGATGAATCATTGTTCATCAAGGACACACTGTTGTGTAGAATCAACTCTGTATATTTAAAAGGACTAAATCGAAAATTTGGTAAGGTTTATTCAACCCCCCTTCTAAACCTTACACTTCCACCCCTTAGGACCTACAATGAGAGTGTGTTTGCAACCTCTCTCTTGGTGCTTTTAATCTCTTGGACTTCTCGGTAAGGGACCAACGCCATCTCTATAGGTTGCAGTGAACTCCATCGGAATGATAAATTCTCTGGTAGGTACCCTAGGGATAATTTGGTATTTTACATTACGAAACTCCATCTTATCCAAAGTTGTCTCCATTGCTCAGATAGTAAAACCATCATATATATGAAGCTTGAGGATCTTCTTTCATAATCCTCACGAGTCTTACGAGAAACCATAGTAAGAGAGAGAGAGAGAGAGAGAGGAATCAACATATCTTCCCTAACCGTCATTTGAAGAAATTTTCCTCACTCGATTTCGAACTAGATTCTCTTACATCGTCATAATAGATTTCTTCTTCATAGATGCTTCCATCGAGATTATATCATCAAATTGACACTCATGGATCAAATCTTGATAATAGACAGCTTCATCGAATTCTTGTTTAGCTTCGAACTGTCTAATTCCTCGCTTTTGATTTTCGGGGCAATCAGTCAAGTATGTCCTCTTGCCCGCACATCCAGCAATTACAAACTTTAAAACTTATGTTAGCTCTAGTGTGACCTCGTCAAATGCGAAAGTTTTTCTTCGGGAGTCTATTTGGTACTTCCTTGATTAGAACACGAAGAAGAGGCTCTACTCTGCTTGGTGTTAGTCTTTGCCCAAATTTGTAACTTCTGTCTTTTTGTTTTGACCAAAACCTCCTAGGTCTCCATGAAAACCTATTCCTTTTGCTGCTACTTCCATGGCTATATGGGTGGCTTCTATGCTTCTTTTTCTTATGCCTTTGTGGTTGACCTCCCACAACTATTGGGATGTCATCATCTTCGCAATATAGAGGAATTGTTTTATTAATTCCTCGTAGTCTATTATAGTTCTGTAAAGTCTTGTCACGGTAGCACCATTTAGATAACTTGGACTTTAGGAAAGACATTCTTTTGGCCCTTGTATATCGAAATCGGTTGCACTCTTGTATTTCGTGATAAGCATTTCTCTCCAGGGACTTGGTATCTTCGCAAAGAATAATTGTGAAGATTCTTTATCTTCCATCCTGGACTTCCATCAGTACTCGGTGAACAACTTGATATATTGTTCAATATGATAAATATCATGTAACTCGGCGATGAGAGGCTTGTTTGTATTGTTTTCCCTTTTCTTCTTTCGATCCCTCAATATAGCATGTCTGGAAGATAAAATGTATTTTAAATAATTTTGCCAAATTATCGACAATTTCTATCAATGACTCTCCAACTATGACACTACTTTTCATTTACGATTTAGTCATATCTCATGCAATCTTTTGAGATCCTTCAAGACTCATCTCAATGAGTAAGATGAATCCGTCTTTTGTAAGATCTAGAATTTTTTCTTTGCCAATCCTTATAGCGATGCCCAATCATCAATAAGAACTTCCCGATTTTTGAAATCTTGGATATCCATATTTAACATTAATCCGTATGGATGTATCGGATCGAGCTGCAATCTTCCATAAGGCGTATTATATAGATTTGGCCTTTTGGAACATCGTCGAGTTCCTGAAACAATAGGATCTCCTCTTGTAGTAAAATCACCAGCGTGCGGCATTGGTTCATCACCATGATGTGAACCTATACTTTCTTCAACGTTGGGATCAGCGGCGATGGTGGATGTGGTCTTTGATGTTGGTCACGAGTAACGAAAGGCTGATCCATATCATGCATTCATCTTTAAATCTATAATTCCTAATCCTGCGAAGGATTCTGCAAGGTCATGTAGATCTTTAAGATTAATCTTCTCCATATCCATCACTTTTTAGTTTGTGACGGATTTTCCTTTGATGACAGCAAGGAACGTTTCATCGTCTGTCATTTTTGTACAACTTTGATTGGTTTTCCATTTTGGTGTAAATAAGTCTTGTCTGAATTAATATATTTCTTTCCTCCGGATGAACTTGGTATCTGTCCTCCAAGTTCATGACCTTCGTTCGAATATCATGAAAGATTTCAAGAGCTTCCTTACGATATTTCACCATCGTTTCCATCACGGTTTTGGATTTGATGAACTTGTATTGGTAGATGATTTTGGCGGTTGCCATAACTCCGCCGTCTTGAACTTCTCTAAGATCTTTTGAGAGCTTAGATGTGTCTGAAGATATCTTGTTCCGATTCTGTTATGCCATCCAGGACTCATGATTTTGATGGGTTGTTTCACGATGATTCATCGGATCTACATATAATATCTACGTGAGAAACTTCGAATAATATCTTTGCTTGTTTTTCGCATTGTCTCAAGGTTTCCCTATCGGCTCTGAGTTCTTTTTCAACATATTGATTGTTCTAAAGTGTTATCTTGTCTGGTGTTCTTGTGCATACATCATAAAAATTTGACGATATCTCTGTAAGGTATACATCTTGGACATTCGTCCAAGTCCATTTTCTTGGAGAAAGTTCTCCTCACCAATTGTTAATTACATAAATAAATATAGCTTAAAGTTATTAATAAATCTATGCTCTTATACCAATTTTATGGATCGCAAAACCCGATAAGAGTAACCCGGTAGGAGTAAAAATAAAAGATGTAATGATTTTGATAAATAGGAGGTAAAGTGCAACAACTTCAAAGTTGAAGGCAAAGCGCAAAACAAACTATGGTATCCATTGAGGTAAATTTGGAATTATCGGGCCATTTTCGGACCTTTCAAGAAAGTGCAAAAATTTTGAAAGTTCGGGGGTAAAAGTGTGGGTTTAAAGTTCATAAGGCAAAGAATAAAAAACGGTATAGTTGAGGGCAAAGCTGTTTTTATCTCTATATATTTATATGAGATACTTTTTTGAAAAAATTATTATTATTATTATTATTATTATTATTATTATTATTATTATTATTATTATTATTATTATTATTATTATATTTAGCTATTTTTTGAGATCTAATTAAGATTTATTTTCTTCAAGAATCAATGTTAAAAAACAACTACGTAAATTTAGTGATGTATAATTGTGAGAGAGTGTTATATGATTTTTATAAGCTTCTAGTTTTGTTAAATTTTTGAACACTTGCACATATTATTTAATAGAAATATTAATAAATATAAATTAATTTGACCCTAAACTTAATTTCTACTTGTTAGAGCAATATATTCATATATACTTTATTTATATAGTAATGTAAATTTATTTTTGGGGGAAATTAATGCAACTTCTCTAGACTATTGAATTATATTTTTCATTTTATTTATCTAAGATCTAATTATAGATTCATTTATTTAGTAAAATTAGAGTTAAGTAATACATATGATCAAAATAGTTGAAATGGGATTAAAGAAGGCAAAATATGGAGTTTAATATTATATATAATTCAAGGGTAATATAATCTATCAATGTTTGTTTTTATATATCAAGGGTATTTGAAGGTTTTAATAGTAAAAGGGGTATTTGATAAAACACCAATAGTACAAGAAGGTAAAATTACTTTTACCATTATTTTTATTCTTTCCCGAGTTATGAACTTAAGCATAATTATTCTTGAAATTTGAAATTGAACTCTAGTAAAAGTTAGGAAATTTAAAAAAACAATGACGGAACTACGTCAAAAATGTTGATGTTTCCCTATATGTACTTTTTTATAAGGAGAACTTTCAACCAATATTCAAAAGGTACGCACTTTGCAGGTAAATTCTCGGGTTTTAAGTAATACCTTGCAAACGATCGGACTAGGTAAGCCGCACTAGGCAAACCCTTTTACAGGCTAACTTTAATGGTGCGAGGTGGAGATTGAAATTTGAGACCTTTTGGTCTCAAGAATCCACCATATTCTACGGACTACCTCATAAAAGGCCCATATATATCTATATATATATAGGGATATGATCGATGAGACCGGTGTTTGTGATGAGACTCACTACAAGAAATAATCAAATTCGATAAAATAGAAAAGCGTAGGAATTTTAAAATTCCGTGAAAAATCAATGAAAATCCAAGCGATAAACAAAATCGTTGTTATAAAGCTGTTGCAATTTCCGTTGGAATTTAAAATTTCAATGGAAATTTCAATGGTACAACGAGGTTATTGGAAAATTCCATTGGAAATTCCAATACCATTGAAAATTTTCAATAGGAGTTAAAAGATTTGATAATATTATCCATATCGATAAAATATATCTTCTCTTAGAGTCAATCATATTAAAACTACATAGTTAAACATGTTTGACTTGGACAAATTGATAATGGGTGACCTCTTTGGGAATTAAAGATATTTGATAATGAGATAAAATGATTGAATATTCCAATGGATATATACCTTTGGAATTATCATTGGACTAAATTCAATAGTATAACTCTGTTGGAATAGTCGTTGGAGTTGTTTTCCAAAAATTATATATATTCGAATGGTATAGCTCTGTTGGAATTAGTGTTGAAAACTTTTTTGGAGTTTTTCCAACGATTGTATATTCGATGGATAAATAACATTGGATGTACCGTTAGAATATTTTTCCATTGGAATTTCCATTGGAATTTTCCATTCAATGGTCATTTTACCAACGATGCATTTTCTCGTTGGAATTCCATTTGAATCGATAATTCCAACGGTAATTGGCCAAATTCAACAGATTTTCCCCTTGGAATTTCCTTGTTTTCTTGTAGTGACCGTAGGGGTGATCGAGTCGTTGCAATAAATCCATGAGTGGCTCAGATTTAAACAAAAAAAATATTAATTAATAAAGAGTCAAATTAAGCGTATAATGGACAAAACACAATAAACGTGGATAACTACCATATCAAAACTGCTACAAATTAGGAATGAATATCTCTTAATTGACTTTCATTAATTCAAATCTATTCTCACCCTAAATAAATGTACATGAGTCCATATCTTCCATATCCACATGTTCATAAATCTTTAATAGAAGAAAAATACGCCAACTGACCACAAAAATTCAGAAAACAGAAACTGCAACAAAAAAAAAATCCAAATTCTATGTTAAAGAACACGAACATGATGCATAAATATTTAATAACTATTGTATATGTAACTTTGTGATGATGCATAATTGAATTTGAAATAACTGACATATCTAACTCTCTTATACATTTGTTTGTTTTTTTAACTTTGACGAGTATTAAAACATACCACTTCAAAGAAATTATTTCGACTTTTCAAGAACATTGTTAATGTTCTATAATGCAATAAAAATAGAAAATATATTTTAGAATATTGCATATATTGGTCCACTATGGTGCATTAATAGTTAATAATTAGGACATAAATGGCTCTATGATAATGCCTAATTGAATTTGAAAAACTGACATGTTTAACACTCTTATGAGTTTCTTTTATCTTTGATGAGTGATTTAAAACACACAACAACAACAAAAAATTATTCCTTACGTTTTTAGAACATTGTTGTCGAAATAAAAAGATAGGAAAATATATTTTTGAACATTGCATATATTAGTGCTCTATGGTGCATAAATATGAAGAAATTCTTTGTAAATTTGAATTGAATAGTGAGCATAAGTACAAATAAAATATTGCATATTTTGTTTAGCTGCATGCATATTTAAAAAGACATCACTGCAAATATATTACTATTTTTGCATATTTAGTAAAATCAATTTATTATAGTTGGCATAAGCGATATCGGACAAAGGGTTTAAAATATCACCTGGTTAGATAAAATATTGGATTCAGAAATTGAGCAAGATAAAATCCCACAAGTTGGAATGAAGATTTATTAAATTGGAAGACGTAAATGCGATTCTATATGAAATATGGCTTCAACAGATGGGTTTTACATACAAAGAAGCATATTAGAAGGTTTAGAAATAGAGTGATCCGTGTAAAATATGTAGTGTGCAATAGGGAGAGATTTAAAAATATAAAGAGCTTGATCAGGTTGATATTAATAATGAAGACACGTCTAATAAAAATATTTCGATTTCATGATATCAACATTTTCCTCCCTCTTATATCAACAATTTCCTCCCTCGATATCCCGAATTAAAAAAAAAAACTAAATGAACCTACAAACAAAAAAGTAAATTAAATCGAGAACTACAAAAATTTCACGAGACACATTTATATAACTCATATCACATATTTGTATATATTACATTGCATTGATATTTAAAATATTCATTGTACACATAGTCCCTATACATAATATTCCTACTAATTATGCATTGAAAGCGTGAGAATCCATGGACAAAAGACCCGATGATACAATTGGTCAGTGACGAGGGCGAGGGCAAGAAGTTCAAGGATGCTAAACTAAATGGGCTGATTCAAGTCATTGAGGCCGAGGAGAGTGCATTACCGAAGGAGAAAGATGATCGGGTGGTCAGTTGATTAGCGTCGTCAGCGGTCGAGTCCACCTCGGTGAGCAACTAAAGGATACCAAGAATACAAGTCACCTAGCTTCTTGAAGACCTCATAATCAAGTGCTCGATGGTGATGTATTCATTTATCATAGTTAGTTGTAGTTTAGTTTTTATTTTGAGTCATGTTAGTGTTTTGGAGGCCAAATAAACCTTTAAGGCCACGTTTTGAGTTGTTATTTCGATTCTAGGACAAACAGGGGGATAAAAGTGCGAAGAAATCGAAGGAGGAAAAAGTCGTGGAAAGCACGCGGTGCTTAAGTTATAAGGCCGTGTTCGGACCTTTCGTCGCGAACACGGCTGGCCATCGTTTTGGGCATGGCGCGTGTGGGAGGAGGAGCTCGTGGGTTCGTGGAAAGCACGGCCTAGCCGTCTTGGGAACATGGTCGTGTTCGGAAAATCCTTCGCGAACACGGCCTATCCGTGCTCTTGCACGCGGCCGTGTGGGGCTGATGCGGATAAAGCGTCGTGCGAAACACGGCCAGTCGTGTTCTGCAGCACGGGCGTGCTTTTACCAGGATTTTCGAGATTTTCATGTTTTTGTTTCCTTTTTCGGTTTTAAAGTTGTTTTCTTGGTAGGTTAGGGCTTGGACCCTTTATAAGGGTGAACAACATTATTTTTATTGATTATCAATATAATTAAACTTTTACTCTCAAATTGAGTGTTTCTCCAAGTGCTTCAAGATTTACGTTTCTTGTTGCAATTATCGACTTATCGAGGAAATAATCCATAATTGCTTGTGGCGTCTTTGCATACCGAGGTTCTTGATTAAGCTAAGCAACGGGTCGAGGTTTTCCCCAATTAACCAAACTAGTGAAGATTCGGGTTAACAACATATTGTTGTTGGGTCGTATGCACAATTGTTGTTGCGGTTCACATTAGTTGGTAATCGAGCCATCTAGCGAGGTTAAGTCTATCATTGTTCTTTGATTTTTGTTATTTTCGAATTTCTCATAAACCCTAGTTCTTGAAGGGTACAAAAAAAACGATTAGCACAAAAAAAATCGGCGGGTAAAGAATCGTAAACCGCGTGCAAAAAAAAACAAAATGGGAAATTCAAAAATTTAAACCCTAGTCTTCAATTTCATCTTTACGATCCGTTGATTGGCTTGGTGATTTTCTTGGTGTGTTGAGGCGTACTTACGGTGTCGGTTGGTTTATAATCGCGACAAGTGCGGTACTGGGGATTGTGAGTTGAGTGATACACGAGTGTATACACGTGAGGTAGTGATTTAAACATGGCGAGGAAAAGCGACAACCGCCAAATTTAAGTAACAAGTTAGATATAGAGGTGATTGCGGACATGTTAAAGAAATTAATGTTGGAGACATACGGGAATCCCAAAAGAGGCACCGCGAATCGAGGAGCCCAAGCTTCTTGGGGTATGGAGGCTCAGGAGGTTTGAATTAGAAGAGTGGGCGGACGAGATTGATGATTTTGATTCGAAAGGGAGCAAAATTATAATCCGGTAGAAGTCGGCGCGGAGATAGGGGTGATCGGGGGCGTGAGGATAGCAATTTGAGTAACATCAAAATGCAAATCCCCTCGTTCAAGGAAAGAGTGATCCAGGATGCCTATTTCGAGTGAGAGAGGAAAATCGAGAATGTGTTCGATTGCCAAAATTATTAGAATTGAAAAAGGTGAAATTGGCATCAAGCGGGTTCTCGGATTACGCAAGTGTGTGGTGGCATCAACTAATGGTCTCAAGGGAGGAGAAACTTGTGGCGGTCGGTTTCTACATGGGAGGAGATGAGGAGTCGATGAGGCGTCGTTTTGTTCCAAATCACTATTATAGGCGTCTATCAAGGTTGCGAGAGGTTGACTCGGGGTTCGAAGAGTGTGGAGGACTACCACAAGGAGATGGAAATGCTTATGGCAAGGGCAAATATCGAGGAGGACCGGAGGTGACTATGGCCAGGTTCATCGTGGGTTTGAACACGTCCATTCAGGATGCCGTCGACCTACATCAGCGTGTCGATCTCGAGGAGATGGTGCATATGGCGGTGAAAGTGGAACAACGGTGAAGAGGAGGGGTTTCAACGGTAAGCACCAAACTCTAACTCCAATGCATGGAAGTCAAACACCAATAAAAGGAGGAGCGAGTTCGAAGGTAGCGGACCAACGGGGAGGCGCCGAGCCTAAACCCGTAGGTAAAATCGAACCCTACTACTCGCACTGAGGATATTAAATGTTTTAAATGTCATGGGTTTGGGCATATAGCTAGTGATGTCCAAATAAGAGGGTGTTGGTATTGCGTGAGAATGGGAAATGGAGTCGGAGTGAGGGAGAGCGAGGATTATAGCGATATGCGAGTTTGAGGATATTCGAGAGATGATAGAGGCGCGAAGGGGATGCGTTATCCTTGGTGTTTCGAGGGTCTTGAGCATTCAACCTAAGTCAGATGAGGGAGTCATGAGAAAACATCTTTCATACAAGGTGTTTTTCAATGGAAAGGTGTGTAGTGTCATCATAGATGGGGGAGTTGCACTAATGTAGCAAGTTCAAAGATGGTGGATAGGTTAGGAATCCCAACGATAAAACACCCACAACCGTATAAGTTGCAGTGGTTGGTTGTGTGGGGAGATGCGTATAAGTAGGCGGCGAAGGTAGCATTTCAAATAGGGGGGATATAAGGATGAGGTGTTTTGTGATGTTGTGTCGATGCGGGCGGGCCACATCTGTTGGGAAGGCCGTGGCGGTTTGTTAGGAGGGTTCAACATGATGGCTACACTAACGATGATACACTCTTGTTTATAATCGAGGCGTATTGTACTTCTTTCTCTAACTCCAAAAGAAATCTATGAGGATCAAGTGAAATCGAGAGAGGAGAGGTAAAAGAAAAGAGAGTTCGGCTAGTGAGCAAAAAATCAAAATAAAGCCGAGAAAAAGGAGAGCTTGAGAGAAAACAACGGTGAGGGTCCGGTAAGGGTAGAAGTGAGGTTCGAGAGATAGCCGGGAAAAAGGAGAGCAATAATTTTGAGAGGGTCGGAAAACAAAAAGGGGGGTGGGACGGCCATGAGGTAAGAAACGAGGGAAAAATAAATTTGATGGCAAAAATGAGTGACCTTAGGAAAGCCACCACGAGTGGTTGCTCGATGATACTCTTGGTTTACAAGGGCACTTATTTATCTCGGCTGATCTTAACCACGATTTGCCTAGTTCTATCTTGTCTTTGTTGCAGGAGTTCGAGGATGTATTTCCAGACGAGATGCCGGACGGATTACCACCTATTCGAGGGATTGAGCATCAGATTGATTTCATTACCGGTGCATCAGCGGACCGACCGTCTGAGAACTAATCCGGAGGAGACAAAAAGAGTTGGGCGGTAGGTTGATGAGTTGCTAAGTAAGAAACTCATCCGGGAAAGCATGAGTCCTTGTGCGGTTCGGTGTTACTAGTTAGAAGAAGGATGGATCTTGGAGGATGTGTGTGGATTGTCGGGCTATTAATAACATCACTATCAAGTACTGGCACCCCATACCTCGCTTGGATGATATGTTAGACGAACTCCATGGTTCTAGCATCTTTTCCAAGATCGATTTGAGGAGCGGGTACCACGTGATTCGGATGCGGGAAGGGGATGAGTAGAAAGCGGCTTTTAAGACGAAGCATGGTTTGTATGAGTGGTTAGTCATGCCATTTGGGCTAACCAACGCGCTAGCACGTTCATGAGACTTATGAACCATGTTTTGAGAGCTTTCATTGGTAAGTTTGTCATGGTTTACTTTGATGATATTCTCATTTATATTAAATCATTGTACGAACACTTGGATCACTTGAGGGCCGTCTTGGAGGTGTTGAGGAAGGAAAAGTTGTATGCAAACATCAAGAAGTGCACCTTTTGTTCGGAGCGAGTTGATATTCTTGGGGTTTGTAGTGAGCTCGAGGGGAATTACGGTGGATGAGGAGAAGATTAAAGCTATCCAAGACTAGCCCAAACCCACATCGGCCGGTCAAGTGCGTAGCTTTCATGGCCTTGCGAGCTTTTATCGGAGGTTTGTGCGGGATTTGATACTATCACAACACCATTGATGGAAACTATTAAAAAAGTGTTGCGTTTGGTGGGCGAGGCCTTGACAAGGCATTTGAGTTCTTTGAAGGAAAGGTAACACATGCGCATTTGCTAGCATGCCGGATTTTACCAAAGTCTTTGAGATCGAGTGTGACGCATCGGGGGGTTGGGATCGGCGTCGTGCTAATGCAAGAGGGAGCCGTCGCGTTCTTGGCCGGCGAAAAAGTGGTGCGGCCTTGAACTACCCGACGTATGACAAGGAGTTGTATGCTTTGGTCAGGGCCTTAAAAACGTGGCAAAGACTATTTGTGGCCAAAGGAGTTCATAATCCACACCGATCACGAGTCCCTAAAGTATCTCGGGCGACAAAAAAGTTCAACAAGCGACATGCACGGTGGCTCAAATTCATCGAGACATTTCCATACATCATCCCGTACAAGCAAGGTAAAACTAATGTTGTAGCAGACGCACTGTCTGTCTCGGAGGTACACTCTTCTCTCTACTTTAGATGCTAAAAATCCTTGGGTTTGAACATATTAAAGAGTTGTACTTGCATGATCTTGATTTTTCTAAGCCATTTGGTGCGTGCGAAAAGGGGGCCGAGGTAAGTTTTATAGGCATGATGGTTTTCTATTTCGGGAGGATAAATTGTGCATTCTGAATGTTCTTTGAGAGACTTAATAGTGAGAGAATCGTATGGTGGGGTCTTATGGGACATTTTGGAGTAGCTAAAACTTTAGCCGTCTTGCAAGAGCACTTTTATTGGCCACATATGAAGCGAGATGTTGAGCGCATTTGTAGTAGGTGCATTACTTGTAGGCAAGCTAAATCCGGGTTCAAAACGGGGGGACTTTACACGCCCTAACCATTCCGACGACACCGTGGGTTGATATTTCTATGGACTTTGTTTTAGGACTTCCAAGAACTAAACATGGGTCCGATTCTATATTTGTTGTCGTAGATCGTTTTTCAAAGATGGCACATTTCATTCCATGTCATAAAACTGATAATGCATCTTTGATTGCCGATTTATTCTTTAAAGAAGTTGTGAGGTTGCATGGTATGCCTAGAACCATTGTGTCGGATAGAGACTCTAAGTTCTTAAGTTACTTTTGGAAGACCTTGTGGGGGAAGTTGGGAACTAAATTGTTATTTTCTACTACATGTCATCCCCAAACTGACGGTCAAACTGAAGTAGTGAATAGAACATTGTCTATGTTGTTAAGGGCTATCATTAAAAAGAATATTAAAACTTGGGAAGATTGTTTTTGCATGTTGAGTTTGCTTATAATCGTGTTGTGCATTACGCATCAAAGTTTTCACCATTTGAACTTGTTTATGGTTTTAATCCACTAACCCCATTGGATTTATCACCGTTACCTATTTACGAGCATGTTAACTTAGATGGGCGAAGAAAGCTGATTTTGTGAAGCGATTACATGAGAAAGCGAGACTCAACATCGAACGGCGGAATGAGCAATATACGGTGCAAGATAACAAACATCATAAAGAAGATGGTGTTGAACCAAGGCGACAGGTTTGGTACACATGCGGCCCGAACGATTTTCAGTCGAAAGTCAAGTTGCAGCAGCGGGAGATGGTCCATTCAAGTGCTCGGCGGATCAATGACAATGCTTACAAAATTGATTTACCAGGCGACTAAGGGTCGGTGCTTCTTTTAATGTTGCGGATCTTAGTCCATTTGATGTTAATTTGGATTTGAGGACAAATCCTTCTCAAGGAGGAATGATGAGAATCCATGGACAAAAGACCCGATATGATACCAATTGGTCGGTGATGAGGCGAGGGCAAGGAAGTTCAAGGATGCACTAAATGGGTTGATTCAAGTCATTGAGCGAGGCGAGAGTGCATTACCGAAGGAGGAAGATGATCGGGTGGTCAATTGATTAGCGTCGTCAGCGGTATAGAGTCCACCTAAGATCGAGCAACTAAAGGATGCAAGAATACAAGCCACCTAGCTTCTTGAAGACCTCATAATCAAGTGCTCGATGGTGTTGTATTCATTTATCATAGTTAGTTGTAGTTTAGTTTTTATTTTGAGTCATGTTAGGGTTTTGGAGGCCAAATAAACCTTTAAGGCGCGTTTTGAGTTGTTATTTGAGTCAGGACGAGCAGGGGATAAAAGATGAAGAAATCAAAGGAGGCAAAAGTCGTGGAAAGCACGGCCTGGCCGTGCTTAAGTTACACGACCGTGTTCGGACCTTTTTCGTCGCGAACACGGCCTAGCCGTGCACGGCACGGCCGTGTGGGAGGAGGAGCTCGTGGGTTCGTGGAAAGCACGGCCTAGCGTGCAAGCTTGGGAACACTGGCCGTGTTCGAAAAATCCTTCGCGAACACGGCCTGGCCGTCTTCCCCGCACGACGGCCGTGGGGCTAGGATTCGGCGCGCGTGAAACACCTGGCCGTGTTTCTGCAGCACGGGCGTGCTTTTTACCGAATTTTCGAGATTTTCATGTTTTTGTTTCCTTTTCAGTTTTAAAGTTTTTCTTGGTAGGTTAGGGCTTGGACCCTTTATAAGGGTGTAGGTCCCCTGGGTGTAAGTGTAAGGTTTAGAAGGGGGGTTAAATAAACCTTACCAAATTTTCGATTTAGTCTTTTAAATCTCTGAGTTGATTCTACACATTTGTGTCCTTGATGAATGATCGAATTAGTCACTCAGTAGAGTTAATCTCTCAGCATGATTTCGGGTGAGATGTTGATGGAGTAACTCATTTGTTGTAATTTAACTCAATTTGTGGTTTTATTTTTATTGGAAGACTTAACACCCTTAAGTTTGATTAAGCAAGATTTTAGAGCTTGATTTAGTACTTATAATTTTATCAAATGGATTGCAAATTTATCGTGAGATATAAGCGAGTTAAAAGTGCGAGGAATTTAAATCTTTGAAATGTAAATGACACAGTAAAGTTTTTATAGAGGTTCGAAGATGGGGTAATTCTTCTACTCCTCTCTTCTCCAACTCCTGGAGGAATCCACTAAGTAATGATCAGTTTACAAAGTGGTAACAGTCCAGATACAAGTCTTGATCACAACAGCCGACTTGATCCTTAGGGACTCACCGAGACGCCTTGATCACTCGGTTGGCTTTCGCCACGACTCGAGCTTCTTCACAGGCATTGCTTTGTTACTCTGACTCACTTGCTCAAGCTCTTTGGATTTGATCACGAAGCCCTCCAAAAGCTTAAGACTTGGTTCAGCCTTGAACCTTTCTACAATCCTTCCTGGAATGTAGACCCCTTGTTTTCAGTATTGTCCTCTTCAACTGATTGAAGTTTTCTTTCCTTCACAGGTGAGTGTTGGATTGATGTACTTCGTAATGTAGGCTTGAGGATTGAGAATGTTTCAGTTTTTCTAATATCTTGTTTATCTCATATGTGTGTCATCTCTTTTTCTCAAACAAACTCCTCAGCCTTTTATAGTGAACTTTCAAAAATTTGCCCGTTGAAGAGATAGGCTTATTTTTTGAAAGTCACTTTGCGTCGTTGGCTTGCAGTCCTTGGAATTGCCATTTCCTCGTATGAATTGTTCTTTCACCTTTTGAGTTCGACACGGTGTAGTGCTTCCCATTGGTTCATTCCTTTTGCACAGACAGAGACTCGAGCACTCCAAGAAAGGTGGTATGGAGATATTACTTGTTTAAGTAAATCTCTTAATTTCATGCAACGATTCTTTTCTGATTATCTCGACTTGATTGCATTTCCTTGCTTTTCCCAGGTGACTTAGAGTCGACTTCCAATCGTGGATGACTCTTGTCACTTCAACTTGAGACTTGGCTTTTCTTGAGTTGACTTGGTGATGCTCCACTGTTGCATCTGTTGCTTTTCGTAGAGTTCTGTCTACTCTTCTTTGCCATACTCGTTGTCTCGCAGCGAAGTCTTCCGCCAGGTCTTGATTGTCTTCTTGCATGTTAAGGCGTGGGCCGACTTAACAGCTTGGCTCTCTAATTGTTACAATACATTTTACAAGAATTGGGGTGCCAACTTTCTATTCTAAGTTTTACATGGCATTCATCAAAATCTAAACAATAAAATTCCTAACAATTTCCCCCTTTTTGATGATGCCAAAACTTAAATCATTCAAAAATGCAAACAAAACAAAGATACATACTGAGATAGTGTATTGACATAGAATGTATGTGCGAGTAGATCTATTTATTGATCATATCATTCTGTTCTTTACACAATTTTTACAAGGTGTATCGAGCACATATTTGTCTTCACAAAAATTAAAGAGTTTATATCTTTATTACGGAAGACTTACATTGTATGTATTTACATAATAGAATACACGAAGGGTTGGACAAAGAACACTTCATCTCCTTATTTGTCTCCTTCTTTCATCTTGTTCAAAGATCTTCTTTCTTCTTCTCTTTTTCTCGTCGTCAGTGCTTTGCCTTCTTTTTCTTCTCATATGCTTTCTGGCGACTTCATCTTTTCTTATTCTTTCTGTCTCTCCTGCCATAGCCGAGTTTGTCTCTTGTTTTTTCTTCTATTCTTTTTGCATACTCGGCGTTGGTTTTAGCCACTTTCAAATTTGCCACTTGGTCAAGCCCATTGATAGATCCCTCCTTTCTTCCCTGGATCTCGTATTCAATATTCTTGGGCGAGGCCTCAGTCAAGCTTCTTCCTCCACTCTCGCTTTTCCTCTACCTACCTGGCGTATCTTGAATCGGGGGTCTTCGTCTTTCGGTGAGTGACGGTGAGTGACCGAGAGAGCGATAGGTTGTCTCTTTGCTGTCGGCTTCTTCACATAATGTGAGACCCTTTTCCCAAGTCTGAGTCCCAGGCTTGAGCCATAGACATATTTGCAAAGTATCCCTCGGACTCGAGCGTTTTAAATTCATCGATCGATCGTGGCTCTGTCATTTCCGACATACGAGATGGCATAGGTGTCTCTGTCTCTTTGGAATGCCTCGTGTTCTTTCAAGATGTTCATCACCCTGGCATCCATTCTTCCTTCCACTTCCTTCATCCCCGCTTCAATTGATTTTCTCTTTTCACCATAGATCACAGCGAGAGGGTTGGAGTAAGAGTCACGGGGAGTTTCTTGCTTATAATGTCGTTTTGTGTGAGGACCTTGTTGGGGGTTTGTGCAATCATCAATGTCACATCGTTGATCCTTCCCCTCAACAAGCTTTCTTTCTTCTTGTTTCAAGACTTCCTGGTGATTTTCCCTTCTGTTTGCTCCTTTTTTTCGCTCGATTTTCTTTGCTTTAAGGTATTCCTCTTCCCCTTTTTGGCATCATCAAAGGATAGAGGAACCCGAGGGGAACATCTTTGGCAAGCATGAAGTCGAATCTTCGATGGTTGAGTTACGCTTCAAGTCTGCTGCGTTGTATGCGGACGGAATTGGTCGAGTAGCGTTGGATTCTGCTGAAATCGCTTCATCTCGGCCATGAGAAGGCTGAATTTTCTTGTCATGTGATCTTCCAAACGCTGTAGATCATTTGTATGTTGCTCACGCAGCAGACTTGATCTCGGCGGTGTGAGCTTCATGCATATGCTCAATGTGTTCTCTCGGCTTCGTCTTTGCATCGGTATTTTTAGCTCCACACCTGAGCTTGTTGAACAATTATGAAGTATCTCACTGTTCCACACGCATTGTTTCTTCTTTGTTGCCACCATTCCCTTATTCGAATGTTATGCCTCTTAAATCACTGTAAGGGTGGCATCTCATTGTCGATCGCATGTCCAAAAGAGGCTCGATGCCTCTCCATCCTTTCAACCTCGACAAAGAGTGCCTTGAACACTTCTCGAACTTGGTGATTCTTACATTGCGGTGATGGCCATACAAAGATCGGGTCATGTCAATCACTGGAACGATGGTGTCGATGGAAGAAACAGGAGCTGGTTTGTAATAGCGTGCTTGTTCGTTTCGACTCTTCGTGGAGTTAGTATCTCTAGTGAGAAAGGGAAAGATTCTACAAAAGATTCATCACCGCCAACCAGGATGCATTCGATGATGAGCGGTGCGCGTGAAGTTCTTTTGGGAATCGATCTGCTTTGCGCCTTGAGGAGCCCGGCGGTGGTCTCTTGTTGGTGGGTTACATTGTGAAGTAGGCAAACTGGCGAGCCTCATTTGTCTTAACGGCCGTTGGTCTCGATTGATTTCTCCATTTGAGGCGGGTCCTCGGCCTTATCGAGCGTCATCGGACGATGATGAGATTTCCATTGATGGCTCATCATCAAAATTAAAGGTTTGAGTAGTTGGGGATTAGACTTGCTTGTGCTTGGAACATCCGCATTGTGAGTCTTTTGGATTTGTCATGGGGGATGACTCAGCTTCTTCTTCGCCTTCCGATCCCGAGAAAAGTGACATCGTGGTTGTCCGGGAATCATGAAGTCTACCGATCTCCTTCTCGGATGGGTCGATGATACCACGAGGATGTTCTCTACCTGTTTGCTTTACCCGGGAAGTCTCAACCTCCGTGGGCCTTCATTTCCTCCGGCGGTCTCTACTGCTGCGAGGTCTTGGTCCTCCTTTCGACGTGTCACTGTCTTAGGGTCTTTCTGATGGCATCCATTGGAGTCTCAACCCCATGGATTGCACTTTCATCACCCAGTGTTAACTCCCGGTACATTCCTTCGTGCCTCGTGCATCGCGCGTCATTAGCACATTAGAGCGGTTGGCACCTCAGACTCAGGCGAGTCTCAATCTAATGCGAGCCGTTGATGGCAACTTCTTTGTTCTTCTTGTGTTTGAATTTTCTCTACTTCGCCTCCTACATTCTTTGTGGAGTCATCTGCGGCATTCTCCGACCTTGCTGCGGTGGAGGAGGAGTTTCCCCCTCGGTGGCGCACCGGTGAGTGACTTGGAATGGGGTCACTCGTCTCCAAGCTCCCATTGTTTCGATTGATTGCTCAGTAGTTGGGCGGTGGTAGCACACCTTCAATAGGGGTTGGCTCGATGGGGTCCCCACTATCCCGATTTCATCGCCATCTCCTTATGCCTTCTCGAGTGAGGGGAAGTGGTAGCAGCAACAACAGATGGCTATTTGTTGAACCACTCCCATTGGATCGATTTCAGTGTGTTCGGAGGACTCTCCGGTCCCTCCATTAATCTTTGCTCGTGAAGGATTCTTGATTCGCGGCAATGCTTGCTTTGCATTTGCAACTCTTCGTAGCGGCGGCGTTCTACAGTTCCTCGTCACCGGAGAAGACATCAAGGAGAGGATGTGTGTGTTACGTGGTGCGGGAGGTAGGCGGATCTTGCCTTCTCACGTGTTTCGGCTTCTTGACTTGTTTTTCTCTCCTTGTCCTTGTAGATCTGCGCAGGATTTACGTGCGATTGTCTTCATCCAGTGGGAGCACGATAGTTAATCGAGGAAATTTAGCAGAGTTTCTTCTTCTTCTATGAACTGGCCGTTGGAATCGTTCCTCGACTTACTCAACTTCCATTTCCTCCACTCACGCAGACGATTTTGGATGTCCGGGTAAGGTGGAGATAGGATCATTACATCACTATCCGCTCGCGGTTCTTCTTGTGCTTGGTGTGTGAGCCTCTGTTGTGTCTTGGGTTCTCTGCTGATCGCCTTCAGCAGACTTGGGCTGTTTCATCAACTACATCCGGAGACTCTACTTCTCCGGTGAGTCTCGGTATTTGTGCTGTCTTGAGTAATCGACTCATTTGGTTTTCTCTGTTGATCGCTGACAAGTCTTCTTCGTCTCTAGTTTGTACGAGGGATTTTACAGTTCGAGAGACGGTGTCCTCTCGAGTCTTGGGGCGGGGGTGGTCTTTGGTGTTTGTTTCGAGGAGCCGCCATCTTGGCTTGTCGATTCTCCTCCTTTTGACGATCGGAGAAAGGTATTTGTGAGTCCTTCTCGACCACTGCCGCAGGGCGGGAGACACCTGGCCGGGCAGTGACTCGGCTGCGGGCAGGAGCATGTTTGGTTTTCTTTCTTTGCAGGGGCGATCTCTTTCTTGCAGTTGCCGCAGGGGCGCTTTCTTCTTGTAGGCGAGAGGAAGCGGTTTGTATCTTGGGTCGGTGATTCCCCCTGTTGGTGTCGACTCTCTTGGCGTAAGCTCGCTTCGAGCGCCTGTAGAGAGGTTAGCTCGAACATTCTCTTGTTAACATGGAAAGCCTTCCCATGCCTAAGAGGTACTCCTTTCACCTCCAATAGTCGGCCAATCACAGGCCATATCCGAGGATCCTCCAAATGTGCCATCTTCTTTGAAGGACTTGTTCCCCACGCGTTCGCAGAGTCTGCTGTAGACAAACTCAGATTTATCTTATCTTTTCTTCGATGATTGCGGCCATTACAATCGGCTTTGCCTTTGTGATTGGTCAAAGTCGCCAAATTTGATGTCGATACATTTGGCAACTATGTCCAACAATTTGTGATAATCCTCCTTGTGGTGATCTCTTGTTTTTTGTGTATATTATTTTATCAAGAAAGTCGGACTTGGCTATTTCTTTCCATGCGTCGACCAGGTTCACATCACTCTTTAATCTCGGATGCTCTTCCTGGCGGTAGTGAGCAATATTCACCAAATCCTTGGCGATGATAGTCGCTTTGCCCAGTGAAGCAGATGACTTGATTCCTTCATCGTGAATCTCGGCATTCACGTAGAATGCGACCTCCTCCACATAGGTCATCGGATATTCTAGCGTTAGAAAGCGGTTTTAGTGGGGACGTTTCCAACTTCTCGGCGATTTTCTTCACTAGGGTGTCATCGGACCCGCTTCACCATTCCGTCGAAATCCACCGTCGAACCGGTGTGGATTTGCTTTCCTAACTTGGTAAAGTCATAAGTTGGTGCCATTTCTCGGGATTATATCAAGGAAAAACTCGAAATTGATTTGAAGGTTGATAGGGTTTCGAGAGTATTTTGCCTTTGCCTTTTGAGAGAAAGAGATGAACAGTTTTTAGAAGTGAGAGAGAAACGGACGAAAATGGTTTAAATATGGTTTATGAAAGGACGTGCGGCGGTTTTGAATTGTGATCGAAATCAACGGCTTGGATTTCGCACGCCTATTGAGCATTTCATGTCTCGTATTTAATGCGGCGACATTTATATCCAATCATAAGCTTGGTGTGCGGCTTTATGTCCGTACACATCATCATTATGCCGACGTATTCCTTAAAACATTCCCGCTTAGTCAAAACGACGAGTTTTTGTCACTTTGCTCATAAGTTATTGAACTTATCACTTAGCCGATTTAACTCTACTTCTCTCACGATTCTTTTAGCGACTCAACCACTTGTCAGTGACTCGGTTCCGATTGTCTTCCGTCTGGTGATTTTGAGTTGATTTCTGTTTTCAGCTCTTTTTCTCCCCTTTTTTTCCATTTCTCTTCTTTGATTTGTCGAGTGTCATTTCATTCAGTGCTTAACTCATGCTTGAGTTCTTCAAATCTTGACTCACATAATGGTTTTGTGAAGATGTCGGCTAGTTGTTTATCGGTTGAGATATATTCCAGGATGATGTCCTTCTTTTCAACATGATCTCTTATGAAGTGATATCGACATCAATATGTTTTGTTCTTGAGTGCAACAGGATTTTGAGTGATTGCAATTGCACTTGTGTTATCACACATGATTGGAATTTCTTTTTCTTCAACTTCATAATCTCTCATTTCTTTGTCTCATCCATAGGACTTGAGCTGTGTTTGCCTTTGCCTATGTATTTCGCCTTTTGTAGAGGTGGCTATTGAGTTTTGCTTCTTGCTAAACCAGGAAATTAGTCTGTTTCCTAGCATTTGACATGTGCCTGAAGTGCTCTTCTGTCCACTCGCATCCAAAGATAGTCGAATCAATAGCCAATTAGCTTGAATCCACCTTCCTTTGGATACCATAGGCCTACTTCTCGCTTCCTTTCAAGTATCTCAAGTATTCTCTTAGTTGTTGTCATATGGCTCTCTTTTGGAGCAGATTGAAATCTTGCACATACACCTACAAAGAAAAAGTGATGTCTGGCCCGCTATTTGTGAGATAGAGCAATGATCCGATAAGTGCTCAGTATCTTGTTTGATCTGAGGCTTGCCATCCGCATCCATGTCCATTTTGGTGATGTGTTCATTGGTATTTTTACGAAGACTTCTCCTCCATACCAAACTTCTTCATTAAATCTCTCGGTGTATTTTGTTTGACTTATGAAGGTTCCATCCTTCATTGTTTCACTTGAAGTCAAGGAAGAATGTCACTCTCTCCCATCATGCTCATTTCAAATTTACTTTGCATGAGGTTTGAAAATTTTTCACACTGACTCTTTGTTAGTGGATCCAAAAATGATGTCATCCACATATATTTGAACAAGCAAAGATACTCTTCTTGTCTTGAATTACGAAAAAGTGTTCTATCTACTTTTCCTTTTGTGAATCCATTTTCGATTAGGAATTGTGACAGGTATCATACCATGCTCGGGTGCCTGTTTCAATCCATACAGGCTTTCTTGAGTTTGTATACCTTGTCTCCAAGAGTCTTCTCGCTCAAATCCGGAGGTTGTTCAACATACACTTCTTCTTCCAATAAACCATTTAGGAATGCACTTTTTACATCCATTTGATATACAATGAAATTCTTGTGAGTGCATAGGCAAGAAACATCCTTATAGCTTCCAATCTTGCTACAGGAGCAAATGTTTCATCAAAATCTATCCTTCTTCTTCTTGGCAATATCCTTTGGCTACCAATCTTGCTTTGTTTCTTACCACGAGCCTTCCTCGTTCATTTTATTTCGAATACCCATTTGGTGCCAATAACATTTTGATGTATGGGTCTTTGCACTAATTCCCACACTTTGTTCCTTTCAAACCGATTGACTCTTCTTGCATAGCTTGAATCAATGTGTGTCATCCAATGCTTGTGACACATCTTTTGGCTCTATTTGCGAGATGAAGCATGTGAACATTGCTTCTTGTTGAGTTACGGATCTTGTCTTGACACCTTCTCTTATATCTCCAATGACAAGTTCTCGTGGATGGTCTCTCACCATCTTACATCGAGTTGGAGTGAGTTAGTGGATTGATCGACTTGCGGAATTTGTGTTGCGTGGGTCTGACTCTCTCGTAATTACTTAGTCGCAAATTTTCCAAATTTGTTTTTGAGATTCTATCTCATCTTCTTCTCGAATTGATAATTCGACTTCCAAACTTCAAAGATAGGGACTCTTTACGTATGGTTGAATGATTGACTTATCGGTGACTCTTCAATGTCTTCTCCATTTACATTTTGCTCATCGAATACTACATGAATGGATTCTTCTGTAACCATAGTTCTTTTGTTGAGTATTCGTAGAAGCTTTGCTTTCGGTGAGTATCTAAGAAGATACCTTCATCACTTTAGCATCAAAAGCCTTTAGGTTGTCTTTGCCGTTGTTGTGAATGAAGCATTTACATCCAAATATTTCAAATATGAAACATTTGGTTTTCTTCCATCCGATTTCATAGAGAGTCTTTGTCACCGTCTGCATTTATCATACATCTGTTTTGGGGTGTACAATTTGTGTTGATTGCTTTCACCCAAAATCTTTTTGGTAACCCCGCTTGCCTAACATGGTCTTTAACTTCTTTGAGAGTGATGTTCCTTCTTTCGCAACTCCATTCACTTTGTGGAGTCATTCTTAGCGATAGTTCATGACCAATACCATTCTCAATACAATCGAGTTATTATTCCATTGACAAACTCGGTTCCTCTATCCGATCTTATTTTGATAATGGTTTGACTCTTCTCATTTTGAATCCTTTTCATGTTTGTGGTAGTTTTTGTAGAGTTTCTTTCTTCTTACACATGAATATTGTCCATGTATGTCTTGAGTAGTCATCTACTACCACCAAGGTGTATTTCTTTCCACTTATCTTTATTTTGGTTCCACCGGGCCAAATAGATCCATATGAAGCGATGCAATATTCTTGTTGAGGATGGGCATGTCTTTTCTTTGAATGACGACTTGATTTGTTTTCCTTCGACATGCATCACATAGACTCTCCTTCAGTATCTCTTCGAGTCCGGAAGTCCTTCTACAAGATGACTTCTTGACTTGTTAATTGTTTTGAAATTTAGGTGACTCGCTTTTTGTGCCCAAGTGACCAACTTGATTCATTTGCTCTTTGCTAGTAGACAAGTCTTTGGGTGTTCTTTGTTGACCAATCCACTACATACATATTTTTTGTCTACATCCTTGCGGTACCACTTCATTTGATTCAATATCTTTGATTTGGCACATACCCATGTTGAATCCAACATTGTAGCCACTTGTCACAGAGCCGATCGATACTCGTAAGTTGAAGTTGAGTCCTTAAACATATGCAACATCCGTGATTTCTAATCCATTCTCTTGATGGATCCAATGCCTCTTATTTCACCAGGAGCTTCATTTCCTCCAAATATGACTTTTGCTCCTTTGACTTCCTTTGAATTTTGACAGATTTCTCTTATTTCTGTCATATGTCTTGAAGCACCACTATCCATGTACCAGGTTCCTTGGCACTCACTTTATTCTTGAACACCGCAATCAAGGAAATTAAGTTTTAGGTACCCATACTTGCGGGTCCTGAGGGGTTAGAATTGTAAGATGATCCAACCAACTTTATAGCCAAATGATTTGACTCAGGGGTTGCCATCTATCAGTGCCATAATCATAATTAATCTTGGCAAATTGCTTGGGAGTTCTAGGTTCATACATTTTGTCTCTTTTGTCTCAGACTGCATATGTGTTTTAGCAATTGCCTTCCCAGGTAATTGTGGTGTTTTTTGCGTGTAGTGCCTAGGTGCATATGTGTCTTTGATGAAAGCTCTTATACTTTTGGAATGGCCTTTCTTTGAGTTCTAGGCCTTTGCCATCCGGGCTTATATTCCATAAATCATGTCTTTGTGATTTACAATATTCCAATCACTTGGCTTGGATATTTTCTACCATTCCCCTCATATGTATTTCTTTTATGGGTTTTAAGGATGTTTGGTAGCTCGCTTCTTCTTGCAGTATTTTTGTTTTGGAGTTTGTTGAGGGACTCGGTGAATCTCTTCTCGGTTGTCCTTTCAAAGACTCTCAACTGGTCATTTTCCTTTTCCTTTGTAACCAAGGCCGGTTTGCTTAGTATTGTGCTTTGGAGTGAATGTGTGTGCAACATTTAGAGTTTTGGATTTTTCAGACTCTTCATGACTTGAAGATCCTTTTTCCAAAATTACTCTTGAGGTTTGACATGGCACAGGAGGAATTAAATCTAAGCTTTGTCTTGTCTCCACATTCTCTTTGACTCATAATAAGATCATCCAATGATTTAGATGCCTTAGTGAATGAGGCAATAACATTCTTGAGGTCATTCTCCCTCTTTTCTATAGCAAACAATTTCTCGCTACTAATTTAGCATTTTCACTTTTAAACTTTCATTTTCAACAACTATTTGACTTAGAAAGTACTCGGCTCCTTAGTCGCCTTTGAGTTTTGACTTTTGAGTAAAGTTGTTTTCCTCATTCAATAGTGTGTGTGAGGATTTAATGTGTTCAAAATCTTTCATCATTTTGCCTAATGAATCATAAAGATCATTAGGTGATGAAGTGTGTGTGTCATACTCACTATCACTAGTGTACGAGCTTGTTGAGTTAGATTGTACCTCATCTTCTTGATCTTGTTCTTTGGCCATCAAGCGGATCGGGCTTCTTCTTCGTAGTCACTTGAGTAGTTTGCTCCGCTTCTCTCAATCTGTCTCTCTTGACTTGGATTTGTCTCGAGATCTGCAGACCATCATTGCCTTTTTCTTTTCTTGTCTTCTTTCTCTCAAGACCTTTCTTTCTTCTTCATCTCTCAGTCTTTGCCGACTACAGGATATGAGCGATCAATGGCATAGTGACTGGGTTGTCTGATTCCAACATAGATATTCAGCCTTTTGATCACTCTTTCCATTCTTGAGTTGTCATTCCTTTGATACTCAACTTTTTGACGATCCGTTCTCTTGGTTGGCATGTCTTCCCTTGATTTGGAGGAGTAGAGTGTCTTTCGGAAGATTCACCCTTTCTTTCTTGTAGTTCTTATTAAAGAACTTGTTGAATCTTTTAACCATCGGGCTATTTCTTCCGGGTCGATGACTTCTTTTGACCTCGACCTCTCTTCCCATCTTTAACAATTAAGAGCAAATTTGTTTTGGGTACATGACTATCTCTTCCTGGTCTTTTCTTCTCGGCTCAAACTCGTAGGCTTTGAGGTCCGAGAATAGTTCATGGTTGGATGTCTTAGATAGGTCCATGGAATGTCTCTCAAAGTGCCATGACCTTCATTTCCCATTCATTTGGAAGACTTTTTAGGATCTTCATACACATTTCTTCGTGTATATTCCTTTCCAAATGTAAATGACTCATTTGTGATTTCGAAACCGAGCATCCGGTTGATCCAGGTTTTCTCCGAGATCATTTTGAAGTTTTCAAATCTTTGTCTGACCATTGATAATTTGTTTTCTTTGATTTGCTTCACGAGCCTTCACAAATCAATGTCAACTTGTCCCCATTTCTTAGTTGTTTTGCAAGATTTGACTTTATTGAACATGGCTTTGTCGAGGTTTTGTAAAGGATGTCCTTGGCTACATTGTCCAGATTGTATCTTTTACGTCATCATTTGTCCACTCAGTTCTTGGTTTTTCAACCATGGTCCGTGCAAGCGACATCTTCTTCTCCTTCACCGCAACTCTTCGCATAAATTGTGTTCACCTTTAATATTTGCAGAGGCCCATCTTTATCACTATCCACATCTCATCATGTAATCTTTGATAGATGAGCCCGCATACGAATTTTCCAATCATCAAATTCTTCAATAGTGAACATAGGGATGCGTGTCAAATTTGCTTTCATGATAATGACTTTTAATGATAAAAAGAGTTTTGAAAATTTAAGTACTAAAGCGGACTTTGAAAAGTTTGGAGATCTAGTTGAAGAACGGTGCGGAGGTTCAATGAACCAACCGCAGCTCCGATACCACTTGTAGGTCCCAAGGGGTGTAAGTGTAAGGTTTAGAAGGGGGTTGAATAAACCTTACCAAATTTTCGATTTAGTCCTTTTAAATCTACGGAGTTGATTCTACACGTTGTGTCCTTGATGGGGATCGAATTAGTCACTCGGTAGAGTTAATCTCTCAAAACAAATTTCGGTGAGCACATTGATGGAGTAACTCGATTGTGGACTATAATTTAACTTTGTGGTTTTATTTTTTCAGTGGAAGACTTAACACCCTTAAGTTTGATTAAGCAAGATTTTAGAGCTTGATTTAGTACTTATAATTTTATCAAATGGATAGCAAATTTATCGTGAGATATATAAGCGATTAAAAGTGCGAGAATTTAAATCTTTGAAATGTAAATGACTGAAGAAAGTTTTTATAGAGGTTCGAAGATGGGGTAATTCTTCTACTCCTCTCTTCTCCAACTCCCGGAGGAATCCACTAAGTAATGATCGGTTTACAAAGTGGTAATGATCCGAAATACAAGTCTTGATCACTGTGATCGACTTGATCCTTGCAGGGACTCGATTTGGAGACGCCTTGATCACTGTTGGCTTCTCGTGCGACTCGGCTTCTTCTTCAGGCAATGTTGCACTTGTTACTACTGACTCACTTGCTCAAGCTCTTTGGATTTGATCACGAAGCCCTCCAAAAGCTTAAGACTTGGTTGATTTTTGAACCTTTCTACAATCCTTCCCGGAATGTAGACCCCTTGTTTTCGATATTGTCCTCTTCAGCGATTGAAGTTTTCTTTCCTTCACGGTGAGTGTTGGATTGATGTACTTCGTAATGTAGGCTTGAGGATTGAGAATGTTTGATTTTTCTAATATCATGTTTATCTCATATGTGTGTCATCTCTTTTTCTCAAACAAACTCCTCGGCCTTTTATAGTGAACTTTCAAAAATTTGCCGATTGAAGAGATAGGCTTATTTTTGAAAGTCACTTTTGCGTCGTTGGCTTGCGATTCTTGGAATTGCCATTTCCTCGTATGAATTGTTCTTTCACCTTTTGAGTTCGACACGGTGTAGTGCTTCCCATTGGTTCATTCCTTTTGCACGCTTGAGATCGAAAGCACTCAAGAAAGGTGGTATGGAGATATTACTTGTTTAAGTAAATCTCTTGATTTCTGTCTGCGGTTCTTTTACTGATTATCTCGACTTGACCGCATTTCCTTGCTTTCCCAGGTGACTTAGAGTCGACTTCCAATCATGGATGACTCTTGTCACTTCAACTTGAGACTTGGCTTTTCTTGAGTTGACTTGACTGATCGATGCTCCACTCAATTGCATCTGTTTGCTTTTCGATAGAGTTCTGTCTCTACTCTTCTTTGCCATACTAAATTTGTCTCTCGCAAGTCTTCCTTCAGGTCTTGATTTGTCTTCTTGCATGTTAAGGCGTAGTCGAAACTTCAACTCGGCAGCGACTCTAATTGTTACAATACATTTTCTGACAAGAATTGGGGTGCCAACTTTCTATTCTAAGTTTTATGGCATTCATCAAAATCTAAACAATAAAATTCCTAACAAAGGGTGAACACTTGTTATTTTGCATTGATTATCAATACTGATTAAACTTTTACTCTCAAATTGAGTGTTTCTCCAAGTGCTTCAAGATTTACGTTTCTTGTTGCAATTATCGACTTATCAGGCAATAATCCATAATTACTTGTGGCGTCTTCGCATACCGAGGTTCTTGCTTCGCTAAGCAACGGGTCGAGGTTTTCCACCAAATTAACCAAACTAGTAAGATTCTGGGTTAACAACATATTGTTGTTGGGTCGTATGCACAATTGTTGCTGCGGTTCACATCGAAACTCAACTAACTGTGCATGTAAAATGCGTAAAAATGCATTGAAAAAACTAACAAATAAATTTGAAGAATGTAACCTCCAAAAGAAACCATTTGAGTATGTGTGACCTAAATATGCATTGAAACTCATCTAACTATGCATAAAAATACGTGAGAATGCAATGAAATATAACAAATAAATCAGAAGAATATAACCTTCTGTAGAAACCATATGCACCACGAATAAACTAAATATGCATTGAAACTCATCTAACTATTCATAAAAAAATGCGTACATATGCAGTGACATATAACAAAAAACTTTGAAGAATATAACCTTCAATATAAACCATTTGCAGTATGTATGAACTAAATATGCAAAGTACACAAAATAATTATATGGTAACATCAATTATAATATACCTTCGGTATTTTCAAAAAAGGAAGAAACAATATGCAGTAGATATAACACAAATATGCAATACAATTACTCTAAACATACAAAGTCTAATATGTAAATAACATTACAAATCAAATTACTCATACATTCTCCTTATCCTATATCTGATTTATGTATTGTACATAAGATTTCCCCAAACGTATAGAACATAAAATTTACACCCACATAATATAGAATAACTTCATGTAGTTTTCCAGAACTTAAAAAAAAATCACACCCCACAAAAAACAACTACATTACATAATAAAAATCTCAAACTCAAACCTTACTTGCATGCCAATAAAGAACAGAAGAACATTAAACACACTAAAATGGGGGTGCGGCCGAAAAAATAAAAACATAAATCGGTATTTAAAAACACAACAATAATTTTTTAAAGAAACCCAAACATACCTTCATTTTTAAGCACAAGAAAATTCGTCGAATCAGTGCAATATTGTTTCTCAAACCGAGCATGTTCACTTTGTTTTCTTCAAAAATCAAACTTGCAAAAAAGTCCCAGAACCACTCGAATTCTGAGAGTTCAGAAAGAAACTGAAGACATGTGTTTTGAGAAAAACTGACTCCCTAAAATCGCGAGAATCGGATATGGTAAGAGTTTCTTTTACCTTACAACAAAATCTTAAATTACACAAATACCCTCAATAAAAAATCCGGTAAAAATAAAATTACCTCTTTATCCTTACTGACAATAAATATCTCTCCATTACCCTAAAATATCAAATAAATATGATCCATTAAAAATTATAAATCAATAGTCAATAAAAATTCTCACATTTATTTCACCCTGGAAAGGTGGTGCTCATTAGAACTAATAAACTATTGTATTTATCACATGATTATTTAACCTCACATTTTAAAAATAATTCCCGTTTTGGATTTAGGATGACATAATTGAATAGGCTTTCTATAAAATATTAAGTTTAGTAAATGATTTTGGAAAATTTATAGGTTTATAAACAATTTTAAAAAATAAGAGTAGCGCTACATGCACCAAAGGAAATAATGACAATGTGAATTTCCATCCTTTAATAATATTTTAAGTGAAGTGATTCCAAGTAGACTGCGGGTTTCACTTTCTAGATTAGATAAAGATTATTTTCCTCCTCCCCCGATCTCTTACCGTATGGCGGTGTGGATTGATCTTATTCATTCACACATTTTATTCAATGGTCCAGATTCTTTATTAAAAATAAGCTGATTTATCAATTAATTAATAGGTGGAAAGGGCATAATAATTATTTGTGTACAATTTGTTATACAATGATGTTTGTTAGATATCAAATGGTGTCTGATCGATTTATTAAATGGTGTACGATTCAACTATTAAAATAGTGCACAATTGATTATGGAAACGTGATATTAATCAATCTCTTGATTGTAAGGCTGTATTTATGACATTTTGCTAGTTACTATTATGCCCTTTCCACCTATTAATTAATTAATAAATTAGTTATTTTTAATAGCAACGGACCATTGAATAAAGACAAAAACTCTGTCGGGCGTCTAACGGTCCGACTGTTAAACGAATCGACCAGACGGTGGCATTCCTATAATATTAGCAATGGTGTTTTAGTAGTTTTCGAGACCACCAGGTATTAAAAGTCCTTCGAAAAATATTAGTCGTCCTTCTAAAAAATATTAGCAGTTCTTCTGAAATGTATTAGTAGTTCCTGAAGAGTATTAGTATTTCTCCTAACATGCTCCGAAATGTATTAGCGAGTCCTCAAAAAAGTATTAGTAGTTCTCGAAAAAGTATTAGTAGTTCCCTGGAGAGTATTTTAGTAGTTTTTACGAATATAATTAATTTTTTCCGAAATGTATTAACAATCCTTCGAAAAGTATTAATCATCCTTCTAAAAAGTATTAGCAATTCTTCGGGAAATGTATTAGTAGTTCCCTGAAGAGTATTTTAGTGTTTCTCATGAATATACTCTGAAATGTATTAGCAGTTCCTCAAAAAAGTATTAGTAGTTCCTCGAAAAAGTATTAGTAGTTCCCTGGAGAGTATTTTAGTAGTTTTCTGAATATAATTAATTTTTTCTCCGAATTATATTAATTTGTGTCCTCGGAAAAGTATTTGTAGTTTCTCAAAAAAGTATTAGTAATTTCCTACTGAGTATTTTAGTGTGCTCGCAAAGTATTAGTTTTTCTTACAAAATGTATTAGTATTTCTCCATAAAAGTATTAGTCGATACTAATACTTGTATCATTTAGTCTTCGTCTTCAAATACTCTGCTACGGGGAATATTCATTATTGAGATCACGAAGAAAAAACAGAGCAAATCTTCAACTTATTCCCTAAAGCGCCACCCTTTGCACTCGATTACGCCAAGGTTGCTTATGTTCTTCAAGGTGACGGAGTGGCTGGAATTATCCATCTCCTCATTTCCACCCGGTCGTCGGTAACAACCCTTCAACCAATCCACCTTCACCCCCTTTGTCTATATATACACACATATACATACACATCATCTCCATCTCACACGTATTTTTCTTTGCTTTTACTTAAATCACTTATTATATTTGGGTAGTTGTTATTTCTTCTCTATTTTCAAACATCAACATGAGTACTTGCAACCAAACTTAAGGTCGCGAGAATGTCTCCGATGGTGCGCGTCGTGGGTTTTTAATTTGATGATATGGTGTGTGTATATTCCAAGGGTACTTACAGAATCTTGTATAAGTTTTGTGGTTTTTTTTTTTTTTTTTGTGTTGGGTTGGGTTGGATGTTGGGGCTCAGTTGACGGATTAGATCCGTCAGGAGGCCTGACGATGAGAGACTATTTCTTGAATAAAAAGTGTGGATGGATTGGATTAATCCACACCGCCACACCTGATAGCTCCTACCACATTTGATCATAACCCTATAAATATATAAAAAAAAATGTAAGGTTATATTATGTTATTATAAATTATAAAAGACAATACATCTCACAAATTCACACAATCGAATTTGAATTTGTAGCAACTTTAAGCATACATCGTTAAAAAACTTCACAGGCGGAGCGCCGGAGTGTCGGTCTCAACAAACCCAATTCATTGTCTAGTATCTACATTCTCAGCTTAACCGAAATATGTCAAAACCAAAGTTTTAAAGACGAGTACTTAACCTCACCTCAAAAGTAGCAAAAGAATCAAAATCTGAACAATGTACGAGTGCAGTGCATTTCGATCTTATGATGTACAACCAAGATTACAAGTCAGAGGTACACTCTATCAGAGAACAGCTTTGATCAGATAGAGAAAAAGCACAAACACAGTAGCAGATTTACTTTACAAGTAGAATAAACCCTCTATAATAGATCTATATTTTTTATGATGATATCTCTATTATTAGTAATCTCTCTTTGTTTGGTAATCATCTCCATGCTGAAGATGTTACTAAAGCCCTGTTCTTCCATCCAAGATACAAAGCACCATTCCCTCTGCCAATCCGTAATTCGAGTTATATTCTTTCAGCATGTCCCTGATGGCAATGCTAACCGACGAACTCAATTGGATTGGAGAAAATCCAGCCATCATAAGTCTCAATCTCCACTTACCGTAAAAAGCTCGTGTCTCTCAACCCGATCGGTCCCCTCACAAGCTATAATGTTGACAACGTCCTTGCAACACAATGCTCCTCTGCGCTTATCCTTTGTCTATCATCCCTTGTGCGTGCCGCATCAATAGACTCAAACATTGCCGTGTAATAATCTAGAGTCTCGCAAAATCTTTGGAAGAAAGTGGCAGTATTAGTGTTCGATTCTTGTTCCAAAACGGTCACAACCTTGGGTGACAAGCTTTTAACGAGTCTAAGTAGACGGTCCCGATGATTCGTTGTGCTAACGCTCTGCGTCTGGCATGTGGTGTAATATGTAGGGAAAATTCACAGCCAACGCTTCTCCGTGTCGAACTTGAAGATTCTCCAATTGGACCTCACACCCTGACATATCCGCACCATGAAATTCAAACGGTACCCCACACGAATCGGCTACTTGTGCTAGCCTCTGACCGACTATCTGAAGCCCTCCGCCTCGAGCATGAGCTGATTGGGAATCATCAACACCAGTAATGCGAATATATGGGGGCCCACCAGGCCGACGTGAAAGAGCCTGAATGAAGGATATCCACTGACTACCCTGGGCGATCTGAAAATCAATAACATGGATCCTGTTTTCGTTTTCCATGGCTTCTCCAATGACGACATTAGCAGACATATAGGCGAACTTGTAGTATGGGCAGATTTGATAAAGCACGTGCATGTAAGACATCAATTCGGAACTCGTTGGTTCTTTGCACTTCAACTTTTTGTAAATTATGCTTCCTGAGGATAACAACCTCGCCCTGAGTCCTTCCAACATGTACGCGCCTAATCTCTGTGAAGGCTCGCCAGAAACTGACACCATTTTTTCTAATATGTCCATCAAAGCTTCAGCAGCAGATATTGCAATCTGTCTGTCTGATGATTGGAGAGTATCAGCTTCTGATATTATTTCAGCACAGGTGAGAAGCAATTGTTTCAGGTCCATGTGATGAGCCATTTCCAGGATTCTGTTGTATTTTGTGAAGGGAGAAGGTTGTGTGACTATACCGTTGAAAGAGCCACTATCATCAGTCTCAGATTCAGGCCCCAGCAGCTCGTACCGTAATACCCATAGTGCATGCAACAATTTGTTTTCATCTTCAACTCCAGAAGACCCACTCAGAGGTGAACCGCAGGTATTATCAGATGGGGGATGGAGATCAGACGCGTATGAATGAGATCCGGGTGGAGAGAAGGGACTTCTACTGGAAGAGATGCTTACGGCTGAAGGTGAACTGTAGCCAGCATAATCAGTTGCTGGTGTTGATTCGAGTGTGAAGAATTGTTCATTGTAAGTTTGAAAAGAAACTTCAGTTCCTGGCTTTTGCTACCAGTTGAGTCATTGTTCAGAACTTGAAATGTTGGAATACCGTATGGGTCAATCTGCTGCATAGGTCGATTGTAGAAAATGTGGTAAGGGTTAGATGTTTGAGATTCTTGGGATGCTTGCATCTCAAGAAAAGCTGCAGTTGACTACAATTAAGCTTCGATTATGGATGACTAATATCAGAAACTTCTCAGGAAACTTGATTTGCAGCTTTCTTTTGATTGGTACTCTGGCAAAGGGAACAATGATACGGCACACAGATATGTCAACCACGTATAAGGGGCTGCAACATCTCAATTGACCACAATAACTCTTTGGCACTCAAAGACTTGCAACCTTTATGGCAAAATATGAGAACAAACAAGATCTGCCAAAAGAAAGAACAAATGGGTAATTAATTACATTTCGTCAGTAAAAGGTTTATATCAAGTTACACAACATCTTCCCAGCCTTGCCACACCCTCTGTGGATGTCTTAGCAAGGCAGTTGAAATTACAAGAGACTAAAAAAATTACACCCTCCACGTAGGAATCATTTAGGGGAAAAAGTGGAGCAATTATTGTGAAGATAGTCACACAGGCTTTGATAGATGGTGAAAGCAACAGAAAACAAATACGATTATGAGACCTATCAAAAAGATTTAATATAGCAATTAATAAACTAACACAGTCAGCTAGGCAGATTCTAGATCTAGAAAAGAAAAAACAAATAAGATGACCGAAGTGTTCAATTCGTTTGATATGTTTCAAGGACATGACCATCAGGCCAGGGAATTCAATTATCTGAGAAAATTTAGGTTCTATGAACTGTAATATAAGAGTATAAAGTTCCAATTACATCTGAAGCCTGTGAGGTGAACCCATCTTTTGCTTTTACTTATTTATTGGCGAGCAAGTCTCTTGTGATACGGTCTCACGGATCTAAATCCGTGAGACAGACCTCCTAAGGACTCCGTCTTGAGAACATGAACCATGAAAATAAATTTAAAAATAATAATGAACCATGAAGAAACAAAATTAAACCCTAAAAACATGAACCATGAAGAATAAACCCGGAAAAAAAAAAATAAACCCAAAAAATAAAAAATAAACCCTAAAAAAAACTAAAAATCCTAAAAACCCAAATCAATTAAAAATAAACCCAAAAAACAAAATAAACCCTAAAAAAACAAATATAAACCCTAAGAAAAATAAAATCTGAAAAAAAAAAAACCTTTAAAACTTTGTGTAAGGGCTCCGTCTCACGGATCTAAATCCGTGAGACCGTCTCACGCAAGTTTTTGCCTTTATTGGCTATTCATTTCGTTCTTTGTTGATTGAAAAAGAATTCTAGTACTTTATCTTCCACAAGCTGCAGATTTCCTCTTTACTACTTTTACTAATTTATCTCAAGTAACAACCACAATTGCAGATGCACACCTAACAGTAACAGAACAAATTCTCAATGACCCCATTCTGATTCTTTTTCTTTTCCACATCCCACCTTTACCATAAGTATATTGTAGAAATAGTTAATAAAATCCAAAAATACAAAGAAGGACCAAATTTGATATTTAATTGATAATTTTAAAAAACCAAGTAAAACTAAGATGTGCTATTCGAACTAGATGATCAAAATGATTTATAATGAGAATAAAAATGCAAATTGATGCTCAAGATAATAAGCAATATACAAAATAAAAGAATACAGCTGCCAGCCTGCCAGAACCAAATTACTAGCAACAAGCCAACAAACCCAACTAGGTATGGAATTTGAGAAAATAGTGTATAGCCATATCTTTCTTTCGTTAAAGATGAAACCTGTGATCAGCTTCCCTTAAGTCGATGTTACAACCATTCATATCTATTTTCTTATAGCATCACAAATTCGAAGGGACGAGGGACACAAGTAAACAGACGAATCAAACATCTTATTCATATTCCTCCTCATATTATCATACTACAAGCTTTAATACCTTAAGAAAAAAAACAGACACAAAAAAATAAGAAATAATAGTATTCTCGGAATTCATTTAACCTTTGACGAGTCATAAGCCAATCAAGGATAATAACAGTTCCCATATCTTAAACTATTGATTAATAAGAAAATTTTACTCCATATGGCAACCTAATATCAGAAAATCATTCAACCAACAATATTCAATGCACAAAAGTAAAATACCAGAGAAAAAGGAAAATATCAGATAGTATATCTTAAATTAGCCTGCGTACCAAGTATTCGACCCGAAAAGTCAAACCGACAATCCGGGTACAACTCAGAAAAGTAAATGGAAAAATCAGAACAAATACCACATCAAATAAAATCACTTGTGAACCTCAAGGTGAATTCTTTAAGAACAAGAAAGTAAATCTAAAAGCATGGTCACGGTTGTAGATTCCAATAAATGACAATTTGGAACAAATAAACATAAACAGAGTAGCAACCCATGATTTCAGAAATCATAAGAGAAGTGAGACCAAGTCTTAATTGAAATAATTTACATACATACATATAAAAATATATAAAAGCTAAAACATAATTTTACCAATTTTCCACAAATCTACAGTCCAAAAATTAGACAAAAAATAAGAAAAACGAAATCACAATACAGAGATCATTTCCTTCTAGAATTACAAGATTGTATCTGCATAGCATACCTGTGGAAAAAATCAGCTTGAGTTGTTCTGGAAGAGAGAGAGAGAGAGAGAGAGAGAGAGAGATTAATGAAGAATATGGAGTTGATTAAAGGATGATTCCTTATAAAGCTGGGAACTCTTAGTCGAACAATTAAAATGCCCTTCATTTATAAGGTTACTACGTAAATGCCCCTCGAAAGCGTGTAGACGTGGACTGCTGATACATATGTAGTTTGAGTGATGTAGTCTATACTCTAGTTATGTGGGTCAGTCACTCTTCTTTCTTTTTTTTTTTTTTTGTGAAAGCAGTCACTCTTCTTTCATCTCTAAAACTAATGGGCTCTTTTCTATTCAAATTTTCATTCCCAAAAAAAAATATATTTATATCATTATATGTATTGCTAAATAATTTTCTTTTCAAAATTCTTATTATTAAAAAATATTTTTGATAAATTAATGGTGGACCAACAATCGTATTTAATACAACAATTGTATATTTAATGTAATTTAATGGAAGAGAGATGGTATGACCCATATGATCTGATACATTTGATTGAATCACAAAATAGATGAATAAATAATAAGAGTAACCCTTGAAAATTGGATGAGATAATGAATAGTGTAATTTAAAATAAAATGTTTTAAGTGAAAAACGGAAACAAACATGTTTTCATGTTTATTAATAGTATAAAAGAGAAATTATGTATTTGGAAAATAGAACATGCGAGACCAATATTTCTTTGAGGAATAAAAACAAATATCATACCTCAGGGGCAGAAAGTGAGGAGATTTTTTTTTTATTATCGGAGGTATCCTCATCATCAGCTGCAGGGTTTTAAAACCTTGAAAATTAATATTGTAACAAAAGTCAAGAGTCTGCCTTTCTGGAAAGACCAACCACATGATAAAAAAAGTACACTAATTTTCCTTGTTTTATATACTTATTTTCTTCCTTTAAGTCATAGTCGTAAAATTGATTACGAATAAGGCGGAGATAAGATTTTTGACTTTAAAAGCTTCGCCATCTGTGCCTCCAATTATACATACAACAATTGTTAATTAGATGGAGACCGTATTGCCAAATGGTGAGCTTCATAAATCCACATTAAATGGATTTAAAAGTGAATTCCTAATTATGACTCCCTCCATTTTCAAATAAAATCGTCATTTAACCAGTTTGTAACTCAAGTTGTATTGTTTACCTTTTGTAAGGGTGTTGACCAGGATTCGAACCTTATATCTTTTAATTTCTTTAAAATTTATCCTCTCCCCTCCAACCACTACTCCCAATTTATTAAAAAAAATAAAAGCCTCATTTCAGAAAATTATGAAGTTTTATGGTAGATGATCCTGCTATAAAGTGCATATCACTACAAGTAAGGAAAATTGAAACTGATAGTCTAAGTCTACAATTCAGTCCAGAAGTTGATCCTTCAAAAGTAAGAAAATCTTTGAGTATGACTAGCCTGTAACACATAGAAAGGGTTAGAAATGCCCTGAAAGCTAAGAAAAATTAGGATGAGAACTAGCGTGCAACACACGAGATGGGTTAAAAGAGTCTTGGGGTCGTTCGGGAAGCCATTCGATGCTAAATGCAATTGCAAGAAAATAAATCGAGCAATATAATGTAATTAAGAGTCATTGGACTTCCTCGGGCCGTCTCGGTTAGGTTTGCACCATTTTATGCGTATATTTTGCACTATTTTAGTGCAAAATCTTCAATCTACCTCCATATGTTTGCGATAAATTATACTAAAAATGAGTATTCATAATATTCCAATTTAGTGTAAATTTTCATCACTAAAATCATTAATTTAAAAACACACACAAAAATAAATCAGTATGCAACTACGATGTATTGTGTTGTTTTTGACGAAAAATTGTTCACATCAGGTTTTGGCACAATGTTGGAGCAAATTTTGCTCCAAATTAAAAATAGAATACTCTCTTGGAGATGCACTTACAAATGAATATGGAGAAACACTCTATATTTGGGATGATGGATCTTGTGGGTATAGTATAGTAAATTGGGCATTATGGGTTGTAAATAGTTAATTGAGCCTCATGGCTTTACTAATGGCTTATGCCTCATGATCCAATTGATAATATTCGAACTCAATAATTAATATTAATATGTAAATAATTAAATAATGACATAATTGAGTAAAAGAAATATAATTACGATTTTATCGGAGATTAATTTCAAAGATAAAAATGTTATGCGATTTGATTGTGTTATCATCAACGTCTTTTGAGTAGAAGTTAGTTATGATGCATAATTATTTTAATTGAGATGCTTGTAATTTTGCGATGAAATTAATACCATTTAAAAGTAAATTTGATAAATTTGTGGGAAAAGAAAGGAGAGAGACTTTTGTCTTGCTTGTGAAATAATTTTCATCTTTTTCATTTTTTGGACGAATTTATCACTGAATATGATATCGTATGTGAAAATATTCAAATAATTTACTATTCATTCAATTTCTTTTTCCAATCATCAATTACATTTATTGATGATTTTAACAAAAAATATCACATCAACTATAATTATTACACAACTATAAATACACTATTTACTCTCTCTTGTTTTTCAAATCATCAAAAAAATATCATATTAACTATCATCGTCACATTTTTATCTTATATCCAATCACATTCTCAAAAATAATTTTTATTTTTTAAAATAATTGGTCGATCTAAAATTGCTCCGCCTCCCTAAAAATATCTTCCGCCTGAAAAATCATTGTTGTGCGGCGGGCTATTTCGACCGATTATAAAGAATACCCGATCCGATTCGAAAACCCGACTATCCAACCCGATGTCCACTCTAACCATGTGCGGGCGGGCTATTCCGTACTCGGCCCCTATAAAACGTCAAATGCCTTATCTGTAAATAAAGGCAAAAATGAGGGTCTCCGATTGAAGGCTACCGCGTTTGAGAATTGTGACGTCGTTTTAACAGTCTTGTTCCTAGAAGCAACATAAATTTCCCATGTTTTTCAATGATCAGAAGAATAATAATAATGATATTCTTGTATAGGTGGGCATCAATTCCATTATTTCACTGCCAAGTGTTGACCGTACGATTTATTTTTCTTTTATCGTTTGATGTTAACCTCTTTGCTCAATGGTTGGTGAAGAATATTAGAGGAGATTAAAGGTAAAAAAACCTCCACCACTCAACTCCATTGATAAAGTGCTTATATAGCAAATTTGGGGGGTAATAAATGCAATTCAGTAAAAAACACGAAGGGTCCGCAACGCGTTTTTCCGTTTGTTATATTCAATTCAAACTCGATTAAAAAATCACTTTTATCCCCGTTGCAATTTGTGTGCACTAAATTTAGTTGGGAGAAGTCAAATGTAAACATCAAATTATCCTTCTCGTAGAAAATTTGAACAAAAAATAATTCAATAAATTGAGTATTCGTCTAAGACTCGCTTCACTTAAGAGTGAGTTTTTGAAAGCATGTGGTGGATCTTGCTTTTAATTTTTCATATTCAACCAAGTTAAATCAATTTTGTTAAAATATTGCCCATATAATTTATTTAATTATTTATATGTAAATGCACTTATTAAATAAAATTACAGTAAGCTTATTATTTTTAAAATATATATTTAATATTTTTTTATAATTTGAAAGTAAATCATGTACATATTAATTTGTATGAGGTAGTTGTTCGCATATAATATTGCTTTTTAATATTATTTTTAAAATATTTTTTTTATAAATTATATAATTGGTTTGAACCATTCGATCTCAGGTGTGAAAAATTGGATTTACTAAATTCTTATCGGGTCAAATCTTAACATACTCATTTTTATCCATAAGTTTTATCAAATATTTTATTAAGTTATAGTGATTATAAACCTTGAGTTAGAATGGACTCATCGACCCACTCTTGGTTAGTTACTTAGCCGAATTACTATCGATGTATATAATTTTGTACGTAGTATGTTTGAGTCAAGGTTCTAACGCGAACTATCCGGTTTTTCGGTGAAGATGGAGTCGAAGGAAGGAGAAATTTGGGATTTTTGTTATAAATAAATAAAAGTTTATTCTTCAAAAGCGAGAATGGTTAAACCGATGGGGTGTGTATTGAAGGAATGACTATTCTCATGCTTATGGGAATGATGATTCTAGTGGAAATGACGATTCCAAACATCAAACATACCAAACATGTATTTGGGAATGCATATTCCGTTCGTGCATACTAATCATGTCAATTGTTAAGTTTATTGCCCGTTATTTTGTTGGCCCATTACTTAATAATTAAGCCGTGTGTTGGACCCCAAATGAGCCACCCAAGCCCACTGTTTTGATCCTCGGGTTATTAATGGATTGCGGGATTCGACTCCCATGTCGCGGATCTCTTTGCTTGATCTCGATCGTCCGTTTCTTGGATTAATGCTGAGCCGTTCGCTTGTCCTATTAAACCCCACAGTGCAGAAACCCTAATTAATTATGTATGTTTTCTTTTCTCTCTCATCTCTCGAATCCTCTCGAGTTACATGCACTCGTTTCTTTCTCTCTCTAGAAATTTCCGGATCTCGTTGGATCTTCGTGTGATTCTTGGGTTGGGATACGAGATCTGTGTGATTGAGTGTGTCTCCACTCTTCCGGTGTACAATCCTTTGTTTTTGTGTGAGATTAGAGTTTCATTGGGCACGGGGCATTTTCTAGGGTTTCTTACGTGTGAATACACTTTCGAGGGCTTGTTTGGAGGTTCTTTGTGGCGGCGACTATAGAAAGAGAAAAATTGAACACGAGACGGATAAACTTTTTGTTCATGAGTTGATGAGTCGCATGAGCCTTGTAGGATAAAGTGAACCGCTTAGGTCGGTATGAAGCGTGGTGGTATGAGTAAATGTCGGCCGTTGGGGTCGTATAAGTAGGGATAATTATATTTATGGCCCAATAATAATAATAATAATAATAAATATTGGATAATATTTGTGATTAAATAAATATATTAAATAAACAATAATAATAATCATTAAATTACGGTTTTTACCATAAGAGTCAAAAATCTTGAGCAATCAAATTAAAAGGAATTGTAATTTGAACTATGAAGCATAATTAATAAGTGAAAAGGGAGGGAACACAATTGTTGGAAATAGTTTGTTATATAATAAAGTGGTCATTATGGCTAAAGTGTAGTACATTAAATAAAAGTAAATTTGGAAGCTTGTTGCTTAACCTCTAAGACGTACGTGGCACCAAAGGAAAAGACACAATTTATTTGAAGAGACATCTCATTTGAATGGAAAGTTGCAATTCCGAGCAATCATCTCTTTTCATGAAAAGGTGCAATTCAAATGGGTGCAATTTGGTGTGCCATACACGACTATATACTACAAAAATATATAATTGAGCAAAGACCACTTTAACTTAATTTTTTGTGTGTTCCTATTTCTTGTATAAGCAATCCAAAAACTTGCTATTTGGTTTTTTCATTTTGTCTATTGTATCCTAGAAATAATTTACCACAAACTCGGTTAGCAAGTAGTGGGGGCAAATGACACTTTAGACATTGTAAATTCCCTTCAATTTGTAATATAAAAAATCTTGTATCTTTCGCTTTCCTCCAATTTGTATTTTGTGTTTGTTCTTACCCAATTATATCAATAATTTCTACAATCTTAAAGTATTATTTGAGTTTCATGGAGTTCACTCAAGAATCCACAATCAAAGTGATGAATCAAAACTTTGTGAAGTTGGACCGGCTGGATGGCACATACACCAACTTTAATCATTAGAAGGACAAACTGATGTTTTTCCTAATTGCTCAGAAAGTTGCCTACGCTCTCAATCTGGATCTTCCAGAAATCCCTCCACCAAAAGATGGCAAATCTGACGAAGTGAAAAAACAAAGGGAGAAACGTCAAGAGAATGAAATGATGTGCAGGGGTCATATTCTCAATACCTTATCAGACACCCTATACGATTTATTCACCACTGTGAAGAGTCCGAGGTAACTCTGGGCAACGCTTGAACGTGAATATGCATCACAAAAGCAAGGAGCATATACGTTTTTAATCAAAAAGTATTTTGAATTTAGGCTTGATGATTCTTCTTCTCTCATGGATCAAATTCATAATCTGCAAGTGATAGTTTCAAAACTTACAGATTATGGGTTGGAAGTTTCAGAATCTATGCAAGTAGGTGCAATAATTGCTAAATTACATTCTTCTTGGAATGATTATCAAAAGCAATTACTTCATACTTCTGAAATTTTGACCATATCTAGTGTTTTGAAAGATCTAATAATTGAATAAGGTGCCAGGATTCTTCATAAGAAAGAATTTGATAGTGATCCTGGAGTGAATGTGGTTCATGAGAAGAAGTTTAAGAATAAAAGAAAGAATTCGAAAATCTTGATTCATAGACAAGAAAAAGAAAAATAGAATTTGTTATAATTGTGGTAAGAAAGGCCATTATAAGGTGAGTGCAAATCCAACAAGTCTTTGCTTCTAGTGCTAATCTTGTTGAAGATGCTACAAAAACAATGTTATCGCTTGGTACTATAAGCCGAACTCCTTAGCTACACCAACGTCTTCTAAGGATTGATGGTATGATTAAGTCTTTTTGCCATTCATGTTTGCAATGACAAGGAACAATTCAAGAATTATGAATTCTAGATGGACAATAAGTATTTATGGCAAATGGTGTGAGAGCCAAGGTCTTGGTTGATGAGATGTTCATTTGGATTTCACCTCCGGCAAGAAGATGGTACTCACTAATGTGCTTCATGTTTCGGATGTTATGAAGAATCTTGTCTCTGGGGACATTCTTAATAAGAAGGGGTTGAAGGCTGTAATAGAATCTAATAATGTAATCTTGTCTAAGAAAGATGCATTTGTTGGAAAGGGGTATTCTTGTAACGGACTATTTAAACTAAGTATCAATAAAGTTAATAATGTTTCTCTTTATTTAATTGATTCTTCTTATTCTTTGTGGCATGGTAGATTAGCACATGTTAGTCATAGAGTTTTGAATTACATGTCTAAAAATGGATTTATCTCCTATAATTACTATGTGAATAAGAAGTGTGAAACTTGTGTTCAAGCAAAAATTAGGAGATTACATTTTCCTAAAGTTGAAAGAAACACACAATTGCTTGATCTTGTGCATTCAGATATGTGTGAACTTAATGGTTTTCTAGCAAGAGGTGGAAATAAATACTTTGTTTCTTTCATTGATGATTGCTCTAGATTTGTGCATGTTTATTTGATGAAATCTAACGATAAAGTATTTGGTATGTTTAAAGCTTATAAGTCTCTTGTAGAAATCAATTAAGTAGAAAAATCAAAGCGTGAGGAGTGATAGAGGTGGTGAATACTTATCTGGTGAATTTTCTAAATTCTGTGAAGATAATGGTATTGTACACCAAACTAGTACTCCATATACACCACACAAAATGGTTTGGCTGAAAGAAAGAATAGAACATTACAAGACATGGTGAATTCTCGGGTCTACAAAACAATTTGTGGGGTGAAGCTTGTTGGTCATCTATCATGTTCATAATTGGATTCCTTCATTAAAGACTAAAGTGTCCCCATATGAGTTATGGAAAGGAAGAAAACCAAACTTGTCATACTTTAAAAGTTTGGGGTTGTATAGCTTTATTATAGAGTTCAGGACAAAAAAGAACTAAGTTGGGACCTAGAGCACTTAAAAGTGTTTTTATTAGCTATGCAAAAAATTCTAAAGCTTATAATTACTAGATCTTGATTCTAAAGTAATAGTTAAATCAAGAGATGTTGAGTTCTTTGAGGATAAGTTTCTCAAAGATTCAATAGTGAATGTGAATCCATCACAAGTGCCTAGTTCATCTCAAACTGCACTTAGTGAACTTAAAACAAAAGAAATTGACACTCTATTGAACTAGGAGAAGTCAAAGACAAATGAAGGAAAAAGAACTTTATTAGATTTTATATCCTCTCAAGATATTGTCTTCCTTGTGGAAGGTAATATGAACTCTCTACTTAATAAAACACCGACTTTATTTAGTACGGAGGATGATCTTAAAATATTTAGTGAGGCTATGAAGTCAGAGATCTTGCATTTTTGGAAAGAAGCGGTAAATGTTGAAATGATTCAATATTGTCTAACAATACTTGGATTCTAGTTGATTTACTTCAAGGTTCAAAACCAATAAGTACGTAAATGGGCATGTCGTAGGAAGTAAGCAACATATGGAACTATTCTAACTTATAAAGTAAGGCTAGTAGCTAAGGGACTTAAACAAAAAGAAGAGTCGATTACTTTGACACTTATGCGCCGATTGCTAGGATTAGCTTAGTTAAGCACGTCTTGCTTTAGCTTCTATATATATTATGCATGTACATCAAATGGATGTTAAAAACATCATTTCTAAATGGTAATTTAGATGATGAGGTGTACATGGAACAACTAGAAAGCTTTATGCTTCACAGTAATGAACATAAAATGTGTAAGCTAGTTAAGTCTTAGTATGGACTAAAATAAGCTCCTAAATAGTGGCATGAAAAATTTGAATCAGTATTACTCTCAAGTGGATTTAGGTATAATAATTTGATAAGTGCATTTATTTTAAATTCAATGAAGAGTATAATGTGATTATTTTACCCTTATGTGGATGACATGCTTATTATAAGTACTACTTTAAAAGGTGTAGTAGATCTTAAGAAGTATCTTTCTTCTAAGTTCAAGATGAAGGATCTTGGTGAAGTTGATACAATCTTAGGTATTAAAGTTAAGAAACATAGTGGGGATTTCACTCTTTCACAAGCACATTATGTTGATAAAATCTTAAAAAGTATCAACATTTGAATGTAAAAGAAGTTAGTACTCATTTTGATCCTAACTTTAACTTATATGAAATGCGGCAATCAATAGCTCATTTCGAGTATGCTAGTGTAATTGGAAATCGATGTATGCAATGAGTTGCACAAGGCCGAATATTTCATATTCGTTTGTAGACTTGCAGGATATATATCTAAAAATCTGGTAGGGTTCATTGAAAAGTTGTGACAATAGTTCTTGGATATCTTAAAAGGACTAAAAATTTAAGACTCTACTATAATAACTTCCAAATGTACTAGAAGGTTATTCTGATGCTAGTTGGATTACTAGCATAAGTGATCAAAAACCTACTAGTGTTTGGGTATTTATGCTTGGTGGTGGTGTAGTTTCTTGGGCTTCAAAGAAACAAGCGATAATTACACACTCCACTTTATGGAAGCTGAATTTATTGCTTTATCTTCAGCTTGTAAGGAGGCAGAATGGCTTAGATATTTATTGCTTGATATAGATTTATGGCTTCGTTCAATGCCACCAATAACTTTATATTGTGATAGTGAGCCTAGGTCTAGAGCATTGAATAAAGTGTACAATGGTAAATATAGACATATAAGTTTAAGACATGCATTTATTAGAGAAATGCTTAATAATGATGTTGTCACTATAGTGTTCGTTAGAACTTATAATAATTTGGCGGATCCGTTGACCAAACCTTTAGCTACGGTTTGGCGGGTCGATTTCAACATCGGGAATGGGATTAAAACCCGTGATCTATAATCACTAGTGATGGTAACCCAACCTTCTTTCTAGTACCCCTAAGTGAAAGTTTAAAAGGTAAAAACAAGTTACTAAGTGATTGTGAGCACTTAATTAAGTGTATACCATTCCAAGTATAAGGTGCATATTTGTTACTCTTAAGTGAGCAGGTTGAAGTAAACTCTTAATGACATTATTTCTTGGTGTTTTATTTATGTTAAATTAAATAAAACTTGAAGTACTTTTCACCTAAATGGTCATAAGAAGTGGTGCCGCTTCTAGCAAAAGTTTTGGGTGATCTTTTATGCATGATCATGAACTAGGATGAGCATATGGCTAGTAATAGTACTAAAAGTATTTGGGAATAAAGAATGCAATTGATGGTTCATGTGTGAAATATTTCTAATCTATTTTTGAGTGTTGCTTTAGCGACCTGGCCACGATTATTTAATTTTGATTTGTGAATTATTTACACTAAAAAAATTAAAACGAAAGTTACTTTTCTTATGAATGACATCTATAAGTGTTAAGTTTAAAATCATATTACAAACTAAGTGGGGGAATGTTGGAAATAGTATGTTATATAATAAAGTGGTCATTATGGCTAAAATGTAGTACATTAAAAGTAAATTTGGAAGCTTGTTGCTTAACCTCCCAAGCGTAAGTGGCACCAAAGGAAAAGACACAATTTGTTTGAAGAGACATCTCATTTGAATGGAAAGTTGCAATTGAATTGAAGAAGCACCACTAGAGAATTCATCTCTTTTCATGAAAAGGTCAATTCAAATGGGTGCAATTTGGTGTGCCATACACGACTATATACTACAAAAATATATAGTTGGGCAAAGACCACTTTAACTTAATTTTTTGTGCATTCTTATTTCTTGTAGAAGCAATCCAAAACTTGCTATTTGGTTATTTCATTTTGTCTATTGTATCCTAGAAGTAATTTGCCACAAACTCGGTTAGCAAGTCGTATGCGTAAATAACACTTTACGGAAAGTGCTCTGCACGTCTTAGATATTGTAAATTTCCTTCAAGTTGTACTACAAAAAATCTTGTATCTTTTGCTTTCCTCCAATTTCTATTTTGTGTCTGGTTCATACCCGATTATATCAATAATTTCAACAACAATTTGGATTTAGGTCATTCATTGAACTTTTCATGAAGAGCCTTATACACCAGATAACCATGCACGAGCTTTCCGAGTCAAATAAATACTCCATTCTATTCACATTAAGTGTCTTTTTCACACATAAACAATTATTCAAAAAAATGTTCTTTTGATGTTTTCAAGACTAACTAGTCTTTTACCCGTGTGATGCACGGGGTGTATATCTATAAGACATCTGTTTTGTATTGTTACATGTATAATTTTCTAATAGTTATATGAATTCTATCACTTGCATTTTCGGATGGCAACATCCCCATGGGGAAACATCTGTGTTGGAACCATCAAAGTAATCAAGCCTTCTTCTTGGATATATCCTTTTGCTACAAGCCTTGCCTTGTATCTTTCTATTGAGCCATTAGACTTATATTTAATCTTATATACCCATTTGCACCCAATACAATATTTGTTTTGAGGTAAAGTAACAAGAGACCAAGTGTTATTCTTTTCTAAAGCTTCTATTTCTTTTTGCATAGCTTCTTTCGGTTTAGTATGTTTGCTAGCTTGATTATATGTTTTAGGCTCTGTGAGATTAGATATTGAAGTAGTAAAAGTCTTATGAATATCAGAAAGCTCTGCGGTAGACATATATTTAGAAATATCATATTGTTTGCCAGAAAAAGTTGTTTGTGCTGAAGAACCATTATGAATAGAAGGTGGTAAATTGTAATTATAAACCTGTAGATAGTTAGGAGGATGCTTAGCGCTTGCAGACCTTCTAAGTGGTGCATGGAGCATCATGTTCATCAGCAACAGGCTGAGGAATTAATTCTTTAGGGGAATTAACCTGCATGTCTTCAGGTTATGTTACAATATTTGTATCCTGTAACTCAATATGAGAATCATCTGGTACAATGAAATTGTTACCATTATTAAAGTTAGCAGTATTAGTAATAGGAGCTGAATCTTGAATATGAGAGTCAACAGAATAAGAAGGCATATTAGTGAATATAGGCATACAGACTTTGATTGTGTTGTAGAATGAAAAAGAAAAATATCCTCATAGAACTATAAAAACACACTTTGAAGCTCTAGGTTGAAACTTATTCCTTTGTTTTATTAAAGTTGAAGCATAAGCAAGGCAACCAAATACCTTTAAGTGTGAATAATTAGGTGACCGTTTGTAAAGTCATTGAAAGGGAGACTGATTTTGAAATATAGGAGTAGGAGTTCTGTTTATAATATGAACAGCAACTAGGATACAATGATCCCAAAAAGATATTGGCACTTTAAATTGAAACATTAATGCTCTAGCCACTTGGAGCAAATGTTGATGTTTTCTTTCTACTAAACCATTTTGTTGTGGTGTTTCAACACAACTTTTTTGATGAATAATACATTTTGAAGCATAAAAATGAGGAAGAATAAACTCAGTACCATTGTCAGATCTTAAGACCTTTATCTTTTTACCAAACTGAGTTAAAATCATATTATAGAAAACTTATGGCGAGTATGCGTGTCATTTTTATGTTTGAGCATATATATCCAAGTGCACCTTGAAAAATCATCAACAATGGTAAGAAAATACTTGAAATCATTATGAGAGATAGTATAAAAAGGACCCCACAAGTCACAATGAATTAAGTTAAAAAATATGATTAGAAGTAGAATCACTTTCATTAAAAGGTAATCATTTTTGTTTAGCTAAATGACAAACATCACAAAGATTTGAAAGCTTTAGAGCTAGGAACTACATTAGGCAAAAAAAGAAAGACTTTTGGTAGAAGCAGGGCCGAGTCTAGAATACCAAAGCATACATGAACTATCAACAGAAGAAACTGAAGAAAATTTAAGATGATATAACCCTCCTGCTTGCTTAGTAGTACCAATCATCTTATGTGTTTGTAGTCTGCAAGAAACATTGTGAGACCAAGAAATGCAAAACATATTTGGAACTTTTAACTAATTGAGACACAGTTATTAAATTGTAAGTAAAATCAGGAACACATAGAACCTTATGTAAGAATAAGTTGTCAAATGAGTTGCTAGAGTAGAATGTCCATTAGGCAAATGAATAGGTATAGAAACAGGTTGTGCTGATGAACTATATAAAGATATGTCACATATCATATGATTTGTGGCTCATGTATCAAGAATCCACTTATATGTGGCGATTTAGTGAAAAACAAGAATAATTACGAGATTTTGGTTGCGGCAGAGGAGTGAGAGACATCGTAGCATGACTTTCCTGATGAGTTTTTGCATATGCCAAGAATTGCTGCACCATTTCATTAAAAATTAAAATAGTGGATTATCAGAAGACTTCAAGTTCTCAGGTGATGTAATGACATCATTTGCAAAGGATGAAGATGAATCTTTAGCATTTATTGGACCCTTTGGACCTTTCAACCAGGTGGATAATCTATCAGCTGAATACACTTGTCTATGGTATGTCTGTAAATCCACAATGAAAGCATTTGGCCTTTCTCTTATCTTTGTTAAAATTGGGCTTGGAACTGAAAGATTGCTTGACAAGTGGAGCCATAGAATCCATTGGAGTTGCGAGAATCGAAACATTATTCAAACTTCCCACGAGATTCTTCTTGAAGAAGAAGAGAATACACTTTAGCAAGGAAGACAAATGTGAAGCCAATAGTAATTGACTTGAATCGAGCATAAGATTCATGTAGCCCAACCAAAAACTTGATGAGTCGGTTTGTTGAGTAGTAGCCATGATTGAAGAAATATTAAGGGTACATTGTCCACAAGAACATTTTGTGATAGGCCTAAAATTGATATATTCATCCCACAATCCCTTGAATTGATTGTAATAAGCGTAATGGAAGAATTACCTTGAGAGATTGAGCTAAGTGATTTTTTATCTTATTTATATTTTGATATTGAATTAACTAAATATTCCTTTGAAATTCAATACTATATAATATTAAAAATCATCAAATTAAAAATTTGGCATATTTTACCAATATATCAAATGAATAATTGAATATATATTTAATTCACTAATAGTTCGTCATATACTCATATTAGTTTATTTAAATGAACAATAAATAAAATTATAAAATCATATTTGATTTGTCGAAAATGTTTAAATTTATGATATTTTACTTATTAAGGATCATTACTAGACTCATCCTCTAATTAATGAATTTAATTGAATTAAAATTAGTTAAATGATTAGTACATTGCACATAAACTATAGTAATCATCTAACCAAGAAATTAAGACACTTTGAGTATATATTTTTGTTTCATATTAGTTTATCAAAAGTTATTAGTCAATTATATTTTTCCTAAGTCAAGAGCCCATGACAATGTGCCAAGATTATAGAATATTATTGTGTAATAGAGGATACTAAATTTGTCATTCTTTGAGATTCTACACTTTTACTACTATTACGAATAACATAATATTTGAAACATATTATATTAAAATCAAAAAGAAAAATCAATACTTTTAACTATAAATTAGATAAAAATGATTTAAGAGTTAAATTGATATTAAACGAATATGTAGTATATATAGTCTATATCATGAAAGAAAGATTTATAATTACAATATTAAAAATTTAGCACTTAAATATGAATTAAAGAAATTTTATGTATAAGTTAAATACAAAATATGAAAAAGTTAAACTCATATAGTACTAATAGTTTTAGTATGTATTTTTGAAAGTGCACTAGAAAAAAGATTGAAAGTATATCCGTTTAATGATTTTTACTTTGGTTTTTCTTTTCACCTTTTTGTGTGTTTTATTTGTAAAATATTTGAATCTCGGTTCTCGAACCATCTGAACCGCTCCGTGCCGTCCCATTAACCGAATCTGCATGCAGAACCATACCAAACTTTTGGGACGGAGATGTTTTTTTATGGTTTGGTTACGGAGATTTAATTTTGGGATCTCGAACTTTGGGACGCACGGAGATTTCAAAATCTCCGGACCGGAGGACCATGCACACCCCTACCTAGGACCATCACTACGAACGTATCGAAGCTTCAATTCCTCCCATACTTCTTGAGCGGGTGAAGTAGAGTAAACTTTACTGATATCCTTTGAGATGTGTTCGCCTTATTTTTAGCTTCACCGCAAGTGTACGGTGTAGTTTATAGAATAGGGTTAGCAAGGTCGAATCCACAGAGACAATAAATTAGTGTACTAAGTATTGAGATGTAATAGTTTTATTCTTATCTAGATGATCAAAATTTGATGATTGATTTATAAAACTAAGACAAGAATTTATCATAAAAAGGCGTGTAAGAGTTGATTGAAAGATCAAGGAGATGAATGGATTCCAGGGGTTATGGTTTGATTAATATCCCTATTGTTATCCACGATTAATCACAACCAAAGTTATTATTATTCTTCCCTATAAGACAATCACGCAAGTATTTTACCCTCTCTATCGAGATGTATATAAAAACGTTGATTGGATTATCTATGCTAAGCATCTCTACTCAACATAAGATATCCGACTCCCAAAAGCACAAAAGATTATTAATCCTCACAAATATTTACGAGACTTCTCAATCTTGCAAATATTCATGTCAAGTACTCAAGATCTAGTATTGAAACTAATCTCTCGAGTTATGAATCAATACATCAAAACAAGTTAAACCAATGACCTTTTGATAAAACAAGAAATAAAAGCAGTACTCGAATAGGGTTTGAAATAATAACTTCAATTGCAATTAAACATCAAACAAAGGTATCCATTAACTTTGTTGGATAAATGTTTTTATCATGATTTTGATGACTATGTTCGATTTTGTTCAAATATGATTTCAAACCAAAACTATGTCCCTAAATGTTGTCCAAATACTTCTATCAACTTAAAATGTTTTTACTATTTTTGGAGTATTTCTTGAAGTTTATTTTCAATAAAACATTGGACAACATATTTGTTTCAGGCTCGACCGGCCGGTCGCCCTATAGGGCAACCCGTACCTAAGTTGAGTCGAAAGCAGAGAAAATGGGGCGTAAGAAAAATAAGGCGAAGGGCGGCCGTCGACCAGGTGGGCGGACGGTGTGGTCGGCCGGTTGGCCGTGAGGCGACGACAGCCTGCAAGTTGGATTTTGTTCAGGACTTCTCTGTTTCGTAAAATCGTCAAAGGCAACCAAGTCACATGACTAAGAAGCGACCGTCGCACCCCCTTCGACCGGTCCCCCTGTGTAAAAATTCGCGAGAATTCAATTTCAATCTTATCTCTCGCGACGGTCGAACCCATGTTTATGGCAAACTATCAGTTACATTTTGGACAACTTTTCCCTATTTTGTGGGATTGATTTCTAACACTATATTGATCATTTTAAATGGTTTCTTTTGCAGCAAATCACTCCCCAAGGAGGAGCCAATGTCTGGAAATGAAAGCCAATTTCTCTCCTATAAATAGAGGCTTCATTCAAGCAACAAGATACAACACACAATATACAAGCAAAAAGCGATTGAGCAAACACTTTCATATATCTTGTTGTATTAGCCTAAGCACTTTCACTTGCACTTATTTGAGGTCTAGGCTTTCAATTCTTGATTACACTTGTACTCATATTGCATCAATCATTATTGAGTTATAATCTTGATTTTGGTCATCATTCAACACAAGACATCCTTGTGAGTATTCTTGTGGTAAGAATACACTTGGGTGATCAGGTGATAGGTGTTTGAAGGTTGTGGTAATCTTCAAAGGTGTTGTAAGAGGGTTGTGGTAATCCTCAAGGTGGTGAAAGAGGGTTGTGGTAATCCTCAAGGTGTTGTATTAATTTTTGGTAAATTAATAAAATCTTTTTCTTTTTAAAATCCATCCAGGAATCTTTGGGGTGGTAGAGGATTAGGCCCTAGGTGGGTTGAACCTCTTTAAATCAACGAGTGTTGTTTATTTTCCGCATTTACATTCTCGTTGTTTCGAAAAAGAGGGTGACTTGTAAAAAATCGGCATAATCTATTCACCCCCCCTCTAGATTATTGTAGCCACTTGGACTTACAAGTGGTATCAGAGCCAAACTCTTTGGCTAGCTCGTTCAGTAAGAGGAAAGATCCATGGCTACAAATGATGCTCATCTCACCACCGGCGCCTCCACCAATAAGCCACCACTATTCGACGCCAACAACTACGCATTTTGGAAAGACCGTATGGAGTGCTTCCTACAAAGTGCGGGTTCGACATTTGGAATGTGGTCATTGAAGGAGTTGATAAACCAACAAAGAAATCGGAGGATGGCACTTTGGCTCCTAAACCTTTCAAGGAGTTTGATGAAAACGACAAAAAGGCTTTCTCTCTAAACGGTAAGGCCTTAAATATTTTGCATTGTTCTCTTACCGCCACCGAGTACAATCGCATAAGAGGCATAAGGTCGGCACATGAGGTTTGGGAATAATTGGAGACAATCTATGAAGGGACTAAGAAAGTCAAGCAAGCAAGAAAGACCATGCTTGTTAAAGACTTGAAAACTTTAACATGTATGATGGCGAAAGCATCTCAAGATGGTGGAAAGGCTTGACAATATTGTCAATCCTCTTGTGGCCCTCGGCAAGGTCATCTCGAAGAAGACAAGGTGACCAAGGTATTGAATGCACTTCCCGGGTCATGGTTCGAAAAAGTAACGGCAATCACGGAGGCACAAAATCTTGAGACACTCAAGTTTGATGAACTTATTGGAAATCTACTCATCTATGAAATCTATCTCGAGGAGAGGAAAAATTCCAAACCATCCATAAATCAATCGGGTATGCAAATTATTTCTAAAGGTCTTGCTTCTTCTTCCAATAATGCATACTATGATAATGATGATGATGATGAGGAGGCGGCCGCACTTGTTCGAAAATTTGCAAAATTTGTAAACAAAAATAAAGCAAGAAAACCAAGAGATAATGCTTGCTTTAAATCACGGAAAACCGGGTACTTCATTAGGTGCGGCTCGATGAAGAGGAGCAAAAGAAAAGGAAGCCTTTCACAAAAAGAAGGCTCTAAATGCGGAAGTCAAAACTTGGGATGAACTACTCGAAACAACCGATGAGGAAGGAGAAACCGAACACGGTCTCATGGCTATAGGCGATGAAAACAATGAGGTACACTCAAACTCTTCTACTTCCTCCATAGTTGATGACTTGCAATGTGATTTTGATGAATTGCAAATTGAGTTTCAAAATTTAATCGTTAAATACAAAAACTTGAAAAAGGAGCATAAGGAGATTAAAGTTGAAAAAGAAAAATTATTTACCTCTTATGAATCTCTAGACAAAGCTCATGCTCTTACTCTTACTAGAATTCATTCTCTTGAAACCGAAAAGGAATTGCTCACAAAGATATTGAATGTTTGAAAAATGATATGCATCGTTTCAACATAAGTACGGATAAAGTTACAAAAATTTTAGATGCACAAAGAGGTGAGCATTCCAAATCGGGACTTGGTTATAAGCATTTCAAAGTGTTTTTAAGAAAAATAACCAAAGTCCGACTTTTGTACGTGCTAATAATTATAATACTCCTACTTGTTTTTATTGTGGCAAAGTTGGACATTATGCTAATAATTGCAAATTGAGAAATAGCTCAAGACATGTTTGGAGACCCCAAAGGTCTCAAGACTAACCCCATGGACCCCAAAATTATAGGGTACCTAAAAGAAATTCTTTTGTAGGTAATAGGGGCTATAACCACAATGGAAGATTCAAAATGGCTCGTGGACGGCGGATGTTCACGCCATATGACCGGGAGGAGAGAACTTTTTACCAACATCAAACTCCAAGAAGAGGGTATGGTTATGTTCGGCAATGGCAAAGGAAAAATTCTTGGAAATGGAGAAATTGGTAACTCTTCTTTCTCTCTTAGTAATGTTCTATTAGTTGAAGGGCTTAAGTTTAATTTGATAAGTGTTAGCCAACTTTGTGATTCAAAATATGATGTTTCCTTTAATAAAGAAAAATGCCTTATACTTAAAAATGGTGAAATTATTTGTGAAGCAAATAGAAAAGGCAATCTTTACAAAATTTGTACAAGTGATTTGGTTAGTCAAAATGTTTCTTGTTTAGTAAGCCAATAATGATTTAACTAGTTTATGGCATAGGCGACTTGGACATGTTGGATACAAGAATTTAAAAATATTTACAAAAACCAACATGTGAAAGGACTACCCAAATTGAATTTTGAAAATCTTGGCTTATGTGACACTTGTCAAAAAGAACAAATTAGTTAAAAGTAGTTTTAAGCCCAAAAATGAAATTTCCACAACCAAACCTCTACAAATGCTTCATCTTGATTTGTGCGGGGGACATTAGTACGACTAGTCTAAGTGGAAAACATTACACTTTTGTTATAGTCGATGATTTTTCGAGATATACTTGGGCTCTTTTTCTTACCAATAAAAGCGATGCCGTTAATGAGTTTGTTAAGTTGTGTAGACTTATTGAGAATGAAAAAGAAGATACTATCAAGTCTATTGAAGCGATCGAGGTGGAGAATTTGACGGTGAATTTAGAGTATTTTGTGAAACAAAAGGATATGCTCATAATTTCTCGGCTCAAGGACACCTCAACAAAATGGAGTAGCGAGCGGAAAAATCGGACATTACAAGAAATGAGTCGGTCCATGCTCAATGAATTTTCACTTCCAAAGTATTTTTGGGCGAAGCGTAAGTACCGCTTGCTATGTCATTAATCGAGTTTATATTCGTCTAAAATGAATAAAACTCCATATGAGCTTTGGAAAGGTAGAACTCCAAATATTAGTTATTTCAAGATATTTGGTTGTAAATGCTTTATTTTGAATACCAAGGATCAATTGGACAAACTTGATCCTAAGGCCGATGAAGGGATATTTATGGGATATTCAACAAAAAGCAAAGCATATCGGAGTTTACAATAAGACTAGTGGAGTTGTTGAAGAATCCATCCATGTTAAATTCAATGAAGCTTTGGGAGTTGAAAGAATTCCTAATGATGAAAGTGATGAGGAGGATATTATTGAACAAATTGTTCAAATTGATGATCAACCATCTACATCAAATGATCAACCGTCTACTTCAAATGGTTCTCAAGAAGATAGAGGTGATATCTCGGATCTTCCGTTGCATTGAAATTTAAGGAGATCACCCAAAAGATCTTATTATTGGTGATCTCCCCTTGACAAAGTGATGACTCGGAGAAAATTTGCGAGAAAGCTCTTATTTCTCAAAGAGCCTAAAAATGCTAAAGATGCTATTGAGGATGAGGATTGGTTTCTAGAGATGCAAGAGGAGTTGAATCAATTTGAAAGAAATGATGTATGGGAATTGGTACCTTGTCCTCCTTCTCAAACCATTATTGGCACAAAATGGGTTTTTCGGAACAAACTTGATGATCAAGGCAACATTGTTCGAAATAAGGCAAGGTTAGTAGCTCAAGGGTATTGTCGAAGAAGGTATTGACTATGATGAAACTTTTGCACCGTAGCACGTTTAGAAGCTATTCGTATTTTGCTTGCCTATTCTTGCTTTAAAAATTTCAAACTTTACCAAATGTTAAATCCGCCTTCTTAAATGGTATTATTCAAGAAGAAGTCTATGTAAAACAACCTCAGGGGTTTGAAAATTTTCTAGGCCTAATAATGTTTATAAACTTAAAAAGGCCTTGTATGGTTTAAAACAAGCACCCGTGCATGGTATGATAGACTTAGTTCTTTTCTTTTACAAAATGGTTTTATAAGAGGTAAAGTTGATACAACTCTATTTGTTTTTGAAAAAGGGCAAGATTGTTTACTTGTGCAAATATATGTTGATGATATTATCTTTGGTGCTACTAATGATTCTTTGTGCAAGAAATTTTCTAAGTTAATGCAAGGAGAATTCGAGATGAGTATGATGGGGAGCTTAACTTCTTTCTTGGACTTCAAATTAAGCAATGTCAAGAAGGTATTTATATTTCGCAATCAAAGTATACAAAAGAACTTTTGAAAAAGTTCGGCATTGAAGAAGGAAGAACCGTCTCTACTTCTATGGCAACAAATGTCAAAATTGACAAAGATGAAAGGCAAGTCCGTGGATGAATCAAAGTATCGAGGTATGATTGGTAGTTTACTTTATTTAACCGCTAGTAGACCGGACATTCTTCATGTCGTATGCCTATGTGCTCGTTTTCAAAGCAATCCCAAAGAATCTCACATGAGTGCCATTAAAAGGATTTTTCGATATTTGAAAGGCACCATTCAATATGGTTTGTTTTATCCAAAGAATGAAAATTTTTCTCTTAAAGGTTATAGTGATTCGGACTATGCGGGAAATATTGATGATCGGAAAAGTACTTAGGATCATGTCAATTTTAGCGATTGCCTAGTTTCTTGGTTTTCAAAGAAGCAAAACTGTGTTTTTCTCTTTCAACGGCCGGCGAATATATTTCCGCCGCATTTTGTTGTACTCAACTTCTTTGGATGAAACAAACCTTAGCGGATTACAAATGCTCTTTTGAAAATGTACCTATCTTTTGTGATAATATATCCGCTATAAATATTGCTCAAAACCGGTTCATCATAACCGTACTAAACATATTGAGATTCGACATCATTTTCTAAGGGATTGTGTTTCAAAACGTAAAATTGAGATATCCTTTGTACCATCTCAAGATCAATTAGCGGATATTTTCACAAAACCGCTATCTTCGAGACTTTTTCTTCAATACGAGCTCGGTTAGGCATAATGCATATTGAATGAAGCTTACGTTTGCATTTTGCACGTTCTTAAAGCGAGGGCGAAAAATCGGATTTTTGGTTGAAAATTCGGATTTTGGAAAAAGCGACAAAACAATGGTTTGAAGGAGTTGAGGCAAGCGGTCGCCCTCAACCTCGACCGATCGCCCTAAGCTATATTTTGGCTTTTAAGCGTTTGTCTTGACATTCTTCATTTTAACAAATTTTTGGCCATTTTTCGTCCTTTGCCAAATTCACTCAAATTTCATTCAAAAATGGTTTTCATGCATCTCTTACACAACATGGACATTATATAGCATGATCATCATCATTATGGCTCACTCTTTCCGATCAAATGGTAAGAATTTTGCTTCTTTTACTCAATTGGGTGGAACCCTCGAGTTTTCAAATTTCTTGAAAATTTTTGATGTAATTTTCGTATGATCATGATGAGCTTGGTTGTTGTGTTGTTATGTATGATGAGTGACTTGAATTGATGTTGAAAATTTTTGGCTTGAACCATTTACAAGGTTATATACAACCTCTTTTTATTTTTAACGCACACAAGGTGTTCGATGATATGTCGCAATGAAAATTTCAACTTATACATGATTCTCTTGCTTTCAAAAGTTTTCCATACTTATTGAGATCATGTTTTGACAAACAAAACAAGCATATGGACTCTTCATATTACATTTCTCCCATTTTCCTTGGATTATTATGCTTTAATTGCTCAACGGTTCATAAACCGTCCCTTTGGCGCACTTTGATATTATTGTATGGTGTTTTCACCATTCTAACGCTCTTTTTGATGATTCCAAGGGGAGAAACATGATATTAGCTCATTAGCTCAAGAAAAGCTAATAAAAGCTCGCAATAAGTATTGTGGACTCTAATACCTAGTCCATGGCATGAATTTTGGACTCGGATGAAATTGTTTATAAGTTTTTGTGACAGGGGAGCTCCTTAGCTCATGATGCATTCTATATAAGCTTGTTATAGCTTGTGCTTCTTACTTATAATAATCGTTTGTTGATATGCTCATAAATAGGGAGCTTTGTATGAAATACTTCTAACGGATAGTTTACTTGTAAAAACCGAAAATTTTATTTGGTTTTAAAATCGTCCTCAAGAAAATTGTTTTGGTTTGTAATCATCAAAAAGGGGAGTTTGTTGGATAAATGTTTTTATCATGATTTTGATGATTATGTTCGATTTTGTTCAAATATGATTTCAAACCAAAACTATGTCCCTAAATGTTGTCCAAATACTTTCGATCAACTTAAAATGTTTTTACTATTTTTGGAGTATTTCTTGAAGTTTATTTTCAATAAAACATTGGACAACATATTTGTTTCGAACTCGGCGGTCGCCCTATGCCTATAGGGCAACCCATACCGAGTTGAGTCGATAAGCGAGAAAATGGGGCGTAAGAAAAAATAGGGCGGGCGGCCGGTCGACCAGGTGGGCGGCCGGTGCGGTCGGCCGGCGAGGCGACTGTGCACCTGCAAGTTGGATTTTGTTCGGACTTCTCTGTTTCGTAAAATCGTCAAGGGCAACCGGTCACGACTAAGAGCGGCCGGCCGCATCACCCACCGGCCGGTCCCCCCTGTGTAAAAATTCGCGAGAATTCAATTTCAATCTTATCTCTGCGACCGGTTGAACCCATGTTTATCGACAAACTATCCGTTGCATTTTGGACAACTTTTCCCTATTTTGTGGGATTGATTTCTATGACTATATTGATCATTTTAAATGGTTTCTTTTGCAGCAAATCACTACCCAAGGAGGAGCCAATGTCCGGAAATGAAAGCAAGTCCTCTCCTATAAATAGAGGCTTCATTCAAGCAACAAGATACAACACACAATATACAAGCAAAGAGCGATTGAGCAAACACTTTCATATATCTTGTTGTATTAGCCTAAGCACTTTCACTTGCACTTATTTGAGGTCTAGGCTTTCAATTCTTGATTACACTTGTACTCATATTGTATCAATCATTATTGAGTTGTAATCTTGATTTTGGTCATCATTCAACACAAGACATCCTTGTGAGTATTCTTGTGGTAAGAATACTTTGGGTGATCTAGGTGATAGGTGTTTGAAGGTTGTGGTAATCTTCAAAGGTGTTGTAAGAGGGTTGTGGTAATCCTCAAGGTGGTGAAAGAGGGTTGTGGTAATCCTCAAGGTGTTGTATTAATTTTTGGTAAATTAATAAAATCTTTTTCTTTTTAAAATCTATCCCAGGAGATCTTTGGGGTGGTAGAGGATTAGGCCCAGGTGGGTTGAACCTCTTTAAATCAACGAGTGTTGTTTATTTTCCGCATTTACAATCTCGTTGTTTGAAAAAAAGAGGATGACTTGTAAAAAATCGGCATAATCTATTCACCCCCTCTAGATTATTGTAGCCACTTGGACTTACATAACCTAATCCCAAACCCCGGAATCACAAGGTGCTTTAGGACATGGGAAATAAACAATTCATAGACAAATTATTCATATTCATGTCTAACTAATTGAAAGCAAAAATCTTATGGAATGAGAAAACTCGGGGATGTCGATGATCTCTCGATCTATCTTCAATCCTCAAGCGTGTGGTTGCGACCTCGATCAATCCCTCGAATCCTCCGGTAGAAGGTTGCTCTTTTATACGCTTTCTAGGGCAAATATTAGTGTGTTCTTGTTTGGGGCCATCTTGTCTCTATTTATACTCGGTTAGGTCAAAACCGATTAGAATTCATCAAAACGATGTTCCCTTACAGACACGGGTCATGTTGACGCCTACGACCAGCCGTGCGTCGGTAGAAGCACTTTATTTATTTGAGTTAGCGCATGGACCGTGCGTCTGGCATGACCAGGTCATGTGTCCTTCTGTAGGACTTGGTTGCACCTGGGAATGATGCACAGGCCGTGCTATAGACACACGCCTCGCCCCTGCTAAAGGCGTATCTACTTCGTTCCTTTCCATTTTTTGCCTAATTAGTCTGACTTCTTCTCGATTCAACTCCAAACATCACATATTCACTCGATTATTGGTGGTCCTTTACCGCAATGCTCCGATTTGGAATCAAAATGTTATAAATATCATTTAATTCCTACAAAACAAGCAAAGCGTAATACCTTTTCCACTTTATAAGAATATAGCCCATTTTACTCGGTTAATGCATGCATATCAACTTATTCTATCCACAATTAGGCTAAATTATATGCAAAACTCATACTAATCAAACCCTAAACTTAAAGCATTGTGATCCGGTCAATGCTTTATAAACAAGACATAACATCAATGGGAGGAATGAAAAGCAATCAAGAACAACACATCATAATTCATGCCGTTTATCCATAGACGTCAAGCAACAAATCAACCAAGCGCGAACATTTAACACAGAACACATGTAAGTTAAAATCATGGCAAATACTTCAAATCACGACTCTCATGAGATCAAGTGTATACTCTCCTCTCAAGAATAATAAGGGCGTGTTTTTCGCTCAAATCATATCAATGTTGAAGAATTTCCATAAGCTTGCAAATCGTCTCACATCTCCGCCACTCGAATGTATGCAATTCATAAATCAAAAAGAACTTTTTCTTTTGGTTGTAATGAAGGCTCTTTGGTTAGGAGTAGGGAAATATGGAAAAAGTGACTCAAACTCAAGCGTATAGAGTAAGCACATCTTTCATTCAATTAATTATTTTCATTCAAACCCAGTATGCTACCCCAATCACCTCTGGTTCTTATCAACTTTTCGTATTTCTTTTCTCCCCTTTTTCCTTTCTTTTATAGATCCACTTTCTTTCGCCTCACATCACAAATCCCAGCCTACAAGTTCATTCAAAGCAACTCACTTATAAAGTCAATTTTTTCCTTTTTTTGTTTTTCGACTCTTTCATGAGTATTCATCCTTTCTTTTCCTCATTTTCTCTCTTTTTTTATTCCCATCAACCAACACTTGCACAATTATCTAAATTCTCGACATCCTCCCTTTCACCCTAATTCAATCCCCTTACGCAATGCTATACACTCAAATCTAGGGTAACAAATATATCGAGGTTAAGGCTTGAAATGTGGCTATCGAAAATTAGACAATAGGCTCAAATTGGCTAACTAGGGAAATTGATGTCATTAGGTAGGCAAAAGGCTTGAAAGGTTTAACAAAAATGGCCTTAAATTATTTTCCTAAATCGCATACAACATGTGGCTTTGTGAGAGATACGAGCAAGTTCTAGAATTCAAATCAACATGAATGACACACTCAATCAACAAACAAAGCGCATAATATGAAAGCGATAAAGGCTCAAAGCTCACGAAGGCTTGCGATCGCGTAATTCAAAGCATAATAACCATGTTCTCAATATCCACATGCTCCATATCATCTATTCTCATCATGATCAATTCGCACTCAACACCCAATTCAAAACAACACAAACTGTTTCCAAAAACAAATTCTCCCAAGGTCACATCAAATACCACAAAAATGGTCAACTCACTCCCTAAAGACCTAATAAAGCAATAAACGTGCTAAAACAATAAACGTGCTAAAACTGTAAATATGCATCTAATGCAATGCAACCTACATGCTCTAAATGCAACTATATGAATGCAATTTTTTTTTTCGCCACACCCTTCAAATCAAAATAACTATCTCTCCCCCAAACTTGAATGGAATTATATCGCACATAAGAGAAGATAGAATTTCAAAGAAAAGTGTGGAATGGACCTGACTCACTGCGGGGGTGGCAGCGGAAAGTGGACTTGGGAGATGTGCCACATGTGTATCTGATGCATCATCTCCAGGCTCCTCTGTTCCTGCGCCATGCTCCTTTGCTCTTGTTTCGTCCTGAAAGTACGGAACTCATTCGTCTTTGCCGCATGCTCTCCTCAAGAGCAAATAATCTATCCGGATAGTCAAGCCCTCCGCGCTCCTCACCCTGGTGAGAGCTCTCAGGTATGTCAGGCACCTCTTGGCGGAACCCTTGCTCGAAACCCCTTTCTTGTCTATCATACTCCATCGCCTCGGCCACCAAATCATCCTCATCAGGCAACCCGACGACCCTTCACCTTTTTCGCGCAATCATGGCCTCCATAACTCTGGTATGCACCTCAGAGTTCATCAAGAAGTTGGCCTGGTCATTCATATTGGCCACAGTCGTGAGTGGCGGGTTAGGAAGTGGGAAGGCGGGTCCGGCCCTTTGTTGGAAAGGGTTCATGCCCTCTTCTTTCGTAATAATTTTCATTTGGCGTAGAGCGCCATGTTAATTCTCCTACTGCCCTCAATTGGCTTTAAGCCTCTCAAATCCACATTAAAGTGCCGAGCAATGGGAGTGATCATCCCTCTAATCAGAATCATGCCACTTGGTTGCTTGGCCACATGTTCAGCATGTTCCGCAAAATGGGGACGCCGTGTTATAGGGGGTGCGGGTTAGCATACACCACAATAGAATAATCGCTAGAAGTCATCTTTTATAGAGCTGCGTTTTTGTATGGGAATTAGTAGGCACCCGAAAATGAGCAACTTTTTGTATGTCGACTTCCCGCGCATGAAGCGGCCCACCTAACTCTTTCAAATAAGCGCGGACATCATCATGTATCCCAAGGATTTGGGTACACTCATCATCGGCAAGGCATCGTCGGTGCCATTGGTCGGGTGACAAACTTATTCCACCGCTCTATTTCATCGTCCTCGGTAAGAACAACCCGTAAGCCATGGGGATATCGGTTGCACTTCTGCGGTCGGCTGCGGCCCCCATTGGGCATCTCCCCTACCCTGAAGGTTTCATCGTTCGGCCATGAGTTCAAATATGTACCTAGCAAAACATATGTGATTTCCGAACGCACCAAGTATAAACAAGAATAAGATGAATTCAAGCCAAACAATTCATATAAGGCATAATGTCTCTTCCCCACAATTTTAATCAACACTTAAGCTCCCAAGCCTAAATAACAATACAATTGCAGAGAATCATAGCCTCTAACACCCTAAACATTCAAGCTCATGCAAGATTCATCATCAAATCAACCAAATATGCCTCAATTAAACAAGCCCACAAGGTGTTCGATAATATGCCTAATAGAATAATTCAAGGTAATCAAAGCAATTCAAGTTCAACATGCTCCATATAACAACTCTCGATGCTAATTCAACAAGAAATTCGAAGAAAGCGTGTAAAACTTACCAAAAATCAGAAGAACTTGAAAAGAGAGAATTGTAAACCCTAGTGTGTTTCTCCAACTAATCCTCAAGCAAAGACAAAATTGAAGTAAGATTATAGTGCAATGTGGTGGGGGTGTTGGCTTTTCAATGAAAGTTGCGTACAAAATCAAAATTTGAGGAAGAAAGATGATTTTCGTATGCTTTGGGCGTGAGAGATTGTGTTCTTTGTGAAAAAACTGATTCGCCCGATGGGTTTTAACACTCGGTGACGCAGAGCCGCACGACTGCGTGCACCTTGCGCATGGGCTGCCGTGCGTCATCCGTAGCAATTTTTTTTTCGATTCCTTCGGGCACGCCCTGCCCGTGCGTGGTGCCGTACCAAAATCCAATTTTTTTCCAATTTTTCAATTTTTTATATAAAAAAAAGCGAGATAAATCTAACTAATAAAGGGAAAAACGAAAATTAATACAACAAACCATTGGGTTGCCTCCCAACAAACGCTAAATTTAACATATATAACTTGACGCTGGTTAACTCGATTACGGCTCCCATGAGTGAGGCATGCCACCTCTTCCTTTTGATCTCTATGAAAGTAGTGCTTAATCATCCGGCCATTGACCATGAATGTCTCCCCACCCCGAGTCAACAATTCTACTATTCTGGAGGATTCAACACTTTCTTGATTACAAATGGCTCGACCACCGAGATTTGAGCTTAAGGAAAAAGTTTAAGGCGTGAGTTGTACAAAAGAACTTGTTCACCAGGTAGAAACTCTCTCTTCTTAATCATCCGATCATGCCATCTCTTCGTGCGCTCCTTGTAAATTCGGGAATTTTCGTAGGCCTCATCTCGGAACTCTTCCATCGATTCAAATGCAATAGCCTCTCTTCACCCCCATTTGCTTTGAAGTCAAAATTTAACTTCTTTCTGACCCAAAATGCCTTGTGCTCTAATTCCACGGGCAAGTGACACGATTTTTCGAATACCAGCGATAAGGGGATGCGCCGCGGTGTCATGAATGCGATCATGTATGCCGATAACACATCATTTAACTTCATAGCCCAATCCTTGCGATTTATACTCACTTTGTCTTTTCTAATATTTGCTTGATCTCGCGATTGGCTACCTCGGCTTGCCCGTTTGCTTGCGGATGGTATGCTAATGACACTTTGTGCCTAACCCCATACTTTGCAAGTAGATTTCTCATCGGTTTATTCACAAAGTGTGACACCCCATTGTAGGTCCCAAGGGTGTAAGTAAGGTTTAGAAGGAGGGGGTTGAATAAACCTTACCAACTTTTCGATTTTAGTCCTTTTAAAAATATTCGAGTTAATTACTGAGCTATATCCTTGAGGAACAACTAAGTTAGTTAATCGTTGAGTTAGCTTGATCAACAAACTCGATAGAGCATTGATAGAATAACTCGGCTATTTAGTCTAAACCTTAACTTTTGTGATGAGTTTTTTTGGAAGACTTAACACCCTTGAATTTGATTTAACTTTGTTTTAACACTTGATTTTTAGCACTTAGTTATTTATCGGTTGGATAGCAAATTATCATGAGATATAAAATAATTGTGCGAGAAATGTAAATATGTTGAAATGTAAATGACACAAGTAAATTTTATAGAGGTTCGAAGATGGGGTAATTCTTCTAATTCCCTCAAAAAAAAAAAAAAAAAATTCTTCTAATTCTCTCTTCTCCAACTCTGAGAGAATCCACTAAGTAATGATCAATTCACAAAGTGGTTATCGGTCTAGAGACAAGTCTTGATCACACACGGTGACTTGCTCCTTGGACTCGATCTGGAGATGCCTTGGTCACACAACCGGCTTCTCGTCCGACTTAGCTTCTTCAGGTTTGCGCTTTGTTACTTGACTCACTTCCTCAAGTTTCTTGGATTTGATCACGAAGCCCTTTACTAACTTGAGATTGGTTCGACCTTGATCCTTCCTATAATTCTCCTTGGAAAGTAGACCCCTTTTGATTCTTCAAAAGTTTTCCTCTTCAACGAGTTTTAAGTTGTCTTTCCTTCACAACTTTGTGTTGGATCGATTTCCTTCGAGATTTAGGCTTGAGGATTTTGCTTGAATATCTTGAGAATATTTTTTTGCAGGTTCTGATTTAATAATGCTTGCTCGTTTCGTGGTTAGTAACCTTTTCTCAATGAAATTCCTCGGCCTTTTATAGCGAACTTTCAAAAAATCGCCCGTTTTCAAAAATCACTTGTGTTCGTTGGCTTGTCTTTTCTTGGTCTTCAATCTTGAGATGTAGATCTTTCCTCGTATTAAATGAATGTCCGACTTTTGATTCGACACGAGGTGTAGTGCTTCCCATTGGTTTATTCCTTTTGCACGCACGGGATGAGCACTTTAAGACTGGCGGCATGGGTATATTACTTGTTTAAGTAATGTTCTTGACTTATGCACGGATTCTTTTCGATTAACTCCTCTTTTGGTTGCCTTTTCCCGGGTGACTTGAGTCTGCTCCAATCATTGAAAGACTCATCTTGTCACTTCAACTTGTGACATGGCTTCTTTGAGTTGACTTAAGCGACTCTTCACCATTTGTCCCTGTCCCTCATTATTACATCTTGATCGAGTCCTTGGTCCTCTGTCTTGGCCATACTCAATTGTTCCTCACGTGAGTCTTCACTTCACTTCTTGATTGACTTCTTGTATTTCCAGGCATAGTGACTTGACTCGGCTCATTCAAACTATCATTACAATGAGAATTACAAGGAAAATGGGGTGCCAACATTCTAATCTAAGTTTTAGATGGCATTCATCAATATCTACAAAAATAATTTCCCAACAATTTCCCCCTTTTTGATGATGCCAAAACTTAAAAACATTAAACAAAATGTAAACAGCACAGATACATACAGGCAATGCAGAAACAAAGAATGTATGCGTTGAATCAATAATTTTATTGATCATAGCATTCTTGTCCTTTACACCCCCATTTTACAAAGTGTATCAGAGCATAATTATATCTAAGCAACTTACAAGCATCTATGCTAAGATACAGAGAGAGAAAATACAAACACACTTTATTGAATGTACAGATGACTTACACATAAATGTATTTACACGAGTAAAATACACGAAGGGTTAGCAGCAACACTTCATCTCCTTCGTTGCCTCCTTCTTTCCTCTTCATCTCTGTCATCATCAGCTCTCTTCCTTTTTCTTTCATCTTCAGCTGCTTTCTTCTTTTCATACGCTCTCTTCGCAGCATTGTCTTTTCGCTTCCTTTCTTGCCTTTATTGCCATAGCTGATCTTGTCTTCTGTTTTCCTCTTCTATTCTTTTCACATAATCATCATTCTTTCTGGCTACTTCCAGATTCGCTACTTCATCGTACCCAGCCCAGTAGATCCTTCCCTTCTTGCCTGGATCTATATATTCAATATTTTTGGGTAGAGTTCTAGGTTGAAAACCTCTTCCTCCACCACTTCTTCCTCCTCCTCTGGGTGTATACTGTACATGAGTCTTCTGTTTGCCAGTTGACAGATCCCAGGCTTGGGCTACAGACATGTTCTTGAAGTAACCTTCGGATTCGAGCGTTTTAAATTCTTCCATTGATCTTGGCTCGTCTCCGTCATCCGGAATGGCATCTTGATCCTTCCTACCCGAGAATGCCACCGGCTGTTTCATCAGCTGCTTCAACGCGGGCATCCGTCTTTTTATCGAACTCTAAGCGATCTGCTATTACAATCTTTCTTTTCTCTCGACATAGCACAACAGATTCTTGGAAGTTTCTTTGAGTATTGAAATTTGTGACATGACCTTGCCGAGGGTTTTGCAATCATTAGTGTCAAATCTTTTGACTTTTCCCCTCAACAACTTTTCCTTCTTCTTCTCAACAACTCGCTTCTTCCTTTTACTTCTCATTTTTTTTCCTTCAATTTTCTCGGGTATCCCTCTTCCCCTTTTTGGCATCATCAAAGGAGAGAGAACCCCGGGAACATTCTGCGAGCAAGAAGTTCGGTCGGTGAGAGTGAGTTCTACTTGGAGTCTCCAGCTGCGGCATGTCTTTGTTCGAAAGTCTCCGAGCGAGTGGCTTTCGATTCAGTGCCACGATTTCATTTCGACCATGAGAAGGCTGAATTTTGTAGTCATGTTCTCCTCAACACGCATAATTTCTTTTCGATGAAATTCACGCGGTAACTCCATTTCGATTGTATGAGAGGCATGCAATCTCTCCATATAGGCTGCATCCTCGCTTCATATCAACATTGTCGGCGCTCCAAACCAGAATCTTGTTGTACAATTCTTTAAAATATCTAACTTGTTCATATCGCATTGCACTCTGCTGGCCGACACCATTCCGATCCGTACCACAATCCCTCGTAAGTCTGCTTTGTGAGGGTTGCATCTCTATTGTCCCGGACACATATCTAATGAGGCGATGACGTTCAATCTTCTCAATCTCTAAACATATTTTCTTGAAGACTTCACGGATCTCGGTGTCACACACGATTCAACGGTGTCCATTCAAGCATCGAAATTAAAGTCTTTTGTCTGTTTGGTACAATGGAGTCGGTAGGGATATTTGGATCTTCTCGAATGTATTTTTCTTTGCTCTTTAGTGTCTCCTCCTATAGCTCTGTCGGCTCAAGTGAAAATGGAAATAATTGCTCAAAGGTATCATCTCGCGCATAGGGGATTGCAATTGCGGTTTGTGCCTTTGATGATCCTGGTGGAGTTAGTGCTGCTGCATTTTGTGGGAACTGCGTGAAGAAGACTCGATTCGGTGGGCCTTGTTGAGTAGGTTGGCGGTGGCCGAGCCTCTTTGTCTTAACAGCTTCTTCGGCATCGATAGATTTTTTCTAAACAAGTTACCTATTCTCTATTTGCAACATCAGCGTCATCGGAAGATGATGAAACCAGGGGCTTAGTTCATCATCGAAGTTGAAAGTTTGACGGCGACTTTGAAACTCGGCGACTCATCTGCGCAGGAGAACATCCTCGGTGGGTCCTTTTGATGTGCAACATGTGTGGACTCAAGTCCGTCTTGAGATCCCGGAAAGGATATGTCGGGATTATCTGGGAGTCATGAAGAGCACTAATCTCATTCTCAGATTCAACAATGTTAACGGGAGGGATGTTGGTCTTCTTGATTTTCCCGGGAAGTCTCAACCTCCTTGGGCCTTCAACACCTCCGGCCAATATCAACTACAGTGAGGCCTTTTACATTCCCTTCGACAGACGCAGCTGTCTTAGGGTCTTCAACAGCGGCATCCATAGGAGTCTCAACCCCTTGGATTGCACTTTCAGTGCCCAGAGTGTTAACTCCCGGGGCATTTCCATCTGTGCCTCGGACTGCTATAGCAGTGTCCTCGGCCTACAAAGCGTTGACACCTCGGTGGACGAGACTCAGTTGTCAGAGCCCGTCAATGTCGATCTCTTTGTAGTTCTTTTTCTTTTTCCACTTTGCCTCCTTTATTCATTATGGAGTCGTCTCTACGACATCCTCAGAAGCCTGCTGCGGTGGAGTGAGTTTCCCCCATGGTGGCACACGGTTAGTGGACCCGACGATGGGGTCACTCTTTTCCAGACTCCCGGTTGCTTCCGTTGAGTGCTCAGCTGTGGGGGTAGATGGTAAGACACCTTCAGTAGGGGTTGGCTCAACATGGGTGCCCAAATTCCCAGTCTCATTGCCAAGTCCCCTGGACCCATCTTCTGAAACAACTGGGGACGTAGCTGCAGCTATGGTTGTGGCAATCTGCTGCACTACTCCCAATGGGTCTATCTCCAGGAGAGATTGTGAGGACTCTCCTGGTCCTTCGAACATTGATTGCTCATGCATCATCCTGGATTCCCTTAGAGCTTACTGCATGTCCGACTTCTCTATTGCAGCAATGGGATCCATATCTTCATCACTCTCTGAGAACACATCAAGATGAGAGTGAGTGTGTTCTATTGTTCGGTGGCGTGAACATCTTGGCATTCTCGAGAGCCTGCCTTCCTCTCGGCTTTTGCTTTTTCTTTGCAGATGTTAGAATGTTCAGGCAATTATCCTCATTGAAAGCCTGAAGTACAGTGTCGACTTCGAGAAATTTGAACAACTCCTTCTCTTCTTCAATGAACTCAGGGTGTTCAAACTGCACCCTTGAGTGGCTTAGCTTCCACGCCCTCCATTCACGTAGACGGCGCTTTATGTCCGGATATACAGGAGAGTACATGATGACATCATCATGTTAGATAAATATTTTTATCAAGATTTTGATGATTATGTTTAAATGAGTTTTTATACCAAAACTATGTTTATGTATGTTGTCCAAAATACTGCTAAATGTTTTAAAATGTTATTACTAATTTTTGGAGTATTTCTTAAAGTTTATTATTCAATAAAAAATTGGACAACATATTTAATGTTTTTATGTTAATTGGTTTTACACCAAAATAATATTTATAAAAGTTGTCCAAATACTCCCAAGTGATTTAAAATATTTTTACTAATTTTTTGGAGTATTTCTTGAAGTTTATTTTTGATAAAAATCGGACAACATTTCAAGATTGAAGGTCGACCGATCGCCCAAAACGTCGACCGGTACCTGAAGAAAGAAAACTTGAAACAGAATATACTGAAGTCAAAAAAATGAAGAGGGGACCGAGTCCGAGGCGAGGGCCGACGGTCGCACCCTAGGGTGGCCGTCCGCACCCTTTCATTGGTCAACCCCCTTCGACCAATGCACTGGATCACACTATTTTTTTCAAATGTTAGAAATCTTAAATAGGGCAACCAGTCCGCCCTATGTTATTTTGTGACAAACAAAATCATCTTTACTTGAAATCCTTATCGCCAAGATTTACTTTTAATTTTTGTACAATATTTCTACATCTTGTGATCCTCTTTTTGTAGACAAAAGTGAAGAAGGAGCCTATGTTGGAGATCCAATCTTGAAGACTCTCCTATAAATAGAGGATGAATTGAAGACACAAAACACAACAACAACACAAGCAAATACACAACAAGAAATCTGCAAATTTCCAAGCTTTCATATTCAACACTCTTGTTGTATTTATAGCCTAAGTATTTCACTTTCACATCTTGAGGTCTAGGCTTTATTTCTTGATTACACTTGCACTCAAATTGTAATATTCATTATTGAGTTGTAATCTTGATTTTGGTCATCATTCAACACAAGACATCATTGTGAGTATTCTTGTGGAAAGAATAAACTTGGGTGATCTAGGTGATAGGTGTTTCAAGAGTGTGGTGCTCTTGAAGTGATTGAAGAATTTGGTGTTCTTCAAGGTTGAAGATTGTGGTAATCTTCACAAGGTGTCGTTGGAGATTGTGGTGATCTTCATGTGAGATTGTGGTATTCTCAAAGGTGGTGTTGAAGAAGAGTGTGGTACTCTTCAAGGTGTTGTAAGGTGATGTTGTATTAATTGTGGTAATTAATAAATTTTTTTCTTTTTGAAATCCATCCAGGAATCTTTGGGGTGGTAGAGGATTAGGCCCTAGGTGGGTTGAACCTCTATAAATCGACGCGTGTTGTTTACTTCCCGCACCTTTATTATTCTCTTGGCTTATTTGATTAGAAAAAGAGGGCATAATCGAAAAGATGGAGATAATCTATTCTCCTCCTCTAGATTATCGTAGCCGCTTGGACTTACAAGTGGTATCGAGCCAAACTCTCTCGGCAAGCTCGTTCCACATCGCGAGTAAAGAGGAACGATCATCGGCTACGAATGAGGTCTACCTCACCTACGCCTCCACCACCAAGCCACCACTATTCGATTCCAAAAATTTTACATTTTGGAAAGAAAGAATGGAATGCTATCTACAAGGTGGCGGGTTCGATATTTGGAACACGATCGTAAATGAAGAATCCATTCCAATGATGGACACACCACACAAAGGCCTCAAAGAGCTCAATGATGAAGAAAAAAATCATCTCCTTAAATGGTAAAGCTCTTAATATTTTGTATTGTTCTCTTACCATTTTGGAATATAATCATATTGTAGGAATTAAATCGGCACATGAAGTATGGAGAAAATTAGAAGAAGTATATGCAAATGAAAGGAGCCACTTAAAAGCATCTACTTCTCAAATGGATACAAACCCAACATGGGATGAGCTTCCTACAACTTCCGACGTCGATGAAAGCAAATGATGTCTTATGGGATTCGAAGAAGAAAACGAGGTAAGTTCAAAACCCTCCACTTCTTATGATAATGAATTACAAAATGATTATAGTGATTTGCAAAATGATTTTGATGAACTTCAAAATGAATTCCAAAGTGACTTGTTAAATACAAAAATTTGAAAAAGGAATTCAATATTTTGAAAATTGATATGGATAATTTATTTTCCTCTTATGAATCACTTTCATGTGATCACACCACCACACTTGACAAGGTTAGAAACCATGAAAAAGAAAATAGTGCTCTTGTTGAGGATATTAATTGCATGAAAAATAATTTATCAAAATCCAACTTAGTCTGGATAAAATGACCGATATTATTGATGTTCATAGTTGTGATAAATTGAAACAAGGACTTGATACATAAGCCTAGTGTTGTTAATTATGTGAAAATAAATCAAGTCCCTATGCATGTTGGTCATTATGCTCCCAAAATTACTACTTGTTTTTGTTGTGGTAAAACGGGTCACACGGTTAATACTTGTCGGGCTAGAAATAGCTCTAATTATTATTGGAGACCTAAAAGTCTCAAAGCTAATTCAAAGGACCCAAACACTTGAGGGTACCAGAAAATAATGTCATATTAGGTACCGACGGAATAATAATCGAGGAAAATACATACGCCAAGAAGACCTCAAATGACCATTTCATTTGATCAAAGGAAAGACAACATCAAAATAAATTTCCAAGAGAAAGACACCATCAACAATGGGAAGGACACAACATTTGGAAATGGCAAAGTCATCATCAACAAGATGATTTTCAAAAAGGAAGATACTATCAAAAATGGGAAGGACAAAACTCTAGAAATGAGCAAAATTGGAGAAGACATCATCAAAAAGATGATTTCTCAAGAGGAAGATACTACCAACAAAGGGAGAGACATAACCCGTGGAAATGGAAAAATTGGTAAACCGTATCTCTCCATTTAAATATGCATTTTATTTTGTTAATTATGCATGTTTTTATTTGTGTCTTAATTGCAAATGAATTTCCAAATATTTTTTTAAATTCTTTTAAAAGAAGACCTTGCATGATGTTTTTAAAACTCTTGTGCATTTACATAGACTAAGGTGCTTTTATTATCTCTTATGGTTTTATATAGCATAAGCACATTTATGATATCTCTTATTGCTTAGCCTACACTTGTATCATTATGTTTGTGCAAAATGTGTTTAAGAATTGTGTAGAACATATATATTTTCATCAATGGTTATTTTCTCAATAGAGGACCATATATTTGTCATTCGTGCTTGTTTTTAAAAATATTTTATACAAGTGCTATTAAGAGGATTTTTTTTGATTTTAAAGGCATTATTTGTCATAGCTTGTTTTATCCAAGATTTGTAAAGGATTATATTTTGTTTTTGATAAAACATTTGATTTTTAAGTTATACATTTTATTGCAAATATAAAATTATTCTTGGTTGCTTTGTCAAAGCTCTTGTTCATATGCTTCTTGTAAATGAGGTCTCAACTATATGCTCTTGAATTTTTCAAATTTCAAAAGAGACCTTATATAGCTTCCTATAAGCTTATTTGAACTTACATGTTTTATGAAACTTTTGATGATTTGTTTGAAAGCATAGTATGTGTTACTTGTTATTATGTCTCTATTTTTCGATATTACTATGCTCTTGTGCAAGATATCTTGATTAAGATTTTGCAGAAATTTTTGAATTTTGGAACAAGCTTGTTGACCAAGGCAAGGTTAGTAGCTCAAGGTTATTGTCAAGAAGAAGATATTGATTATGATGAAACATTTGCACCTTAAAGACGTTTAGAAGCTATAAGTATTTTACTTGCCTATTCTTGCTTTAAAAATTTCAAGCTTTACCAAATGGATGTTAAATCCGCTTTTGAAATGGTTATTCAAGAAGAAGTCTATATAAAATAACCTCAGGGTTTGAAATTTTTCTAGGCCTAATGATGTTTATAAATTTAAAAGGCCTTATATTGTTTAAAACAAGCACCCGTGCATGGTATGATAGACTTAACTCTTTTCTTTTGCAAAATGGTTTTACAAGAGGTAAAGTTGATACTACTCTTTTTGTTTTTGAATAAGGGCAAGATTGCTTATTAGTGCAAATTTATGTTGATGATATTATTTTTGGTGCTACTAATGAATCCTTGTGCAAGAAATTTTCTAAGTTAATGCAAGGTGAATTTAAAATGAGCATGATGGGGGAGCTTAACTTCGTCCTTGGACTTCAAATTAAACAATGCCAAGAAAGAATATACATTTCACAATTCAAGTATACAAAAGAACTTTTGAAGAAGTTCGAATTGAAGAAGGAAGAACCGTCTCTACCCCAATGGCAACAAATGTCAAGATTGACAAAGATGAAAAATGCAAGTCGGTTGATGAATCAAATATCGGTATGATTGGTAGTTTACTTTATTTAAGCGCAAGTAGACCGGATATTGTTCATGTTGTATGCCTATGTGCTCGTTTTCAAAAGCAATCCCAAAGAATCTCATATGAGTGCCGTTAAAAGGATTTTTCGATATTTGAAAGGAACTATTCAATATGGTCTATTCTATCCAAAGAATGAAATTTTTTTCTCTTAAAGGTTATAGTGATTCGGATTATGCGGGAAATATTGATGATCAGAAAAGTATTTCCGGATCATGTCAATTTCTAGGTGATTGCCTAGTTTCTTGGTTTTCAAAGAAACAAAATTGTGTTTCACTTTCAACGGCCGAAGCGGGAATATATTTCCGCGGCATTTTGTTGTACACAACTTCTTTGGATGAAACAAACTTTAGCGGATTACAAATGCTCTTTTGAAAGTGTTCTATCTTTTGTGATAATTTATCCGCTATAAATATTGCTCAAAACCCGGTTCATCATAACCGTACTAAACATATTGAGATTCAACATCATTTTCTAAGGGATCGTGTTTCAAAACGAAAAATTGAGATATCTTTTGTACCATCTCAAGATCAATTAGTGGACATTTTTACAAAATCGCTATCTTTCGAGACTTTTGCATCAATATGAGCTCGGTTAGGCATAATGCATATTGAATGAGGTCTATGATTGCATTTCGTGCGTTTTTAAAACTTAGGGGCGAAAAATCGGATTTTTGGTTCAAACCTCGGATTTTGGAAAATAGAATGAGCAACGGTGGTGAGGCAAGGCCGCCGTGTCGCCCATGGCGTCAACCGTTACGCCCGCCCCAACCGGTCGACCATAGCGAAAATTTGTTTAAAAACGTTTGTTCTCGATCCGATCATTTTGGTCTTTTATGTTCATTTTTCATCCCCTTCGCATTTTGCACACAAATTTCACTTCAAATTTGTTTTATTGCATACATTTTATATTTTGGACTTCATGAGGCTCGACTATCATCATCATTGCTCATCTTTCCGAGCTAAATGGTAAGAATTTCTCGTTTTTATCTCAATTGGGTTGAACCTTTGAGAATGTACTTGTATCTTGCTATTTTTCTTGTTTTATTCAAACGCCACGCCAAGTGTTCGACAAAATATTTGAATGAAAAATTCATCACCTACATGATTCTCTTGATTTGAAAAGTCTTATAAGTTTATAGAGATCATGTTTATCAATCAAATGAGCTTTTACAAATCAATTGAGCAATTGTTTCCCTTTTATTGAATTTAAGCCTAAATGTTCAATATGCTCGATAAATCGATTAAATTGCGCACTTTGATATAATTGTATGAAGTTTTTATCGTGCTAACATTATTTTTGATGATTCCAAAGGGGGAGAAACAAGAAAAACGCTCATACGCTCAAAAAAGCGAAAATAAGCTTGCAAGAAAAGCTATAAGCTAGGGCTCTTTAAAGCCAAAAGCTGTGAATAATACTTAGTCCATGTGATGTATTATGGACTTTTATGCTTGACTAATGATGTTTTGTGACAGGGGGAGCTTCTATGCTCAAATAATTCAAGCTTAAGTTGTAAAAGCTAAGCTTTTAGCTTTTAGTTGGTTGCTTTTATACTTGTTCTTGATATGCATATTGATAGGGTGAGCTTGTGCAAAAATGATTTTGAAAAATCTTTGCTCATATCCTTGTGTGTTTGTACTTATGATGAATCTTGCTTAAAATTGTTTTAAAATCAACTTCCTAAAATTGTTTTGTTTGTAATCATCAAAAAGGGGGATTTTGTTAGATAAATATTTTTATCAAGATTTTGATGATTATGTTTAAATGAGTTTTTATACCAAAACTATGTTTATGTATGTTGTCCAAAATACTCCTAAGTGTTTTAAAATGTTTTTACTAATTTTTGGAGTATTTCTTAAAGTTTATTATTCAATAAAAAATTGGACAACATATTTAATGTTTTTATGTTAATTGGTTTTTACACCAAAACAATATTTATAAATGTTGTCAAATACTCCCAAGTGATTTAAAATGTTTTTACTAATTTTTTGGAGTATTTCTTGAAGTTTATTTTTGATAAGAATCGGACAACATTTCAAGATTGGAGGTCGACCGGTCGCCAAAAACGTCGACCGACACTGAAGAAAGAAAACTTGAAGCGAGCGTCATGAAGTTAAAAAAATGAAGAGGGGACCGGTCAGGGCGGGGCCGACCGGCCGCACCCCCCCGACTGTGCACTGGATCGCACTTATTTTTTCAAGCGTTCGAAATCTTAAACAGGGCAACGGTCGCCTACTATGTTATTTTATGACAAAAAATCATCTTCGCTTAAAATCCTTATCGGCCAAGATTTACTTTTGATTTTTGTACAATATTTCTACATCTTGTAATCCTCTTTTTGTAGACAAAAGTGAAGAAGGAGGAGCCTATGTTGGAGATCCAATCTTGAAGACTCTCCTATAAATAGAGGATGAATTGAAGACACAAAACACAACAACAACACAAGCAAATACACAACAAGAAATGCGCAAATTTCCAAGCTTTCATATTCAACACTCTTGTTGTATTTATAGCCTAAGTATTTCACTTTCCCATCTTGAGGTTTAGGCTTTATTTCTTGATTACACTTGCACTCAAATTGTAATATTCATTATTGAGTTGTAATCTTGATTTTGGTCATCATTCAACACAAGACATCCTTGTGAGTATTCTTGTGGAAAGAATACACTTGGGTGATCTAGGTGATAGGTGTTTCAAGAGTGTGGTGCTCTTGAAGTGATTGAAGAATTTGGTGTTCTTCAAGGTTGAAGATTGTGGTAATCTTCACAAGGTGCCGTTGGAGATTGTGGTGATCTTCATGTGAGATTGTGGTAATCTCAAAGGTGGTGTTGAAGAAGAGTGTGGTACTCTTCAAGGTGTTGTAAGGTGATGTTGTATTAATTGTGGTAATCAATAAAATCTTTTTTTCTTTTTGAAATCCATCCCAGGATATCTTTGGGGTGGTAGAGGATTAGGCCCTAGGTGGGTTGAACCTCTATAAATCGACGCGTGTTGTTTACTTCCCGCACCTTTATTATTGTCTTGGCTTATTTGATTCCAAAAAGAGGGCATAATCGAAAAGATGGATTATCGTAGCCGCTTGGACTTACACATCATCCTCTTCCTGTCCCTCCTTTTCTGGGATGGAAGGTAGCATGCTCTGTTGCTCTTTGCCTTCAGCAGACATCCGTAGCAGGCGGAGAGACAACTTTTTCAACAGGAGATTTAATTGTCTCAGCTGCTTCTATGTATTCAGTTGTCCTCACTATAGCTGGGTCTTCGGTAAGCCTCTGCTGATCACCCTCAGCAGACTTGGCGGTTTCATCAATTATTTCAGGAGACTGCACTTCCTCAGTGTCAGCAGTCTCGGAAGCTTTCTCCACTTGAGTGGCAGATTCAGCCGTCTTCTCAAGCTCTGAAAGCTTAGAGATTCTCTTACTTCTCTTAGTTTTAACCAGAGGAATATCTTGTTGATTTCCTCCAGGTTCCTCAAAAGTAAATGCCTTCGAGTTTCTTTAGGGTTTGCCTTTACAGGCTTGGCAATCCTCTTCTTCCTTATGGTGGAGAAGGTATTTGAGCTTCCTTCTCGGCCCATCTTCTGCTTCCGGCTGCAGGGCGGGAGGCACGGCTGCTCGGGCGGTGACTCGGCTGCGAGGCGGGGCGTCCTTTTTCTTTCTTTGCGGGGGCAACTTTCTTCTTAGTAGGCTGCGAGGGCAGCTCTCTTCTTGGGAGGAGGAAACATCGTGTCCTTGGGTTGGTGATTCCCCCCCTCACTTGTATCGCCCCTCTTCGCATGGGCTCCTTCCAGGCTCCTGAAAGATTAGCCCTAAACATCTTCTTGTTTACATGGAAGGGCTTTCCATGCTAAAGGAAATGCCCTTCACTTCCATTAGGTGGCCAATTATCAGGCCATAGCCAAGTGATCCTCCAAAGGATCCATCTTCCTTATGCGATTTGTTCCCAACATGCAGCGAGTCTGCTTTGTACACGAACTCGGCCCAATTGACTTTCTTTCCTGCATGATCGCAACCATGATGATCGGCTTTATCTTTGATGGTGATTGAAGCTACCAAACTTCATGTCTACACACTTTACAACGACCATCGGTTTGTGATAGTCGTCCTTCGATTTCTTCTCAATCGTGTAGACTACTTCGCGACACACTCGGTTTGGCTACTTCTTTCCATGCGGCGGCTAAGTCCACATCGAACCGTTTATTTGTCATGCCCTTAGACGGTAGCAACAGTGCTCCTCAAGGTCCTTAGTAGTAATCATGATGTCCTTGCGGTGGACGGAAGACTTGATACCTTCGTCCTGCACCTCCGCATTTGCATAGAACTGTGCCACCTCTTCAGCATAGGTCAGCGAGTACTCCATTGTAAGAAAAGGCACGAGACCCGGACTTTTCTAGCCTATCAACTATCCTCTTCACTAAGGTTTCATCGAACCTGCTTTATCATCCCTTCGAAATCCACGGTCAATCCAGTGGATTTGTTTTGATAACTTAACAAAATCGAGCTTTGGTGCCATTTGTAGAGAGTTTTACCGATTAAAACTTGATAAACTTGCCTGAGAACTGGTAGGGTTTGAGAGAGAAATGAACTTGCTTTTCTTTTGCTTTGAAGATGAGCAGGTTTTGAGTGTGAGAGAGAGAAAACTGAAAAAATGAGTATATAAGGGTTATGAAAGGGCGTGTTTTGATTTTGAAATTTGATCAAGATCAACGGCTCAGTTTTAGCACGTCAAACCGTATTTAATTTCGCATTTAATGCGGCAAAATTTATATCCAATCATATGCTTACTGTGCATCTTTTTACTGTACAAGTCATTATTACGCTGATGTCATCCTTAAAAACATTCCCGCTTATTAAAAACGACTGCGTTTTTGTCACTTAGCTCATAAATGACTCAGCATATTTCACAAATGACTTAACTCTTCTTCTCTCTTCTCATTAAGTGACTCATTTGTCATTAACTTTCGATATAGTGACTTTCCGATATAATTTCATTTCACTTGGTGATGTGAAAAACTTGTTCATTTATTGCTTTCTATCTTTCATCTCTTGTGATTGAGTCTTTTGAGTGTTAACTCAGCTCAATTAACCCTAGCTCATGCTTAAGCTCTTCAAACCTTGATTCACATGGAGACTTAGTGAATATGTCAGCTAACTGCTTATCAGTTGAGATATATTCCAAGGTGATGTCTTTCTTTTCAACATGATCTCTTATAAAATGATATCGACATCAATGTGCTTTGTTCTTGAATGCAATTTGGATTCTCGAGTAATTGCAATAGCACTTGTGTTGTCACACATAATTGGAATTTCTTTTTCTTCAACTTCATAGTCTCTTTGCTATATCATCCATAAGACTTGGGCACAATAGGCGCCCCATGACTATATATACTCTGCTTCGGTGTGGATGTGGCTATTGAGTTTTGCTTCTTGCTAAACCATGAAACTAATCTGTTTCCAAGCATTTGACATGTAAGCGAAGTACTTTTCGTCAACTCTACATCCAAGATAGTGAGTCGAATAACCAATAAGCTTGAATCCACCTTCCTTTGGATACCATAGGCCAACTTCTTGGCATCCCTTCAAATATCTTAGGATTCTCTTAGCTGCGATCATGTGGCTCTCTTTTGGTGCGATTGAAATCTTGCACATACACTTTTGCAAAGGTGATGTCCGCTACAGTTCTTTGTTAAGAGCAGCGATGATCCAATAAGTGCTCGTATTTTGTTTGATCTCTGGGTTTGCCATCTGCATCTATGTCCATCTTGTTGATGTATTCATTGGTATTTTCACGGAAGACTTTTCTTCCATGCCAAATTTCTTCATTAAATCTCTGGTGTATTTTGTTTGACTTATGAAGGTTCCATCATTGATTTGCTTAACTTAAGTCTAGGAAGAAATTCGGCTCTCCCATCATGCTCATTTCAAATTTGCCTTGCATGAGATTTGAGAACTTATCACACATCTCTTTGTTTGTGGATCCAAAGATGATATCATCACATATATACGAACAAGCAAAGTATCTTTCTCCATCTTGAATTCGAAAGAGTGCTCTGTCTACTTTGCCTTTGGTCAATCCATTTTCAGTTAGAAATTGAGACAATGTATTATACCATGCTCTTGGTGCTTGCTTTAGTCCATATAGAGCTTTCTTGAGCTTGTACACCTTATCTCCAAGAGTATTCGCTCAAAGTCCGGAGGTTGCTCAACATAGACTTCTTCTTCCAACAATCCATTTAAAAATGCACTTTTCACATCCATTTGATATACAATAAAGTTCTTGTGTGCAACATAGGCAAGAAACATCTTTATTGCTTCTAATCTTGCAACAGGAGCAAATGTTTCATCAAAATCTATTCCCTCTTCTTGGCAATACCCTTTGGCTACCAATCTTGCTTTGTTTCTCACCACAGAACCTTCCTCATTCATTTTGTTTCTGAAAACCCATTTTGTGCCAATAACATATGATTTTTTTTGGCCTTTGCACCAATTCCCATACCTTGTTTCTTCCAAACTGATTCAGCTCTTCTTGCATGGCCTGAATCCAATATGTATCATCTAAGGCTTGAGACACATCTTTTGGTTCTATTTGAGAAATAAAGCAAGTGAACATTGCTTCATGCTGAGCTCTGGATCTGGTTCTTACACCATCTCTCACATCTCCAATGACTAGCTCTGGTGGATGGTCTCTCAGCCATCTCACATCAGGTTGAAGTAAATTAGATGGGTTCAGCTGTCTCGCAATCTTGTGTTGTTTTGAGCAGCTCTTTTCATCATCATTCATTTGCTGAGATATTCATTTGTCTTTGAGATTCAGCTATCTCATCTTCATCGGATTTATTTCTCTTGTTTGAACTTCAATATAAGGACTCTTACGCATAGTTGGTTGATACTGACTTATCGCCTAACTCTTCAATGTCTTCTCCACTCACATTAGATTCATCAAAACCTACATGAATAGACTCTATTACGTGACCATTGTCCTCTTGTTCAAGACTCTATAGGCTTTGCTTTCAATTTGAGTATCCACAAAGATACCTTCATCGACTTTCTTCTTCTCCCGATTTCATAGGAGTCTTTGTCAACTGTCTATTAATCATGCATCTATTTTGAGTATAACATGCGGTGTTGATGGCTTGACCCCAAAATCTTTTAAGTAATCCGACTTGACTAACATGGTCCTTGTAGCTTCCTTGAGTGTTTTGTTCATTCTTTTCGGCTACTCCATTCTCTTTGTGGAGTTCTTCTGCAGATAACTCATGAGCAATACCATTTTCAACACAAGATCTTGAGTAATTATCCCATTGACAAACTCAGTTCCTCTATCAGATCTTATCTTTATAATGGTTTGGCTCTTTTCATTTTGAACTCTTTTCATTAGCTGAGGTAGTTTCTGCAAAGTTTCCTTCTTTTTGCACATGAAGATTGTCTATGTATATCTTGAATAATCATCTACCACCACTAAGGTGTATTTCTTTCCACTTATGCTGGCTGGTTCAACTGGACCAAATAAATCCATGTGCAACAGATGCAATATTCTTGTTGAAGAAGGACTAGGCTCCTCTTTGAATGAAGATTTGATCTGCTTTCCCATCTGACATGCATCACATACACTTTTCTTCTTGTATAATGAGTCTGGCAATACTTCCACAAGATGACTCCTTCCAAGCTTGTTGATTGTCTTGAAGTTGGATGACTCGAAACCTTCTTGTGCCACAACCAACTTGATTGATTTTTGTGCTCTTGCTATGAGACAAGTGCTTGGTGTTGCAAAGATGAGACCAATCTACCACATACATATTCTTCTGTCTTGATCCTTACAAAGACTATTTCATTTGATTCAGCATCTTTAATCTGGCATACTCCCATATTGAATCCAACATTGTAGCCTTTATCACAAAGTTGACTTATGCTGAGCAAATTGAAGTTGAGTCCCTCAACATAAGCAACATCTGTGATCTCTAATCAATTTTTCTTGATGGATCCAGTGCCTTTTATTTCCCCTGGAGCTTCATTTCCTCAAAATATAACTTTTGCGCCTCTAATCTCCTTGAATCTTGATAGATTTTTCTTGTTTCTGTCATATATGTCCGGAATAACCACTATCCATGTACCAGGTTCTTTGGCATTCATTTTGTTCCTTGAACACGAAATCAAGAAATTAGTTTTTAGGTACCCATACTTGCTTGGGTCCCGAGGGGTTAGTCTTTGTAAGATGATCCAACCAACCTATAGCCAAATGATTTGACTCTAAGAGGTTGCCATCTATCTCGTGCCATAATCATAATTCACTCGGAAAATAGCTTGGGGGCTTTAGGTACATATTTGTCTCTGTCATTGTATGCAGTAATACGTATTTTAGCAATTGCCTTCTTTGGGTGGTTGTGATATTTTTGAGTGTAGTGCCTGGGTGCATATGTATCTTGATGATAGTTCTTTTGCCTTTGGAATGACCTTTCTTTGAGATCTAGGTCTTTGCCATTTAGGCTTGTATTCCATAGGTCTTTTTGATATTTCACATTATTCAATCAGCTTGGCTTGGATAATTTCTACCATTCCCATCATATGTGTTTCTTTGATAAAATTTAGGGTTTTCGGTAGCTCTGTTTATTCTTTCTGAGTACTTTCTATTTGGAGTTTCTTTGAGGAACTCTCTTTGGATTTCTTCTGTTGTCCTCTCAAAGCATACTCAATCAAGTTGTTGTTTTCCTTTCCCTTTATATCCAAGGCCGGTTTGTTTGTGATTGTGCTTTGGAGTGAATGTGGGTGCAACATTTGGTATCTTGGATTTTTGAGATGCTTCATTACTTGAAGATCCTTTCTCCAGAATCACTCTAGGAGCTTATTTGTGCACAAAGGAATTGAATCTTATGCTGTCTTATCTCCACATTCTTTTTGGCTCATAATAAGGTCATTCAATGATTTAGATGCCTTTGTAAGTGAGGCAATCACATTTTGAGATCATTTTCCCTCTTTTCTATAGCGAGCTATCTCTGCTATTAGTTTAGCATTCTCAGCCTTCAGCTCTTTGTTCTCATCAGCTATGTGACTTAGAGTACCCAGCTCCTTAGTTAGCTGTGAGTTTTGGCTTTTGAGCTGGTTGTTCTCCTCATTTAATAGTGTGTGTGAGGATTTAATGTGCTCAAAGTCTTTCATCATTTTGCTTAATGAATCATAAAGATCAAGTGGGTGATGAAGTGTGTGTTGCGTTCACTATCACTAGATCTGAATGAGATGAGTTAGAGTGTACCTCATCTTCCTGATCTGGTTGATCTTGTTCTTTAGCCATTAGACAAATCAAGGTTTCTTCTTCAGAATCACTTGAGTAGTCAGCTTCCCTACTCTCTGAATCAACTGCTTCCTTTGTCTTGGATGTCTCAGCTGTCTCAGCAGCTAACATAGCCTTTATATTTTCCTGTCTTCTTTCTCGAAGACTCTTCTTTCTTCTTCATTCTGTATTTATTGACTCTTTTTGGATATGGGGATCAATAGCAAAAGTGTCTGGTTGTCTTGATTCCAACACGAGTTCTCGACTCTTTGGTCATTTCTTTCGATCCTTGGATTTTCGGCTCTACGATATTCTACCTTTTGATGCTCGACTCTCTTGGGTGGCCTATCTTCCCTTGACTTGGAGGGAGTGAATGTCTCTGGAGATTTCACCCTTGTTTTTACGGTAGTTCTTATTAAAGAACTTGTTGAATCTTTACGGGGCTATTTCCTTCTGATCAATAACTTCCTTGACTTCGACTCTCTTTCCATCCTTGACTATTAGTGTAGTTGTTTTGGGTACAGTTGTCTCCTCTTGATCTTTTCTTCTCAGCTCAAACTCATAAGCTTTGAGGTCCGAGAATAGCTCGTGGTTGGACATTTTTGATAGGTCCATCGAATGTCTTAGAGCCATGACCTTCATTTCCCATTAAATTTGGGAGGCTTCTCGAGAATCTTCATACACATTTCTTTTTGTGTATATTCCTTCCAAGGGTGATAGCTCGTTTGTGATTTCGGTGAATCTAGCATCTAGCTGATCCAGGGTTTCACCTGCAAGCATTTTAAAGTTTTCAAAATTTCTGTACAGCAACAGACAATTTATTTTCTTTAATTTGCTCAGATCCTTCACAAATTAAAGTTAATTTATCCCAGATTTGTTTTGCAGTTTGGCAAGATTTGACTTTGTTGAATATTGTTTTGTCAAGGTTTTATAAAGTATGTCCTTGGCCACATTGTCCAAGTTGTATCTTTTACATTTCTCGTTTGTCCTCTCGAGTCCTTGGTTTCTCAACCATGGCTAGTCTTGCCTCAGCAACAACTTCTTCTCCTTCAGCTGCAGCTGCTCTTCTTACGGTTGTGTTCACTTTCAATATTTGCAGTGTCCTATCCTCTATCACTATCCATATTTCATCATGTAAAGCGAGATAGATGAGCTGCATACAAATTTTCAGTCATCAAATTCCTCAATAGTGAACATAGGAATGCGTGTCAAATTTGCTTCCATGATAATAACTTTGCTGAATAAAAATGACTTTTGAAAGAGCAAGTGTTAATAGTTTCTTTGAAAGATTGGAGATCTAGTTCAGTAACCAATGCGGAAGGCTCAATGGACCAACCGCTCTGATACCACTTGTAGGTCGCAAAGGGTATAAGTAAGGTTTAGAAGGGGGTTAAATAAACCTTACCAACTTTTCGATTTTAGTACTTTTAAAAATATTATAGAGTTAATTACGGCTATGTTCTTGAGGAACAACTAAGTTAGTTAATCGTGAGTTAGCCACTCAACGGACTCGATAGATTTGTTGATAGAATAACTTTCATTTGTTTAGTCTAAACCTTAACTTGGTTGTGATGAGTTTTTCAATGAGAAGACTTAACACCCTTGAATTTGATTTAACTTTGTTTTAACACTTGATTTTAGCACTTAGTTATTTATCGGTTGGATGGCAAATTATCAATGAGATATAAAATAAGTGTGCGAGAAATGTAAATATCTTTGAAATGTAAATGACACAAGTAAATTTTATAGAGGTTCGAAGATGGGGTAATTATTCTAATCCTCTCCTCTCCAACTCCTAGAGAATTCACTAAGTAATGATCAATTCACAAAGTGGTTATCAGTCTAGAGACAAGTCTTGATCACACGGTGACTTGCTTCTTGGACTCGATCTGGAGATGCCTTGATCACACGGTTGGCTTCTCGTCCGGCTCGAGCCTTCTTCACAGAGGCATTGCCTTGTTACTTGACTCACTTCCTCAAGTTTCTTGGATTTGATCACGAAGCCCTCCAATAACTTGAGATTGGTTCGACCTTGAACCTTCCTACAATCCTCCTTGGAAAGTAGACCCCTCTTGATTCTTCAAAAGTTTTCCTCTTCAACAGTTTGAAGTTGTCTTTCCTTCACAACTTTGTGTTGGATCAATTTCCTTCGAGATTTAGGCTTGAGGATTTTGCTTGAATATCTTGAGAATATTTTGCAGGTTACAGATTTAATAATGCTTCCTCGTTCGTGGTTTAGGTAACCTTTTCTCAATGAAATTCCTCAGCCTTTTACAGTGAACTTTCAAAAATCTATCCGTTGAAGAGATAGACTGATTTTCAAAAATCACTTGTGTTCGTTGGCTTGTCTTTTCTTGGTCTTCAATCTTGAGATGTAAATCTTTCCTCGTATTAAATGAATGTCCAGCTTTTCAGATTCTGACACGAGGTGTAGTGCTTCCCATTGGTTTATTCCTTTTGCACGCTTCTGGGACTGAGCACTTTAAGACTGGCGAAGCATGGGTATATTACTTGTTTAAGTAATGTTCTTGACTTACGTACTGATTCTTTTCGAGATAACTCCTCTTAAAATTTGCCTTTTCCCAGGTGACTTGAGTCTGCTCCAATCATTGAAAGACTCATCTATCACTTCAACTTGTGACATGGCTTCTTTGAGTTGACTTAACTGACTCTTCACACAGCTGTCCCTCAGCTGTTACATCTTCAGTCGAGTCCTTGGTCCTCTGTCTTGGCCATACTCAGTTGTTCCTCAGCGGAGTCTTCACTTCACTTCTTCAGTTGACTTCTTGTATTTCCAGGCATAGCTGACTTGACTCAGCTCATTCAACTCTATCTATTATAATGAGAATTACAAGGAAAATGGGGTGCCAACATTCTAATCTAAGTTTTACATGGCATTCATCAAAATCTACAAAATAATTTCCCAACACCCATCGCTAATCAAAGCTCTCGGGGTTCCAAACCGAGTGAATATATTTTTCTTTAAAAACAACATTACTACCTGAGCATCATTTGTCTGTGACGGAATCGCCTCAACCCATCGCGATACATACTCCACAGCTAGTAGAATATATTAATAGCCCGTAGAAGATGGAAAGGGACCCATGAAGTCAATCCACCACACATCAAAAAGCTCGACTTCCATCACATTGGTCATAGGCATCTCATGTCGTCTGCAGAGATGTTTCCCATCCGCCGCACTGTCATCATTTGCACATACAAATAACAATCATTATATAAAGTAGGCCAGTATAACCCACTCTGTAATACCTTTGCCGCAGTGCGTGTCGGACCGAAGTGTCCCCCAAAAGGTGAAGAATGACACTATTGTAGAACTCCCTTCCACTCTTCTTGAGGCACACATCTTCTGATGATCATGTCTGCGCACCTCTTAAAGAGCAAGGGGTCGTCCCACATATAGAACTTGACGTCATGGAGGAACTTCTTCTTTTGATAAGAGGATAAATCTGGAGGCATGACTCCCGCCACTAAATAATTCACAAAATCTGCGTACCATGGGAATTTAGCTTGTAATAACAAAAGCTGCTCATCGGGGAACTCCTCCTTGATTACATATGTACCCTCTTTCTCATCCTTTTTGTACTCCAGTCTAGACAAGTGGTCTGCTACCACATTCTCACAACCCTTTCTATCTCTGATCTCCACATCGAATTCTTGCAACAATAGAATCCACCGAATCAGTCTTGGTTCGGCATCCTTCTTGTCAAACATATATTTGATCACTGCATGGTCAGTGTGGACTATCGTCTTTGTTCCAATCAAGTAAGATCGGAACTTATCGAATGCAAAGAAAATTGCCAGCATTTCCTTCTCCGTGGTTGTGTAATTTGCTTTGGGCCTTTGTCTAAAGTTCTCGCTTGCATAATAGATGGCTCTAAACAATTTGTCCCTTTTGTGACCCAAAACGGCCCCTACTGCGAAATCACTGGCGTCACACATCAGCTCAAAGGACTGACTCGAATCCGGAACTACAAGAATCGGTCGTTGTCACCAATGCCTTCTTCAAAATCTCGAATGCCGCAAACAATCAGGAAAAATTGAAAGCGGTATCTTTTTCTAATAAATGACTCAAGAGGTTTGGTGATTTTAGAAAAGTCACGAATGAACCTTCTATGGAATCCGACGTGCCCCAAGAAGCTTCTGATTGCCTTCTCATTTTTTGGAGGTGGGAGTTTCTCAATTGCTATAATCTTTACTCGTCACTTCTATACTGCAGGAAGAAACTCGGTGGCCTCATACAATGCCATCGCGTACCATAAAATGGCACTTCTCCTAGTTCAAAACAAGATTAGTTTCCTCGCATCTCTGTAAAACTAGAGAAAAATTATTAAGACAGTGATCAAAAGAATCTCCAAAGACAGAAAAATCATCCATAAAAACCTCCATTATTTTCTCAATAAGGTCATGAAATATGGCCATCATACATATTTGAAAAAGTCGCGGGTGCATTACATAGTCCGAATGGCGTGCGGAATGCAAATGTACCATAAGGACATGTAAATGTCATTTTCTCTTGGTCTTCCGGTGCAATCAAGATCTGGTTATACCCGGAATAACCATCCCAAAAACAGTAATAAATTAAATCCCGCCAAACGATCTTACATCATATCAATAAAGGGGAGGGGAAAGTGACCTTTATGAGTGGCATCATTTAATTTTCTATAATCAATGCATATACGCCACCCCATAACTATCCTAGTCAAAATCAATTCATTCCTTACCACTGTCATCCCCCCTTTCTTTGGTACCACTTGTACCGGACTCACCAGGAACTATTAGAAATGGCATACACAATTCCAACATCTAACCATTTTAAAACTTCTTTCCTAACAAACTCTTGCATTATAGGGTTTAATCGTCTTTGGTTCTACACTGTAGGTTTATAAATATCTTCCATTCGAATTTTATGCATGACAATCGATGGACTTATGCCTTATAAATCAGATATCAACCAATCTTTCGAAGACTTATGTTTCCTCAACACCCTAAGCAATTTATCAAGCTGAGCTGAAGTTAGAAGGGATGATACGATTACCGGATTCGTGTTGTTTGCCCCAAGGAATGCATATTTGAGATGCTCGGATAATGGCTTGAGTTCTAGGTTCGAATTGGGTGGTTCAAACTCACGCACGAGCTGCCCGTGCTCAGACGCACGGGCCGTGTGTTCTTCACTTTGTACCTAGGTCTCTTCGACATCACGCACGACCTGGTCGTGCTCAGACGCACAGGTTGTGCGTCCCTGGCTCTGTTCAGTATTCGCTAACGTATCACGCACTACCTGGTCGTGCTCCAGCGCACGGGTCGTGCTTTCCTGTAGACTTGACTCTCACACGTTTTTCTTCGTGTTTTCGCCTCTTGCGCTTCTCGGTAGTTCCTGCATATTATCTAAAGCACAAACATATTCATAGAAGTCTTAATTATCGAAATCAAGCATTACACTTGACGTCGAACACGAATGTGTTAAACCAAACTCTAAATCATCGTGTGACAATGTATGATCTACGTAATCATCAATGCAAGACTTAACTATGTCTATGAAATTATAATTCTCAACACTATTATGAAATTGCATCGCCTTATAGATAGAAAATAACACATGTTCATCATTAACCCGTAATGTGAGTTCTCCATTTTGCACGTCTATCAAGGCCTTTCTGGTAGCCAGGAATGGACGCCCAAGTATCAAAGGAACATCGCGATCTTCCTCCATATCTAGCATTAAGAAATCCATAGGGAATATGAATTTGTCAACTTTCACGAGCACATCTTTGATGATTCTCTTCGGATAAGTGAGTGATCGATCCGCAAGTTGTAAAGTGACCGTAGACGGCTTCACCTCTCCCAATCCAAGTTTCCTGAAAATGGACAAGGGCATCAAGTTAATACTTGCTCCTAAATCACAAAGTACTGTATTAAAGAAAACACCACTAATTGCACAAGGGATAATGAAACTCCCTGGATCTTTAAGTTTTCGAGGTAGTTTTTTTTGGATTATTGCACTGCATTCCTCCATCAGATTGACTATCTTGAAACCATTCATCTTTCTCTTCTTCGACATAACATCCTTTAAGAATTTAACATAATTGGGCATCTACTCCAATGCGTCTGCAAAAGGTATGTTAATATGCAGTTTCTTAAATATGTCAAGGAATTTTGCAAATTGCGCGTCTAACTTTTTCTTTCGAAATCATTGGGGAAAAGGAAGGGGAGTAGTAAGTTTAGAAAAATCAGGGTTAGAGGAAGATTTAAGCTTCTCAGCCCCTTTTTGCTCATCAATATGACCCTCAATTCCTTCCTCGGCCTCAATATCGCCATTTGCTTGGTCTACATCACCCGTCGATAAGCGCCTTCTTCTACGCATCACGCACGACCTGCCCGTGCACTGGTGCACGGGTCGTGCGTGTTTACGTATTTTCAGTTCTTTCCGGTATTTTTGGCCCTTTGTATTCCGTTCCACTCCTCAGACGAATGGCTTTACACTGCTCCTTTGGATTTACCTCGGTGTTACTCGGAAATTGGCCTTTCGATGTTGCCCACTTACAATCGTAGCTAAATGGGCCAACCGGGTTTCAAGATTTTTCATTTGGGACCCATGGTGTTAGCCAATTGAGTGACATGATTCTCGTTTTATCGGCTTCGCCTCATCCTTACTAAATCGGTTCCTCGTCTCATTCATAAACAAGCTCGTCTGAGTCATAAATGAGGTGAGGACGTCCTCCATAGATGGCTTAGCCTCAGAAATAATGACACCATTTGTCACACTAAACCCCGATGGTGGTTGCATCACATTCTTCGTATTTGCATATGAGAAATTTTCATGATTTCTCACTCCCGGATAATAATGGGTAGGAGTCTGATTGTTCCGGTAATTATTGAAATTCCGGTTGTTGACATAATTAGCCTCCTTCATGGGATCTGGATGAACTCCCCCATTATTTGTACCCGCATTTCTTTCAGTCCCCTTTGTCAATACACTCAACTGATTCGTCAACGCAGTCATCTGAGTTGTCAATGCCTTAATTGGGTCCGAATCAGAAACTTCGCTATTTATTGCCATCTCTTCTAGTAAGTTGAATGCATCTTGTGGAAATTTAGCCGAGAAAAGCGCCTCTGTTTCTGCGGCATCTATAAATGACCTAGTCTGTCCCATCAACCCGTTATAAAAGAAGAAAAGCTGTTGATCCTCTGGACACCCGTGTTGCGGACACCTCCTCAATAAATCCGGAATCTCTCCTAGGCCTCATACAATGGTTCGAGTCAAACTATGCACGCTGCGTGATCTCACTCTTAAGGCTGCAGTGTCAAACTTCGACTCAACTCGTCCCCAAGTATTCACACTCCCACACGAGTTAACGTGCTGTGATTTCTAGCATTATCCCTTAAAAAAAAAAGGGAACAAGTAAACGTATAGCATCATCGATTACTCCATTCATCTTGATCGTGTTGCAAATTTGCATGAAGTTCGCAAAATGAGAATTGGGATCTCGGATGGGAAACCCCCAAACCGGTTCCGGATTTGGACCATCGAAATCGATGTTGGCTTGACTCAAAATTGTTCGCATTAATCGGGACATTGGCAATTCCACCATAGTTGTGAGTTGTCCGAGGACGAAAGTAATCGTGAATCACTTGTTCGGGTCCGTGCTGACTTTCCCACGGTATCGTAACTCATTCATTAATGACCCTGTTGATCCGTTATTACCTCCGTTATTGGCTCTGTTATTACCCCGTTGTTTTCTTCCACATCCTCCATAGTATGATCTTGCTATTTTTCTGCTCGTTTAGTAGTTGCACTAAGTCGTCTTGCAAAAGCCTCAACCTCCGGTAGGAATGATGCTAATTCTCTTTGCTTCGAGCGAGTGTTCATGCACTACCTGAACCAACTAAAAGAAACAAGTCAAACACAATAGGAGTAGAATTAAACAAATAATAAAAAGAAAAAAATGTCTAAATTAAAAAAAAAATCTATTTATCACAATATTAGTACTGAAATTTAGTTAGTCCCGACAACGGCGCCAAAAACTTGTTCGCTTTATTTTTAGCTTCACGCAAAGTGTACGGTGTAGTTTATAGAATAGGGTTAGTAAGGTCAAATCCACAGAGACTAATAAATTAGTGTACTAAGTATTGAGATTGTAATAGTTTTATTTTTATCTAGACGATCAAAATTGGATGATTGGTTTATAAAACTAAGACAAGAATTTATCATAAAAAGACAAAGTAAGAGTTGATTGAAAGATCAAGGAGATGAATGGATTCCAGGGTTATGGTTTTAGTTAATATCCCTCTTGTTATCTAATTAACCACAACTAAAGTTATCATTATTCTTCCCTATAAGACAATCACGCAAGTATTTTACCCTCTCTCTCGAGATTTGATTGGATTATCTATGCTAGCATCTCTACTCAACATAAGATATCCAACTCCCAAAATCACAAAAGATTATTAATCCTCACAAATATTTACAGACTTCTCAATCATGTAGATATTCATGTCAAGTACTCAATATCTAGTATTGAAACTCATCTCTCGAGTTATGAATCAATACATCAAAACAAGTTAAACCAATGGCGTTTTGATAAAACAAGAAATAAAACAGAGTACTCGAATTGGGTTTGAAATAATAACATCAATTGCAATTAAACATCAAACAAAAGTATCCATTAACCTAATCCCAAACCCCGGAATCACAAGGTGCTTAGCCGGACATGGGAAATAAACAATTCATAGACAAATTATTCATGTTCATGTCTAACTAATCGAAAGAAAAATATACTATGGAATGAGAAAACTCAGGGATGTCGATAATCTCTCGATCTATCTTCAATCCTCAAGCGTGTGGTTGCGACCTCGATCAATCCCTCGAATCCTCCGGTAGAAGGTTGCTCTTTTCTATGCTTTCTAGGGCAAATATCAGTGTGTCCTTGTTTGCGGCCGCCTCGTCTCTATTTATACTCCAGTTGGGTCAAAACCTGATTAGAATTCGTCAAAACCTGACTTTCCCGCATAGAGGCACATGCCGTGCACTGACGCACGACCAGCTTGTGCGTCAGGCCGTAGGCACTTTATTTTGTTGAGTTGACGCACGGGCCGTGCGTCCTGGCACGACCAGGTCGTGTATCCTACCGTAGGACTTGGCCGCACCTGGGAATGACGCACGGGTCGTGCTATAGACGCACGCCCTACTCGTGCGCCCCTGCTAAAGGCGTATCTACTTCGTTCCTTTCCGTTTCTTGCCTGGCTCGTCTGACTTCTTCTTTATTCAACTCCAAACATCACATATTCACTCGATTATTGGCGGTCCTTTACCGCAATGCTCCGATTTGGCATCAAAATGCTATAAATATCGTTTAATTCTTACAAAACGATCAAAGCGTAATACATTTTCCACGTTAACAAAATATAGCCCATTGTACTCAGTTAATGCATGCATAAATAACATGCAAAAACTCATACTAATCAAGATGGAGTTTAGAATCCAAGAAAGAACAAGATTGTTCGCCCTTTGCCGACAACTGTATAGAACAGGAGAAGATGCAGAAGGCATATGAAGAGTTCCATCGATGAAACCTATCTTGTTCTTGACATTAAGATCCATAGACACAACTCTTTAAGAGCCATAGAGACAGCCCTGCTCCAATATATATAATTTTCTCCATTAAATGTTTCATATACAATCACAACACCTGAAATGTCTGAGGGATGGAGAAAGTATGGTGAAGTGAAGTCATTAGCCGGAGTAGCAATGCCATTAGAAGCCATTGTTCAAGAAATCTTGAAGAAGAAATGAATGAAAGAATTACCAGATGGATCAAGAATGGACTGATATCAAAAGACCTTGAATACTCAGTAGAGAAGCAGCGAGAGATAAAAAACTCAACTGATACCATGTAAAATTACTTGAATTGAGAGAAAATGAAAATCATAATGAATCTGAAAAGAAGAATATAATTGAATGATAGAGTTGAAGTGTTGTTTACAAGACTTATATACAAAGCATATACATAACTGAATTTCACCTAATGGCCAAAATTGATACATGATCAAAATGATCAGGAGTGAAGCTATAACTACACAAACTAACATAACTAACATTTTAACTAACTTTGTGACTGTTTTGATTCTAAAATCTATTTGTTTGGAGCTGAATCTTGACACAAACTATCAAAATATTTAAAAACAATAATTAGTATTATAAAAACATAGATTCAATATTATTTTTTTCTAAGGTTCAAATTCAAAACACAATTTCTTATTGGTTAGCAATATAAATTAAGATTAACTTAAAAAAAACCATGGAGAAGGAAATTGATTGTCGTCAACCAAGAAAAATTATCTTGGTGCGTCAATCCATTAATTACCAAATCAACACTTTTGACTCAACTTTTTAAATAAAATTCCATGGCATGGGGTCTTACATCTATCTGTACATTGATTTGCTTTTAATCTTCTCAACTAACCCTACCGAGACTTTCCCTTTTTGTGGGTTCCATTTGTAAAATTCAAGTATTGTCTCAAGTGGCATCATTATCACCTTAAATCGCCTCTTTATCCCCTTTACGCGGATGTGTGGAATAATCTTCTTTCTGCCTGCGAATAAATTAAGAGCCAAAAAAGCACAATAAACAGACTTAAACGGGTTTAGAGTCATTATCTTTTTCTTTCGAATTTCTTCCAGATTTCTGATTATTTTCTCTAACAGTTAATATTTCAGTTTTGAGGAGTTATTTTTTAGAAGTTAAAAGTTCAGTTTTTTAACTCCTTAGAAGTTACATGTAGTGCCAGGTGGTTTTCTCCTTAGTCTTTGCAGGAAGTTTTTTCCTATTTTCTTGCAGGAAGTTTTCCAAGAGATATCTATTTAAGGACCAGAAATCATCAGAAGTCATGTGACAAATTTATAGAGATTCAGATTTTTAAGAGTTCATCTTCCAGCTTTTTCATACCAGAAAAATTCTGCAGAAGCTCAGTGATACCAGGAATATTGGCAACATTGTTGGCATCATTTTCAGAACTCGAGTGTTGAGTGTTTATGTGAGATAGATTCAGTGTACTTTGAGTGTTTGGAGTGACTAAATGTATTCTCACATTTTGTGAAGGAGTGTTGTTGCTTTCGGAGACATAAGGGGAGTTGTTCTTCTAGTTTTCTTATTTACTTTGTATTTTTGTATATTGTAAACAACATCATCATTTTAATAATTTTGTTCTAATGAACACCGTACAAGTATTTTATACTTGTACAAAATTTTCAATCTCTTGTGTCTTGTATTTGATTTTGTCTTTATTTCATACTTTGTGAAATTGTATTTTTAATTAAGTATTTATTTGTGTTTTGCAAAGTGTTGGCATCACTTTTGACTGCACACTGCATTTTCATAAGAATTGGACCGTTCAATTCTTTCAATTGGCATCAAGAGCCTTCACTAGACGATACTTAGTGTGATCCTATTTTTTTTTTTTTGCAGTGTTTTTATGATGGAAATTCAGAGTAGTTTTATTTTTTGACCTCCTATTTTGGATGGAACGAACTATCCCTATTTGAAGGTGAAAATGAGGGCTTATATCAAGTCCATTGATGAAAGAGCATGAGGATCTGTTCTTACGGGATGGAAACCACCAAGAATCGTTGACACCGATAGAGTTACAACAGACAAACCAGAGATTGAATGGCAAAATGATGAAATCCAAATTGCAAGCTTTAATTCTAAAGCTTTAAATGTCATATTTACTGCTGTTGATATGTTTTTGTTCAAAATAATTTCTAATTGTGTTTCAGCAAAAGATGCTTGGGATGCATTGCAATTGCATTGTGAGGGAACACAAAGTGTTAGAAGAACAAAACTAAGACTCCTAGCAAGCAGATTCGAGAATCTGAGAATGGAAGAAGAAGAGACAATTGCTTCATATAATGTAAAAATTTGTGATATTGCTAATGAGGCACAATCACTTGGAGAACCTATTAGCAATGCAATATTGGTAAGCAAGGTAATGAGATCTCTTCCTGAAAGATACAATATTAAGATTTATACCATTGAAGAAACCAAAGATACTGATACTCTTAGACTTGATGAACTTATTGGTATTTTACAAACTTTTGAGTTAAACTTAAGACAACAAAAAGGACATCGTGTTGAAGACAAAGACAAAAGTATTGCTTTTAAAACGCAGACTGATTTTGGTTCTTGTGATGTTCAAAGTAATGCAATGGAACATTTTATGAAAAGCATTCATGAATGTGATTTAAATGAAGAAACTATTGCATTATTGATCTTATGTTTTAATAGTTTACTCAAAACCTCTTATGTGAATGACAAAAATTTCAAGTCTAAGAAACAGTTTTTTGGAAATTCTTCAAATTTCCCTAAAAAGTTTGAACCAAATCAAGAGAATAATTATTTAAAACCAAAAAACCTTGATTTGATTCAATGTCGTTCTTGCAAAGGATTTGGTCATTATGCAAAACAATGTGCAAACACTCTTAGAAAACGGTATGGATTTTTTGTATCTTTTAGTGATGAAGAATCAAGATGGTGAAGAAAATTGCAAGGGACATGTAACGATTCTTGAGGGAAGAGAAGCACAAATCTGATGGATTCAGAAATGATGCAACAAATATTACCAACACTGAGGGATCACAAGACAGGTTTGCTGATTCTGGATATGATTTTGTTAATCATTTTGCATCATTTTTATGTCTGAATTCAGGGTCAAAATCTATTGATATAGAAGATAAATGTCATGATGATTTGCAACTTAAATGTGAAGATCTTGTCAAAGAGAATGACATTTTAAGAGAATCTGTTAGGAGATTGGAAGTTCTTTTAACAAAGAAAGACAAAGATCTTGATCTAGTAAAATCTAAACTTACTAGTCTTAAAAAACAGTAAGTAAGTTTGATTCTAGCTCTGCTGTTATTGATGATATATATTTGAAAGCTAGATTTGATAGAACTGGATTAGGATATGTTAAAGCAAACAAAACAGATTCTTGTAAGAAAACATGTCTTTCTATGAAACAAGGAAATGTCGGAAAAAGTGGCAAATCATTTTTCAAAAATAATTTCAAGAAGTCTAAAAGTGTTTTGAAACAAAAAATTGTGTGTCATTACTGTTTTAAACCTGGGCATATCAAACCTTTTTGTCTTAAACTGAAGAAAGATAAGGCTTTAGGTAAGATGATGCGAAATAATACATGACACTATTGAGGACACTTTTAATTTTCTTTGAGAATTCTTTAAAATCGATCCTAAATTGATTTGGGCTGATCATAATGATCGTTGTTGTACTCAGCACGTTGGTATTAAACATCCGTTAGCAGATATTTTCTCTAAATCATTGGATTTTGAGAGATTTTCTTGTTCGAGGAAATCTCTTGATTTGTGTGTGTTTTGATTGCATGTGTTGCATAATGTGTTACATCTTATATTATAGCACATTCTATCTTTTCTGTTTTTTTAGGTTTCTAGGCATATTTGTACATTTTTAGCTCTTCAAACATGTTAACAGTTGAGCTTTATCTTTATGACTTGCTAAAAGTTTTTTTTTTTTTACTGTTCTTATGCCTGTAATTAATCTATGCAAGTGAGAGTGAGTAATGAAATTTGTTTCTGATATACAAAGTGAGTTTGCTGATACAGAATGTACTTGAAAATGATGGAAATATTGTACATGACATTCTGTGATACATAATTGTATACATGTGTGTGTGTGTGTTTATTGTTTTTCTTATAATTACATGTTTATAGGCATAACTTAGGTCATGCATTACAAAAAAAAAAAAAAAAATATCTGCAAAACCTGATGTTTAGTAGTAATGAGTTGTTACTTTTTATCTCCTTTCTCCTATGTTGGATAACTGGTCCTAACTTCTTTTAAATGGAGATAATGGGGTATCAAAATGCTCTCAGTGAGCTTGTATGTGGTTATTTTCTCTCTTTAAATTATGGAGGCTGATTTCAGTCCAAAATGGGGGAGAAAGTGGCACAAAAATAAGCTGGAAGCAAAGGCAGTGGAGATGGTGATTTCGAGAATGATGCCAACACCTGAAGCATCATTTGTTAACAGCTGAACTTGCTTGTTTGTAGAGTATTTGATGTTTTTGGTACTTCTTGTTTATGGCTTATAGTCAGGGGGAGATTTGACTTCTGGTATTCATGGAGAGATTTAACTGTGTTTTTGTGCAAAAGGTTTTGTCTAGAAATCTGTAAGAAAGGGGGAGATTGTTAATGTTTGAATTTTTCAAACATTATTTCTCTTTCGAATTTCTTCCAGATTTCTGGTTATTTCTCTAACAGTTAATATTTCAGTTTTGAGGAGTTATTTTTTAGAAGTTAAAAGTTCAGTTGTTTAACTCCTTAGAAGTTACATGTAGTGGGCAGATGGTTTTCTCCTTAATCTTTGCAGGAAGTTTTCTCCTATTTTCTTGCAGGAAGTTTTCCAAGAGATATTTATTTAAGGACCAGAAATCATCCGAAGTCATGTGAGAGATTTATACAGATTCAGATTTTTAAGAGTTCATCTTCCAGCTTTTTCATACCAAAAAAATTATGCAGAAGCTCAGTGATACCAGGAATGTTGGCAACATTGTTGGCATCATTTTCAGAACTCGAGTGTTGTGTGTTTATGTGAGATAGATTCAGTGTAGTTTGAGTGTTTGGAGTGCACTAAATGTATTCTCACATTTTGTGAAGGAGTGTTGTTGCTTTCGGAGACACAAGGGGAATTGTTCTTCTAGTTTCCTTATTTACCTTGTATTTTTGTATATTGTAAACAACATCATCCTTTGAATAATTTTTGTTCTAATGAATACCGTACAAGTATTTTATAATTGTACAAAATTTTCAATCTCTTTTGTCTTGTATTTGATTATGTTTTTATTTCATACTTTGTGAAATTGTATTTTTAATTAAGTCTTTCGCTGTGTTTTGCATAGTATTGGCATCACTTTTTTGACTGCACACTGCATTTTCATAAGAATTGGGCCCTTCAATTCTTTCAAAATACCAGTTAATCCATCAAGCCGTATTATAAATCAAAAAGAAAAATCGGGACGATAATAGACTGTTGGGAAATTTATTGTTTAGATTTTGATGAATGCCATGTAAAACTTAGAATAGGAAGTTGGCACCCCATTTTTTTGTTGTAAAGCGCATTGTAATAAATAGGGCTGGTCAAGCTGAGTTAAGTCGCTATGCCCAAACATGCAAGAAGACAACCGGAGACTAGTAGGAAGACTCATTTGCGAGACACTGAGTTTGGCAAAAGAAGAGAAGACGGGAACTCGATGAAGGTGGTGAGATACAAGCGAGTAAAGCATCGGTCAAGTCAACTCAAAATAGTAAAGTCTCTAGTTGAAGTGACAAAAGAGTCATTTAATGATTGGAAGTCGACTCTAAGTCACCTGGGAAAACAAAGAAATGCGATCAAGTCGAGATAATCGAAAGAGATCCGTTGCACAGAGAAATCAAGAGAATTACTTAAACAAGTAATATCTCCATGATACCTTTCTCGAAGTGCTCGGTCCCGAAGCGTGTAAAAGGAATAAACCAATGGGAAGCATCGCACCATGTCGAACTCGAAAAGTCAAGAACAATTCATACGAGGAAGTGGCAATTCCAAGGATTGCAAAAAGACAAGCCAACGACCACAAGTGACTTTAAAAAATAAGCCTATCTCTTCAACGGCGATTCTTGAAAGATCACTATAAAAGGCTGAGGAATGACTCGAGAGAAGGTTTACGAACCACGAATATTCAAGTATACATTTGAACTATAACCTAAGATATTCTCAAATCATTCAAGATTAATCCTCAAGCCTACATTACGAAGAAAATCAATCCAACACTCACTGTGAAGGAAAGATAACTTCAATCGGTTGAAGAGGAAATTGTTAAAGAATCAAGGATCTACATTCCACGGAGGATTGTAGAAAGGTTCAAGAGTTGAACCAGTCTCGAGGAGTTTTGGAGGGCTTCGTGATCAAATCCTAAGAGCTTGAGCAAGTGAGTTGTAGTAGCAAGGCAGCTGCCCTGTGAAGAAGCTGAGTCGGACGAGAAGCCAGCTGAGTGACCAAGGCATCTCCAGACTGAGTCCCAAAGGATCAAGTCAGTTGTGTGATCAAGACTTGTATTTGGACTGTTACCACTCTGTATACTGATCAATACTTAGTGGATTCCTCCAGGAGTTGGAGAAGAGAGGAGTAGAAGAATTACCCCATCTTCGAACCTCTATAAAAACTTATCGTGTCATTTACATTTCAGCACTTTAATTCCTGCATCTTATTTGTTTAATTCTGCTGACATATTTGCTATCCAACTGATAATCTCTAAGTACTAAAACCAAGTATTAAATCATAACTAAACCAAACTTAAGGGTGTTAAGTCTTCCACTGAAAACAAACCACAGTTGAGCTAATTCAGTCTTAATAGCTGAGTTATTCTATCAACAGCTCGTCAGTCGAGTCTGTTGAGTGACTAACTCTCTTGATTAACTAAATTGGTCATGTCACCAAGGACACAACTGTATAGTGTCAACTCTGAATTTTAAAAAGGACCAAAAGTAAAAAGTTGGTAAGGTTTATTCAACCCCCCCTTCTAAACCTTACACTCACACCCCTTGGGACCTACAAGTGGTATCAGAGCGGTTGGTTCATTGAGCCTTCCGCACTGGTTACTGAACTAGATCTCCAAACTTTTCAAAGTTTGTTTTAGTACTTAAGTTTTCAAAACTCCTTTTATCATTAAAAGTTATTATCATGGAAGCAAATTTGACACGCATCCCCATGTTCACAATTGAAGAATTTGATGATTGGAAAATTCGTATGCAGGCTCATCTATCAGCATTACATGATGAGATGTGGATAGTGATAGAGGATGGGCCACCTGCAAATCTTAAAAGTGAACACAGTGTAAGAAGAGCTACAATTTGAAGGTGAAGAGGATGTTGCCCCTAGACCGACCTATGGTTGAAAAACCAAGAATCTGAATGGACAAATGATGTCGAGAAAAAGATACAACCTGGACAAGGTAGCCAAGGACATCCTTTACAAAACCTTGGACAAAGCCATGTTCAATAAAGTCAAATTATGCAAAACGGCCAAAGAAATGGGACAAGCTAACATTGATTTGTGAAGGCTCGAGCAAATCAAGGAAAATAAATTATCGTGGGCCGTACAAAAATTTGAGAATTTCAAAATGATCGCAGGAGAAAACCTGGATCAACTGGATGCTCGGTTCACGTAAATCACCAACGAGCTATCTCGCACTTGGAAAGGAATATACACACGAAGGAAATGTGTATGAAGATCCTAAAAAGTCTCCCAAATTTGAATGGGAAATGAAGGTCATGGCAGATCGAGACATTCCATAGACCTATCGAAGACCTCCAACCATGAACTATTCTCGGATCTCAAAGCCTACGAATTTGAGTGAGAAGAAAAGATCAGGAAGAGACAAGTGTGCCAAGACGGTTTGCTCTAATTGTTAAGGATGGAAAAAGAGATGAGGTCAAACAAGTCATTGATCGAGAAGAAATAGCCCGATGGTTAAAAGATTCAACAAGTTCTTCAATAAGAACTACAAGAGAGGCAAGGGCGAATCTTCCGAAGACACTCAACTCCCTCCAAGTCAAGGGAAGATAGGCCAACCAAGAGAACAGATCATCAAAAAGTGAATATCAAAGGACTGACAATCCAAGAATGGAAAGAGTTGATCAAAAGGTTGAATATCTATCTTTGGAACTGTAGGCAATCGGTCACTATTCCATTGATTGTCCATATCCTGTAGTCAACAAATACAGGAATGAAGAAGAAAGAAAGGTCTTGAGAGAAAGAAGAGAAAAAAAAAAGGCAATGTTTGGCCGCAGAGATCTTTGAGACAACCAAGTCAAGAGAGACAATCGATTTAGAGAGAGTGAAGTGACTACTCAAGTGACTACGAAGAAGAAGCCCCGATCCGTTTGATGGCCAAGGAACAAGATCAACTTTGACCAAGAAGATGAGGTACACTCTAACTCGTCAAACTCATTCTAGTGATAGTGATTGTGACACACACACTTCATCACCCACTGATCTTTATGATTCATTAGGCAAAATGATGAAAGATTTTGAACACATTAAATGAGAAAGTGACTAAGGAAAACAACCTACTCAAGAGTTAAAAACTCACGGTGACTAAGGAGCCGAGTACTCTAAGTCAAATAGCCGATGAGAATAAAAGTTTAAAGGCTGAAAATGCCAAGCTAATAGCGAAATAGTTTGCCATAGAAAAGAGGAGAATGACCTCAAAATGTGATTGCCTCATTCACTAAGGCATCTAAATCATTGGATGATCTTATTATGAGTCAAAGAGAATGTGGAGACAAGACAGGCTTAGGATTTAATTCCTCGTGCTATGTCAAACTCCAAAAGTAATTTTGGAAAAAGGATCTTCAAGCAATGAAGTGTCTCAAAAATCCAAAACTCCAAATGGTGCACACACATTCACTCCAAAGCACAATTACAAGCAAACCTGGGCTTGGTTATAAAGGAAAAGGAAAATGACCGATTGGGTGCGTTGAGAGGACAAGCGAGAAGAAATTCACCAAGTTCCTCGGGATACTCCAAACAGAATTACTCAGTAAAGAAGAAACAGAGCTACCAAAAACCCCAAAAGTTCTATCAAAGAAACACATATGATGGGAATGGTAGAAAATATCCAAGCCAAGCCGATTGGAACGATGTGAACTATCAAAGATAGACTTATGGAATATAAGCCCAAATGGCAAAGGCCTAGAACTCGGCCAAAGGTCATTCCAAAAGTATAAGAGCTTTCATCAAAGACACATATGCACCTAGGCACTACACTCAGAGACACCACAATTACCCAAAGAAGGCAATTGCTAAAACACATATACAGGGCATACAGGACAAAAGAGACAATCTGTATGAACACAGAATCCCCAAACAATTTGCCAAAATTAATTATGATTATGGCACTTATAGATGGCAACCCCTTAGAGCGGATCATTTGGCTATAGGCTGGTTGGATCATCTTACAATACTAACCCCTCGGGACCTGGACAAGTATGGGTACCAAAACTTAATTTCCTTGATTGCGGGTTCAAAGGAAGCAGTGAGTGCAAGGAACCTGGTACATGGATAGTGGTTTCATTCCGGACATATGACAGAAACAAGAAAAATCTGTCAAAATTCAAGGAAGTTAAAGGAGCAAAAGTCATATTTGGAGGAAATGAAGCTCCGGGGAGAAATAAGAGGCATTGGATCCATCAAGAAGAACGGATTAGAAATCACGGATGTTGCATATGTTGAAGGACTCAACTTCAACTTGCTAAGCATCACCAACTCGTGACAAGGGCTATAATGTTGGATTTAACATGGGTATATGCCAAATCAAGGATATTGAATCAAATGAAGTTGTGTTGCAAGGATGCGGACAAAAGAACATGTATGTAGTAGATTGGTCAACCGCTACACCCAAAGACTGTCTATTAGCAAAAGCCTGGTGAATCAAGTTGGATGTGGCACAAAAAGCTGAGTCACCTGAATTTCAAAACACTTAACAAGCTTGCGAAGTAATCTTGTGGAAGGTCTTCCGGACTCAAGTATATAAGAAGGAGAGTATATGTGACGCATGCGAAGGGAAAAAGATCAAATCATCATTCAAAGAAAAGACATGCCCATCTTCAACAAGGATATTGCACTGCTACATATGGATCTATTTGGTCCGTTGAACCAACTAGCATAAGTGGGAAGAAATATACCTTGGTGGTAGTAGATGACTACTCAAGATATACATGGACAATATTCATGTGTAAGAAGAAAGAAACTCTACAAAAAACTACCACGGCTAATGAAGAGGATTCAAAATGAGAAAAGCCAAACCATTATCAAAATAAGATCGACAGAGGAACCGAGTTTGTCAATGGTATAATAACTCAATATTGTATTGAAAATGGCATTGGTCATGAATTATCTGCGGCAAGGACTACTCCACATCGAGAATGGAGTTGCGAAAGAAGAAATAGAACACTCAAAGAAGCAAAGCAAGGACCATGTTAGTCAAGCGGGGTTACCAAAAAGATTTTGGGTCAAGCAATCAACACGACTTGCTACACTCAAAACAGATGTATGATAAACAGACGGTGACAAAGACTCCTATGAGATTTGGACAGGGGAGAAAACCAAATGTTGCATATTTTAGAATATTTGGATGTAAATGCTTCATCCATAACAATGGCAAAGACAATCTAAAGGCTTTCGATGCTAAAGCCGATGAAGGTATCTTCTTGGGATACTCGGTGAAAGCAAAGCCTACTGAGTACTCAACAAAAGGACTATGGTTGCGAGAGGAATCCATTCATGTGGTATTCGATGAGCCAAATGTAAATGGAGAAGACATTGAAGAGTCGGTGATAATTTCAATCATCCAACCATACTGAGAAAAGTCCCTATCTTTCAAGTCAAGTTGGAATTATAAACTCAAATGAAGATGAGATATTTGAGTCTCATAAAATCTTTGGAAAATTTGCGGCTAAGTGATTGCGAGAGAGTGATCAAAGCAACACATTTGCTAGACGATCGAATCCGGCTAACTTACTTCAACTTTGATGTAAGATGGTGAAAGACCATCCACGAGAACTTGTCATTGGAGATATAAGAGAAGGTGTCAAAACAAGATCGAACTCAACAAGAAGCTATGTTCACATGCTTTATCTCACAAATAGAGCCTAAAGATGTGTTACAAGCATTGGATGACACACATTGGATTCAAGCTATGCAAGAAGAAGAGTGAATCGGTTTGAAAGAAATAAAGTATGGGAATTAGTTCAAAGACCCACCCATCAAAATGTTATTGGTACTAAATGGGTGTTCGAAACAAGATGAACGAGGAGGGTTACGTGGTAAGAAACAAAGCAAGACTAGTAGCCAACGGATATTGCCAACAAGAAGAAATAGATTTTAATGAAACATTTGCTCTGTAGCAAGATTGGAAACTATAAGGATGTTTCTTGCCTATGCGACTCACAATAATTTTATTGTATATCGATGGATGTAAAAAGTGCATTCCTAAATGGTTTATTGGAAGAAGAAGTGTATGTTGAACAACCTCCAGGATTTGAGCAGAAGACTCTTGGAGATAAGGTATACAAACTCAAGAAAGCTCGTATGGATTGAAACAGCACCCAGAGCATGGTATGATACTTTGTCACAATTCCTAAGCGAGAATGGATTCACAAAAGGAAAAGTAGATAGAACACTTTTTTAATTCAAGACAAGAAGAGCATATCTTGCTTGTTCAAATATATGTGGATGACATCATTTTTGGATCCACAAACAAAGAGCTATGTAAAAAATTTTCAAACCTCATGCAAAGCAAATTTGAAATGAGCATGATGGGAGAGCGACATTCTTCCTTGGACTCCAAGTAAAGCAGTGAAGGATGGAACCTTCATAAGTCAAACAAAATACACGAGAGATTTAATGAAGAAATTTGGTATGGAGGAGAAGTCTTCGTGAAAATACCAATGAATACATCATCAAAATGGACATGGATGCGGATGGCAAGCTTGTAGATCAAACAAGATCTGAGCACTTATTGGATCATTGCTTTATCTCACAAAGCAAGCGGGCCGGACATCACCTTTCTTTGTAGGTGTATGTGAGAGATTTCAATCTGCTCCAAAAGAGAGCCATATGATTTGCCTAAGAGGATTTTGAGATATTTGAAAGGAAGCCAAGAAGTTGGCTTATGCTATTCGGACTTTGACTATCTTTGGATGCGAGTTGACGGGGAAGAGCACTTCGAGGCACATGTCAAATGCTTGAAATAGGCTAATTTCTGGTTTAGCAAAAAGCAAAATTCAATAGCCACCTCTGGTGAGAGAATACATAGGCTGCGGTTGTTGTTGTGCCCAAATCCTATGGATGAGGCGGTGAGAGACTATGAAGTTGAAGAAAAGGAAATTCCAATCATGTGTGATAACACAAGTGCAATTGCAATCACTCGAGAATCTGTGTTACACTCAAGAACAAAGCATATCGATGTCGAGATATCACTTCATAAGAGATCATGTTGAAAAGAAGGACATCATCCTGGAATATATTTCAAGCGATAAACAGGTTAGGTCGACATATTCACAAAACCATTATGTGAGTCAAGATTTGAAGAACTCAAGCATGAGTTAGGGTTAATTGGTAGTGACACCGGAAGACTCAAAGAAAAGAAATGAAACACAAAAAGAGAAAAAGGATTGAATTCTCAAAATCACCTAAATGAATCACCATGTCGGAAAGACTGACTATACTAAATTAATGACAAATTTGAGTGTTGAGAGAATCGTGACGAGAAGAGTTAAATCACTAAGGGATAATTTGAGTCATTTATGAGCAAAGTGACAAAAAAATCGTTTTTCCTAAGCGGGAATGTTTTTAAGAATGACGTCAACATAATGATGATGTGTCTGAGACAAAAAGCTGCATACCAAGCTTATGATTGGATATAAATTTGCCGCATTAAATTCAAGACATTAAATGCTAATTGGCATGCAAAATCTAAGCCGTTGATTTCGATCACATTTCAAAAACCACCCGCACGTCCTTTCGTAAACCATACTTAATCCATTTTCGTCTGTTTTCTCTCACATATTACCAAAACGGTTCATTTCTATCTCGAAGCAAAGGCAAAACTCTCCCAAAACCCTATCAATATTCAAATCAACATCTAAGTTTCTTTTCGTGAAATCTTGAAAAATGGCATCAACTTATGATTTCGTCAAGCTAGGAAAGCAAATCCACACGGGTCTCTTGTGGATTTCGAGGAATGGCCAAACAGGGGTCCAATGACGCCCTCATAAAGAAAATCGCTGAAAAGCTCGAAACGTCCCGGCCTGAAACCATTTATGACGATGGAGTTCTCGATGACCTATGTGGAAGAGGTCGCATAGTTCTCGTGAATGCTTTGAGATCCACGATGAGGGGATCAAATCCTCTGTTCACGGGAAGGAGTTCATCATCTACGCCACGGATCTGGCGGAACACCGCTTACTACGGCGGAAGGAGCACCGAGAAATCAATGAAGCGACGTAGACTTGGCCGCTTGGAAGGAAATAGCCAAGACCGACTATCTTTGAAAAGATAGTCTACACAAAAAAAAGCGGCTTTGAAGGAGGACTACAACAAATCGCTGGACATAGTTGCCAAATGCATAGACATCAAATTTGGCGGCTTTGACCAATCGTCTTAAAGCAAAACCGATCGTAATGGCTGCGATCATTGAAGAAAAGCAAGTAAATGGGCTGAGTTTGTCACAGCAGACTTTGCGAATGTAGGGAACAAATCCTTCAAGGAGAATGGTGCATTTGGAGGATCCAGGATATGGCCACAGTGATTGGCGGTGATGGAGGTGAAAGGAGTCCTCTTCGACATGGAAAGGCGTTCCATGTAAACAAGAGGATGTTCGAGATCAAACCCTCTGGCGCACTGAAGAGAGCTCACGCCAAGAGAGTCGACAAGTGAGGGGGAATCACCTGACCCGAAGATACATCTGTTTCCTCTCCACCATAGAAAAAAGTTGCCCCGCAGTTTTGCTAAGAGAAAGCGCTTTGCCCCTTCGGCTAAGAAAAACAAATCGCTTTCCCCCCCTGCAGCCGAGTCACTGTCCCCGCAGCCGTGTCTCGCCTGAAGCAGCTAGCGGCCGAGAAGGAATCTCAAATACCTTCTCCGGTCGTCAAAAAGAGGAGAACTGATAAGCCAAGACGGCCTGCTCCTCAGAAGAAAACACCAGCACCGGCCCCGCCGCCCAGGACTCGGAAGACACTCTCTCCGAACCAGAAATCCCTCTGGTACGAACTAAGAGACGAAGAAGAATCATCAAGCAATCCGAACTTGAAAAACCGGCTGAGTCAGCCACTCACCGCAAATGATCTAGGAGGCTGCTGGAGAAGTAGAGTATCCAGATATTATTGATGAAAACAACCAAGTCTCTTTGAAGGCGATCAGAGGAATCAAGACCAGTGTAGTTCGAGCAAGTGAGACACAAGAAGAAGGTCGAAAGAGATGATGATGTGATGATCCTATCCCCACTTTATCCGGACATCCAAAATCGTCGTGAGAGTGGAGGAAGTGGAAATTGAGTCGATCCAGGAGCAGTTCCAACGGCCCGAGTTTATCGAAGAAGAAGAGGAACGATGAACTTTCTTGGAGTGACCCGTGGTCCAAGCATTGGATGAAGAAAATCGCACAGATATCTTGCTTGAGATCTTCAAGGACAAGGAGAAGGAGAGAGCGGAGGAGGAAGTTCGAGGCACGTGAGAAGGCCAAAGATCTCGCCCTATCACCGCACCACAGAACACACACATCATCTCCTTGACGTCTTATCGGATAGTGATGAGGATCTCGGACCCTGCTGCCCGCGAGAAGAGTTGCAAATGCAAAGAAGCAATGCACGAATCCAAAATTCTTCATGAGAAAAGAATGATGGAGGGACCGGAGAGTCCTCCAAAAACACGGTGGAGTTGGACCCAATGGGAGTGGGACCCCGGTCGAGCCAACCCCTAATGAAGGTGTCTTACCACCGCCCCAATGGTGAACACTCGGAGAAACAATCGGGAGTTTGGAGACGAGTGACCCTATTCCAAGTCACTCGGTGGTGCGCCCGGTGAGGGGAAACTCCTCCATCGTAGCAAGGTCGGAGGATGTGCAGATGACTCCACAACGAATCTAGGAGGCGAAGTGGAGAAAGTACAAACACAAAATACACAAACAAGTTGCCATCAACGAAGCTCGGCGATTGAGACTGTCTCGGTGAGGTGCCAATCGCTCTAAAGGCTAATGACGCTGTTTATGCGGTCGAGGCACATGAAGGAACCGCCCCGGGAGTTAACACTGGGTGATGAAAGTGCAATCCATGGGGTTGAGACTCCAATGGATGCCACCACAGAAGACCCTAAGACAGTGACCTTTGTCGAAAGGGAGGTCCAAGGCCTCGCTGCAGTTGAGATTGTAGGAGGTAATGAAGGCCAACGGGAGGTTGAGACTTCCCGGGGTAAAGAAGTCAAGTAGAGAACATCCCTCCTCCTATCATTGATCCATCCGAAAAGGAGATTAGCGCACTTCACGACTCGTATAATCCTGGTGTAACCTTTCCGGGATCGGAAGAAGACGATGAAGTCGAGTCATCCCCTGGTGATCGATCCAAAAGACTCACCGAGGATGTTCCAACCACGAGCAAGTCTCGACCTCAAGACTACTCGTCAAACTTTCCACTTTGATGATGAGCCACCCATGGAAGTCTCATCATCGTCCGATGACGCCCGATAAGGCCGAGGACCGACCAACTTAATTGAATAAACTAGCCGAGACCGACGAGGCCGTTGAGACAGTGAGGCTCGGCAAGTCGGGTCAACTTCACAAAGAAACCCGGTACCGCAACAGAGTCCATCGCGCAGCTCCCCGCGACAAGTTCCACTCCACGGGGAACATCACGCGCACCACTCATCATTGAACACATCCGATTGCCCGTGATGATTCCTTTGTAGAATTATTTCCCTTCTCTCGGAGGTACCCGACCTCCCGAAAAAGAGTCGTAAAAACGATCTCACGCACTTCCACGCACAGATCCTCGCCCTTCCATCGATACCATCGTTCGGTGACTATGATTTTGACGCTTGGCCATCAAGCGCAAAGAGGGAACAAGCGAAGTTCGGGAGGTGTTCAAAGCATTATTTGCGTAAATTGAACGGATGGAGAGGCACCAGGCCTCGATGGACATGAGATCGATAATGAGATGCCAACCTTGCTGCTGACTTGAGAGGCATAATAGTCTAATCCGGGAGTGGTGGCAACAAGAAGAAACAATGCGCGTGGAACAAGCTAGATATTTGAGAACATTGTTCAACAAGTCAGCCTGATCCGGAGAGCCGAGAACGCCGATGCAAAGACAAAATTGAGAGAACACATTGAGCACATGCATGAATCTCACATCTTTGAGATAAAGTCTGCTGCGTGAGAAAAATAAGAATGAGCTCTGGCGTATGGAAGAAAACATGGATAGAAAATTCAGCCTTCTTATGGCCGAGATGAAGTTGCTTAAAGTGAATCCAACGCTACTCGTTCGAAGTTTCGTGCAAAGATACACCACAGCCAGATTCGAAGCGAACTCGACTATCGCCAGACTCGACTTCCCGCTTGCTAGCATGTTTCAGGGGTTCCTCTCTCCTTTGATGATACCAAAAAGGGGAAGCGGAATACCTTAAAGCGCTAAAGAGATCCGGAAGGTCGAGAGGAGGAGGAGCATTTGTGAAGGAAAGAACAGTGAGAAAGTTACAAGGAAAAGAAAGGAAAGTTTGTTGAGGGGAAGGATCGAGAGATGTGACCTTAATGATTGCACAAACCCCCAACAAGGTCTTGTCGGTGATATTATCAGACAAACTCCCAGTGACTTCTGCCACTCCAACACTCGATGCATCTATGGCCGAAAAGAGAAAGACAATCAAGCGGGGATGGAGGAAGTGGAAGGAAGGTTGAATGCCCGAGTTATGGACATCTTGAAACAACATGGAGGCATTCCGTGAAGACAGAGACACTTATGCCATCTCGGATGTCGGGACCAAGCCAAGATCGAGTTGATGAATTTAAAACGCTCGCATCCGAAGGATACTTCGCAAACATGTCTATGGCTCAAGCCTCGGGACTTATCTTGGGAAAAGGGTCTCACGTTATGTGAAGAAGGCGACAGGACGGACTACGGCGATCACTCACGGTGGTCACTCCGCCGGTCACTCATTTGGAAAGAAGAAGACCCAAGACAATACACGCCCGCAGGTAGAGGAAGAAACAATGGTGGAGGAAGAGGTTTTGGACCAGGCCTCGCTTAAAAACATTAAGTACATAGATCTAGGCAAGAAAGGAGGGATCTTTGGGTGGTCTTGACCAAGTAGCCAATGCAAGTGGCTAAAAACAATTTGAGTATGTGAAAAGAATCGAAGAAGAAAATAAAAGACAAACTCGGCTATGGGAGGAGAGACAAGAGAGATTAAGAAGAGATGAAGCGCCAGGAAGGCATATGAAAAAAGAAGAAGGCGGTGAAGATGAGAAAAAGAGAAGAAGACGAGAAGATGACCAGAACAGAAGAAGATGAAAGAAGGAGGCGTGAAGGAAATGAAGTGTTCTTTGTCCACCCCTTCATGTATTTTACTATGTAAATACATACTATGTAAGTCTTCTGTAATAAATCTGTAAATTCTCTATTTTTTTGCGTAGACATAAATGTTTGCTTTGATACACCTTGTAAATAGTTGTGTAAAAGAACAAGAATGTTATGATCAATAAAAGGATTGATTCTACGCATACATTCTCTGTGAATGCACTATCTGTATGTATCTTTGCTATTTACATTTTGAATGTTTTAAGTTTTGGCATCATCAAAAAGGGGGAAATTATTGGGAAATTTATTGTTTAGATTTTGATGAATGCCATGTAAAACTTAGAATAGGAAGTTGGCACCCCATGTTTTTGTTGTAAACCGCATTGTAATAAATAGGGTGGGTCAAGCCGAGTTAAGTCGCCTATGCCCAAACATGCAAGAAGACAACCGGAGACTAGTAGGAAGACTCAGATGCGAGACAACCGAGTTTGGCAAAAGAAGAGAAGACGGAACTCGTTGAAGGTGCGGTGAGTAAAGCATCGGTCAAGTCAACTCAAAATAGTCAAGTCTCTAGTTGAAGTGAGAAGAGTCATTTAATGATTGGAAGTCGACTCTAAGTCACCTGGGGAAAGCAAGGAAATACAATAAGTCAAGTCGAGATAATCGAAAGAGATCCGTTGCCGTAAATCAAGAGAATTACTTAAACAAGTAATATCTCCATGCTACCTTTCTCAAGTGCTCAGTCCCGAGGAAGCGTGTAAAAGGAATAAACCAATGGGAAGCATCGCACCATGTCGAACTACGAAAAGTCAAGAACAATTCATACGAGGAAGTGGCAATTCCAAGGATCGCAACAAGATAAGCCAACGACCACAAGTGACTTTAAAAATAAGCCTATCTCTTCAACGGGCGATTCTTGAAAGATCACTATAAAAGGTGAGGAATGACTACGAGAGAAGGTTACTTGAACCACGAATATTCAAGTATACATTTGAACTATAACCTAAGATATTCTCAAATCATTCAAGATTAATCCTCAAGCCTACATTACGAAGAAAATCAATCCAACACTCACTGTGAAGGAAAGATAACTCCAATCGGTTGAAGAGGAAATTGTTAAAGAATCAAGGGTCTACATTCCACGGAGGATTGTAGAAAGGTTCAAGTTGAACCAGTCTCGAGTTTTTGGAGGGCTTCGTGATCAAATCCTAAGAGCTAGAGCAAGTGAGTAGTAGCAAGGCACCGTTGCCTGTGAAGAAGGCCGAGTCGGAGGAGAAGCCGGTGAGTGACCAAGGCATCTCAGATCGAGTCCCAAAGGATCAAGTTGTGTGATCAAGACTTGTATCCGGATCTATTACCACTCGTATATTGATCAATACTTAGTGGATTCCTCCAGGAGTTGGAGAAGAGAGGAGTAGAAGAATTACCCCATCTTCGAACCTCTATAAAAACTTATCGTGTCATTTACATTTCAAGACTTTAATTCCTGCATCTTATTTGTTTAATTCTCACGACATATTTGCTATCCAACCGATAATATCTAAGTACTAAAACCAAGTATTAAATCATAACTAAACCAAACTTAAGGGTGTTAAGTCTTCCCGAAAAATAAACCACGGTTGAGCTAATTCGGTCTTAACAATTTGAGTTATTCTATCAACGGCTCGGTTGAGTGCGTTGAGTGACTAACTCTCTTGATTAACTAAATTGGTTGTCCACCAAGGACACAAATTTGTATAGTGTCAACTTTGAATTTTAAAAGGACCAAAAGTAAAAAGTTGGTAAGGTTTATTCAACCCCCTTCTAAACCTTACACTCACACCCTTGGGACCTACATGACATTTGCTAAAACAATGGCTATCGAGCTATAAAAACGTATAAATTGTACAAAAAATTAAAATAAAAATCGCAATGTTGGATGATGGCGGGCCGGACAAATTAAAATCGAGATAATTAAAAGGCGAAAAGCATGCTTAATTTAGCCAATAAGGCACTCGTTAACTTGAGAACCGATCAATTTTCATTTATCATTCTTAATTAGGCCAGGTGCAAAATAATCGAGTAGATATAGAGTAGAGACGTAATATTATTGTTCAAGTTTGAGCTTAAAAAACTATGTTTGATCAGTTTGATTTGATCATTAATTGAATCGAGTTCGACAAATTTTAGTTGAGTTGAACACGAATTGAACTCGAGTAGCTTGTGATATTTTTACGCATTATGTTATTTTTTACTAATCAAGTCGAGCTCGAATCGAGCTTTATATTTCAAAAAAAAAATAAAAATGGGCCATACTGCAGCTAATTTGTGACCACTTGAAAATCAATCCACCTATGAAAACAAAGAAAAACAATTAACATAGAACACAAACGCACACACGACTTACAAATGCACCTAATAGAATAGCAGCACAAACTAGCATTTAACAACTCTATTATTAGTCTGTTACATACACACAAGCGCACACCGAATATGTTAGCTCCCTCTCTCTTCCTTTTTTTACTTTGGTACACCATGCGACGGGCAGTCCATGAAGTTCCCAATTTTACATGTTTTTTTGGTTTTGTCGTTCTTGATGGTTAACCGTAAATTCTACTTATGGACGGGGAATAGTGATAAGGGTAAAATATAACTGGCCTTTGCCTGCAGGCTCAACGTATTGGGCCGACCTATTAAGCCCTAAGCATTGGGCTGACCTGTCTAGGCTCAACGTATTGGACCGACCTGTCTAGGCTCAACGTATTGGACCGACCTGTTAAGCCCTAAGCATTAGGCCGATCTGATAAGGCTCAGCGTATTGGGCCGATCTAATAAGGTTCAACGTATTGGACCGACCCGTTAAGCCCTAAGCATTGGGCCGATCTGATAAGTCTCAGCGTATTGGACCAATCTGCTTAAAGTCTAATGCCTAGGCCGACCTGCTGAGCCTCAAGCTTAGGTTTGTTAAATTGATCTGATTAGGCCTAGTATAGTGGGCTGACCTGTAGAGGACTTGGGTCATGTTGACTCTCATGGGCTGATCTATCGCAGTTCGGTTCTATGAACAAAGAGGCTCAGACATTTAAAAGGATACGCACCAGTATGATGATTTGAGGTGTCTCAGGTCAGTTCGGAACCGAAGTCTTAAGGACGTAAATTAGGGTTTTGGAAGATCTGATCCTAATCTAATGATGACTCTGACACCAAATCGTAACGGAATCCCGGATTTTACGGAAACCCTAATCCGGGCTAAGGTATATAAGCAAAGTCCAGGTTCATTCTAAACCTAATCACATTTTCACTTTTACATTACATTTCTCTGCCTCTTGCTTCTCTTCCAAGTCACTGACTTAAGCATCGGAGAGGGTACGCTGGAGCCCCCCTCCGGCCCCCCTTGTGCAGGCTTTGCGGAGGAGTTCGACTTGGAGGTTGATCGGCGAGATGATGATATTTTCGAGAGCAACCAAATAGTGGCGGATTTTGCTGAACTGGTTGACCCGACCGATCAATCCAATTTTGGGGAGAATTTTTAAGTACCCACTTTGGATAGTGGGTACTCTTGTCTACCATCAACATAAGAAAACTCTTTTTACCCAATTTGATCAAAATGCCTCTCCTTTAATTTGAAGATTTTGAATTTTGAAAGCGATGCAATTAATGCTTCCTTGAAAATCGTATATACTTTCCCCCAAATACGCACACCCCTATGTATAAAATCGTGTACCCATATCGTGCCAACTCCCATGTACATATACATATACATAACGTGCCCAGATCGTGCCATATAGTGTCAAACCCTATCGTGCCCAAATCATGCCATATAATGCATAATGTGCCATATCGTGTGAATCCCTATCGTGCCATATTGTGTTTCAATAAAATTTAAAAGTATTTTCCATTTATTAAAAAACATAACAAATCCACAAAATTATTTTCAATTCTAAATATTAAAATATAAAAACCATACGATAACTTGTTTAAAAAACAAAAAAAGAATCAAAGTTATTTTAAAATAAAAAAAAATTACAAAAAATTAAATATGCAATTGTTTTTAAAAAAAACTATGCAATTTTTTTAAAATATTTTCCATTATTTAAAATACCTTAAAATTATAAAATAATAAAAACTCAAAATTATTTTCAAAAAGTTGTTTTAAAAAAACTAAAACTTGTGTTAAAAATCTGAAAATAAAGAAAGTACATTTATGCGAGAGAAATATGACCCCACCTACTTTTTGCTTTTATATTCAAGTATCAAGGGTATTTGGGTAAAAGAACCATACAAGTGAGTGGAAAACTTAATTTTTATCTCCCATGTCATAAAAGTCTTTGTCCTATCTAGGGGTGGCAAATCGTCGCGGCCGTCTTTGTTATCGCAGGCGAGGCGATAAGAAAACGACCGATAAGCACTAACCCGAACAAGGCCCGATACGCTTAATGGGTCGGAAATGATAGCCCGAACACGACACAATAAATATCGATAGTCCTGGCACGACCGTAAAAGGCCAATAACCAAATTTATTTATATTTATTTATTAATTATTATTACTTATTTGGCTCATTTGGCCGATTTAGACTATTTGGCTCATTAAACTATTTACTAATATAGTATAATATTATTTTTTACTCTAATAATATCACATATAAAGCCCTTTAAGAAGTTAAGATTAGAGAACATATGTAAAAAATATATATTATTTAAGTTATCGGGTCTTATCAGGCCTTATCGGGCTTATCGGGTTGGCCCGATATGGACCCGATTTCTTATCGTGCTTATCGGGTTGGCCCGATAACGGCCCAAACCCGATAACACCTAGCCCAAACCCGAAAATTTCATGTCGTGTTCGTGCTGTGCTATTGTGTCGTGCCTCAAATTATCATCCCTAGTCCTATTCCAAGTGGGTATTTCCCACAATTTGCTCTTTTTAAAACACTATGGTTATATGGACTATTGCATTCCGGCCATGTCATCAATTAAGTACCTAAATGCGAAACATTAGGTATTCTTTGATTTATTTCATTACCAATAAACTCTTTTAAATTTGAAATTTCAATATAGCAACAACTAGTAAGGTTTAGTGAACATATTTAAAAATTGAAAATTTTGAGGATCGATTTAGATTAGAGTCACTTTGGTGACTAAATGTTAGTCCAAACCCCTTACTATACTTTTAAAAATGTACATTCCAATATTTCTGATAAGGCAGTGAGTTCATAAGACAACACCGTGAGGTCTTAAAATGGGTTCTGGAACCCCGAATCTGACCCGAACGGGGAATGGACCTTACCCGAAAAATGTGGACCATTGATCTTCCGAAAGTATAGTACAAATCCACCCTTCGGATGATGACACTTGGCGGATAGTCATTAGTCAGGGACATCTATAAATACCCTGCTACAGTAACTTGATGGTAACTATTCATTCTATCACTTTTACTATTTACTTTTACTCTTACTGTCTTCGTATCCCCGTACCTCACAAACTCGATCTGACTTAGGCATCTTAGCCGGGACCACCCCACCTAGCCTGACGTGTGTTCGTCTTTTTGAGTCACATAAGAACTCGAACCCAATTAACCGAAAGTCCACGACCCGAAGGTAACTTATCGATCTAAATCGGTTGGCGCCGTCTGTGGGAAACTCTTTTCCTTTAACCCGAAACAAGGTACGGAAGGATGGAGACCCCATCAAGTATGTTCAAAAGGGGGTGCTAGAGATCCCCAAGAAGGATAAGGAGGTGTTGCAACCCGAGTTCTCTTCGTCTAAACTCTGCTGAGAATCATCCGGACACGGGAAGGAATGACCGGACGGATGATCTCGATGAGAAAGGAGAACTTCGAGAAATTGGTCATGGAGAGGAGCTAGCGACTCGCGAAGGAGAGAGAAAGGGAGAGGGGATACCCGACCCGACCCCATAAAAGGTCGGCCGGAGACCATGACGTGCACAAACGAGTGGGAAAGAAGGGACGCCTGTGGGGTCTTGAGCAAGAGGATGAAGCTGAAAGTCGGACCCCACCCCCAAGACCCAGATCCCCTGCGAAAGTGGGATTAGGGGTCGAAGGGTTGGGGGTACCCGTGTCACGAGTACCATTAGGCGACAACTTGCAAGAGCTCGGTGTGCAAATTGAGCTCGCTACTAAGAAGTTGGAGGAGATGAAGAGAAGGGAGCACATTACGTTCGATCCGCAAAAGAGGGGATCTCCTTTTTGTGAAGAGATCTTGATGGAGGTAGTGACCCTAAATTTCAAACTCCCGGACCTACCTCGATACGATGGAAGCAAGGACCCCCAGGAGCACCTAACAACATTCGAACACGTGATGCGGCTATATGGACAATCGGATGCTATCAACGCCATATCTTTATCACTATGCTATCGTGTCGAGCTCAAGAGTGGTTCACGAGCCAAGCCGGCACACGGTGTCTTATGAGCATTTGGTGAGGAAATTCCTCTTTCATTTCGTGAGAAGAAGAAGGCTAAGTGGTCACCTCTAACGTACCTCTTCACTATTCGGCAAGGGGAGGAAGAGCCTCTTCGAGACTTCATTAATCGGTTCAACAATAAGGTCTTGGAGGTCGATGAATTAAGGATTGATATGATGATCAGATATCATGATTCATGCTCGAAAAAAAGGACCTTTCGCATCCGCATTAGCCCGAGAACCCAGGGACGACGTGAAGAGCTTGATGGAGATGGCGCAAAGGTACATACATGAAGAGAAGATGAACTCCTAAAAGATAGCGAGTGGTCCCAGAGAGAAGGGGTGAGGACTCGGGGCTAGAAAAACACCACCACTGGGATCCTCCAAGGGCGATCGCGGGGGCCTCGATGAATATAAAGCGCTTGCGCCAATCGCGGAGGAGAAAAAGAGAGAAGTAAGGAACTTACAATGAGCCCTAGGTGTCATGTAAAAGAAACCATGATCGTTGGTCCGCGTAGAGGTAGTAATCGAGTATAGAGACCAAAAATGGGCAACGGAGGGTTCAACTTTGAAATGTTTCATCAAAATAATAAAACCAATTATGTGCCTTATAGCATTAGGAGCAAATTGTGTAAGGCAAAGACCTAAGCGCACTAAAATTTCTTCTTCTAAGGTCGAGTTCGGAGGAAACCTTAACCCCGCATCTAAAGAAGCAACATGAAAAGTAAAATAGTTAGGGGGATCATGCATTCGGTCCTCGCGGCTTGGAACGATAATTTTATTCTAAGGGGAATAAAAAATCGATGCCTAATGTGAGAAGCATCATCACGCCGTACCGTGGACCTAATGATCTCCCGGGAGTCCCGCATAGGAGGATCGGAGAGCACTTGCTCAGAACCGATGTCGGTACTAGGTGCGTTACTAGCCCTACGGGTTGAACCGGGGATAGGGGATCAAACTTATTGGTCAGCCTACTTACATCACGACCGAGCGTACGGGCTCTGTTACATCGCATTTGCCGAAAAACTCGAACTCGATTGGGAATCGAATCTATCGAGCTCGAAAGATCCACGTTTATTGGGTTACTACGGGAGTGGTCCAAAGTGGTTCGAGAGTCCATTTATTTGATAAAGAAAAAATATAAAAAGGAGGAGAAGGAAGAAGTAAAATCGAGAAAAGGCAAAGGCTACCTGTAGAAGTTGAAGGATACGTGAAGATCTAAGGCAGGACTCGAGGTCAAAAGGTCCCGAGTTCGAAGGAGCGGCGACTAGCAAGGGTCTCGTCAGTCGCCTTGATTCGAGGTCGTGAGGTCTCGAGCGATCTTGTTTTTTACAGAGAATGGTGAAAGTGATTTTCATTTTTCACCGTATAGCCCCATATATATAGGGGGATAATACCGTCCATCATTAATGATGGGACAGGCGCCAAAAACGAGGGGTTGGAAACCCTAGGGGCGCAACTTTTTGTCTCTCTACAAAAAAATAAATAAAATATATATATATATATATTTATATACATATAAAATAAAATAATGTAAAATATAATGTATGCAAAGGGTAAAAAGCACATGGTAAAAAAGAGTCGGCACACAAGTTCGAGGATCAAGGCTATCACGTGACCTCGACCTCGAACCCGACCACTTGGGCTCAACAATCGAAAGACTAAGGTTCATGACCTTGTCACCTACCTCGAGTTCATCTGTATGATCCCGAGCTTCCCACAACCTCGTGAACCGGGGGAATAATGATAAGGCAGTGAGTTCATAAGACAACACAATGAGTTCTTAAAATGGGTCCTGGAGCCCCGAATCCGACCCGAACTGGGGGAATGGACCTTACCCGAAAATGTGGACCATTGATCTTCCTGACAACATAGTACAAACCCACCCTTCAGATGATGACACTTGGCAGATAGTCATTAGTCAGGGACATCTATAAATACCCTGCTACAGTAACTTGATGGTAACTATTCATTCTATCACTTTTACTATTTATTTTTACTCTTACTATCTTCGTATCCCCGTACCTCACGAACTCGATCTGACTTAGGCATCGGAGGGCCTTAGCCGAGACCACCCCCCAGCTAGCTTGACGTGTGTTCGTCTTTTTCAGGTCATATAAGAACTCAAACCCGGTTACCCGAAAGTCCACGACCCGAAGGTAACTTACTGATCTAAATCAATTTCTTAAATTACAAAATAAATTTAATTAACTCATTGAATTGCGTCCAAATCCTCAGAAAAATTATCAGGTTTAGATTTTAGGTTTTGAGAAATCCACCTTGTTGCCATTAAGATATAGCTTGAAAATCTGTTAAATAAGTCCTGCTTTGGATCTTGGACTATTTAGCCGTAAAACTCACCGTTGTGGTAGTTTTATCTTTTGGTATATTTGCCCATAAGTGAGTAGGTTTTTGTAGGACCGTTTACGATTATGGATCCTATTCCGTAAGACGAATCCTACCAGCGACCCACCCCTGCCCAGTGCCCAGCCCACCTATTATTTAAAAAAACAAAAAACCACTACAACGCTTGTGCTTGTGGAGGATCGAACCCATAAGCCTATGGGAACATAAGGTAGTGTAATAACCGATACTTTTTGTCATAAAACTGTTACTTTAACTGAGGAAGAAAAACAGAAACTTTGTTTTATATATCTATATATATATATATATATATATTGTAATACATTCATAATTTGTGGCTATATTAAAAAATATGTTACTTTATCTCAAAAAACAAATATTTTTACTTATAAAAGTATTACTTTAACTCTATCATATTTATTATTCATCTTTCTTTGTATTTATTATTAAAAAATGTAATACTTTATTTATAAAACATATATTTTTACTCTTAAAACATGATATTTTGTCTCAAAAAATATATATTTTTACTCATAAAGGTGTTATTTTAACTCTAATATATTTATTTTTCTTTCAATGTAATGTAATCTTAATCTGTGGCTATATTAAAAAATATGATACTTTATCTAAAATAACCGATACTTTTTCTCAGAAAACTGTTACTTTTAATAGGGGAAGAAAAACAGAAAAACAGAAAGAAAAAAAAAATCCAGCAGGTGGCATTGACCCGCGGACCTGATCAATAAGATCCACGGGGACCAGGTCCACGGGTCAGTAGGATCCGTCTTACGAATTAAGACCCGTAAAACGGTCCTATATAAGTTTTTGCCTCAGAAAATTACCACATCTTAATAGTCAACACAATCCTTTCTGACGTACAGTTTCAAGGAAATATCTTTACCATATTTAGTTTACAAACCGAAAATGGAATAGTAGTTGTACTTTCTTGAGTTCTTTATTTAGATAATGCTACAAGGGGAAGGATGTTGTCCTAACTATCAAATATATATTACTCATTGTATTTTAAATTTTTAGTCTTCAAAGTATTAATTAATACATCATTCAGTGCATTAATAATTACAGCATTTTCTATAAAATAAATTATTATATAAATAAACTACCACTCATACTAATAGAATTTGAATACAAAACCTTTCAATTTTGGAATTTCAATTCGACACTTGAGCAAAAATTTATCGATTATGACTACCAAATAGTTGTTGGGTAATACGGGTGACAATGTGTAAATATAAGAGAGTTAAAAGATTAGACTAAGACTAGAAGTATTTGAATTATTACAACAATAATTTTTTTTAAAGAAAACACTCTTGGATATTTGACAACTTTCTCACTCAAATTTGCCTTGCTAGGCTTTGGCTCTCACCGATTGCTCTCGATTTTCTTTTCACTCTTAGATTTCTAGTGTACAACAAATGATAAATGCTAGCCTATTTATAGACTGCACCATCAGAGGAATTGATACAAGTGATATTAATTTACACAATTATTATCCACTAAACTTGATTAGTGTTCCACTAAAATCCACTACCTTATTGCTCCACTTGATTATATTTTGCTGCATCATTTTCCCGTGGGTGTTCCATAATTGATGTTAGTGCAACACTAGTGATCCATCTTAGAATTACAAATCAAACTTTTAACACCCCCTTTTAATATGTAATTTTAACACTCTTTTGAAGTTGCTCCAATTTTTCAAGGTTTGTTGGTTTAGTGAAACTATCTGCTAATTGCTCCTTTGTGGTTACAAACTCCAATTGAATTTGTTGATCATTCACAAGACTTCTGATAAAATGGTGTCGAAGTTCAATGTGCTTCGATCTTGCATGAAAAACAGGATGTTTCGTCATTGCAATAGTTGACATGTTGTCACAGAAAATTATTGTGGGAGTGTCTTGGCTTTGTTGAACATCAGCCAAAATTCTTCTAAGCCATACTGCTTCACAAGCTATATCAGTGGCGACGATATATTCTGCTTCTGCTGATAAAAGTGACACTGTCTTTTGCTTCTTTGATGACCAAGATATTATTTTCGAGCCAAGGCAAAATACATGCCCATAGGTACTTTTGCGATCATCAAGTGATCCAACCCATTCACTATCTGTATATCCAGTGAGCTTATTCTTTTTCTTTGACATACTTGATGCCGAGTTTTCTCGTACCTTGATGGTATTGAAGAATCCTTTTTGCTGCTGCAAAATGTAGCTTGCTTGGATCGTGATATCAGGCTGACTGGATAGACAATATCAGGCCTTGTGTTCGTCAAGTAGATCAATGATCCAACTAAGCTGCGGCACATCTTTGGATCAACTTTAGTTGCATCATCATTTAATTGCAGTTTTTTATTTACTGCGAGTGTGGTTGAGATTGGCTTGCAATTGCTCATCTGAAATATTTTCAATAATGTTTCAAGATATGTTTCTTGAGAAATCAACATTTCTCCTTTTGATTGCCAAACTTGAATCCCAAGAAAATATTTCATGAGACCCAAGTCAGTCATCTCATACTCGTTCATCATTGCCTTTTTGAAATCTTGCACCAATATTGCATTTGTCCCTGTATAGATCAAGTCATCTACGTAAAGACATATAATTAGAAAATCTTGCGCACCTTGTTTCTTCACGTATAATGACGGCTCACTCGGACATTTTTGAAAACCATTTTGTTGAAAGTACTTATTAATCTTGCTGTTCCAGGCTCTTGGTGATTGCTTCAATCCATATAATGCTTTTATGAGTTGATAGACTTTATCTTCTTCACCGTGGGCAATGTAGCCTTCTGGTTGTTCCACATACACTTCTTCTTCCAAGTCACCATTGAGGAATGCTGATTTAACATCCATTTGGTAGATTGATAGCTCAAATTATCTTTTGCAATGACTAGACAATTCATATTATCTCCATTCGAGCAAGCTGGTGCAAATGTCTCATTGAAATCAACTCCTGGTTGCTGAGAATACCCTTTTGCAACTAAGCGGGCTTTGTGCTTGTGAATTGAGCCATCTTTTTTGTACTTGGTCCTGTAGATCCATTTGACCTCAATCACACTTTTTCCTTCGGAAAGATCTACGAGCTCCCACGTATTGTTCTTTTCAATGCTTGCAATTTCTTCATCCATTGCGATTTGCCAAACTTCTTCTTTGGCGGCTTCTTCATAATTTCGAGGCTCACAAGCAAAATATGCACATCACAAGTTTTGTATATTTCTCTTAAACTTCTTACCCTTCTAACTGGACTTTCGTTCTCGGATAGAATTCCTCAGATGGTCCTGGTGAACTCAAGCTTGGACTGGAACCTGAGCTGGTGCTTAGTTGATCTCCATGACTTGTTGAAGTAGGCAATGTTCCAGGCAAATATACAATCTTTTTCATTTTTTCATTTTCATTCTAATTCTATGACTGCATTTCATCAAAAATGACATCTCGAGAAATAATAAGTTTATTTGTCTTTGAGTTTAGTAAACGATATCCTTACGATTCATCACTATAACCAACAAAGATCATTTTTTCTCATTTTTCATCAAATTTTTCTCTTTGTTGAGATGAAATATGAGAATAAGCAATGCAGCCAAAAACTTTGAGATAGTTTACCTGTGGCTTTCTTTGGTACCACGCTTCATACGGTGTCTTATTTGGATCCGTTATTGGAGAATGGTTCAAAATATAGATCGTGGCATTCTTCGCTTCTACCCATAATGCTTTTGGAAATCCTTTTCATGTCATCATGCTCCATGCCATCTCGACTATTGTGCAATTTTCGCTCTGCAAACGACATTTTGTTGTGGGTCAGTAATGAATCGTTAGCTATCTGTGGATCCCTTTATCTTTGCAATAATCCAAGAAGGATTTTCCGATGAATTCTCCCCTCGGCTGTCGTCCAGAGTCTTTATTTTTCTCGCCACTTTTTTCCACAATTTTTTGAACTCCGAAATTTTGAAATGCTTCGACTTTTGCTTCAAAATGTAAACCCACATCATTCGGAAAAATCATCAACGAATAATAGGAAGTTTTTGTTGTCGTGGAGGGATGGTGTTCAACAAATTTAAACCTTTATAGCTTAAATGCCCATACCTCAAATGCCAATAATTGTATTCTTCTTCTATGGTACTTTGAAGTGCAATTTTCTCAGTCAATGGCAAATTAAGAGGAAAGATTTGTTTAAGCTCATCTTAATTTTAGCTATTGTGAGATTCTTCTGTTTGTCAATAATGATACAGTGGTCATTATTGAACTCCACTTTGTAATTTTTCTGGAGTTGGCCCACGCTCAATAAATTTTGAGTCATGTTAGGTACATAAAATACATCTTTGATGATATTCATTTTACCTTCTTTTGTTTGGACTGCTATTGCTCCTTTTTAGGTATTTTTCGTGATTTTCCATCCCGAGCTTTATTTTGGATGAATACGATTCATCGAGATTTACGAACATTTTCTTGTTTCCATAAATGTGAATGCTGAAACCACTGTCCACGTACCAAATATTCTCAATCTATTGTTGAGAATTCAAACATGAAAAGAATGCCCGCTTAGGCTCTTTTTCTTCAGATAAGTTGGCTTCATTTGTATCACCATCATCTTTATGCCAACAGACTCTTTGAGAATGATTTGCATTTCTGCATCTTTTGCATTTATAACGACAATCTTTAGTATCATGGTTATTCTTTCTGCATATCCGACAATACAAATCCAAATTTTGATTTGAATATCTCTGATTTGAATGCACCTCGTCTTCCTCGTCCTCGTGCCTGGTGTCTACCGCGACCTCTTCCTCTTGCACCTCGATGCGCTGAGTTAATTTGTGTCTCTTGCTGGCTGCTACAACTTTAAGGTTGCAAACCCAAGTACAGGTTGTCTCAAGTAATAAATTTCTCGGAAGTCCGAGGTCGATCCACAGGGAAATCGATGGCAGTTTACAGGATATATTTTATTTAAGTGATAAGTAAATGGATTTTTAACTAGTAAGAATATTTTTTTACAAGAAATTTAATTTAATAGAAATGTTGAGGATTAGGGATTCACTCTTAATTTCGGATAAAGGAATGATTATATTTTCTTACCTCTTAGATTGCCACTATTGGAATCCATACACAAAGAAGGTTCCAATGGGAAGATATTATACATAAAAATTATGCAATGAGGTGATCATGTTGTATCATCAATTAGAATTTATCTTATAACACCAATACTTGTTTATGGGATCAAGTATTTATGTATTCTTTTGTCTACAACAAATCAAGGTATCCACTTTAGTAGTCGGTTGAAATAAAACCAGACATTTAACTAAATGGAACCAAGTATTTGTTGTGCTAATAGATATACATAAATCAAGAAACACCACCAAACAAAAAGGTATAAGCTAAAAACAAATTGATGATACAAACAATGAAATTTAATATGAATCTATAATCATTCCTTATACTTCATCAAGAGTTTCACCCTATTTCCTCAACAAAATAAACTTAGAATAACATGAAGAAAGTAGAGAAAACAAAAGATTGAAGAAAAACTAAAGCAAACATTTTATAAAATACTAGAAATCTTACTATAATTTAAGAAGAACAAGAAAGAAAAATTCTTTTGAACTTTCTAACTCTAACTCTCTCTACATAAAACTTGCTCTTGGCTAATGCTAATGCCCTCTATTTATAGCCAACTCAAAATCAATTTACAATTATTTTATTCTTTATTTTTATTACAAGTAAGAAAATAAGGAAATCAACACCAACTTTGCCACTTTCTTTGACTGGTCATTTTGTCCATGATTTCAGCCATCTTTGCTCAATTTTCTTCTACAAATCAATTGTCACATGTGTTAGCTTGAATTTTCAACTTATTTCATTGAATTCCAACAACCATGGGCCAAGATATGGTTGAATAATTGAGATGTGGTTGGAATACGGGATTGACTAGTGCAGCAACTTCTTGGATTTTTTATAAATTTATCACATCCGAATCTGACTTTGCGGTCTTCATCAATATTGTAGCTCTATCATTTGTACATACTCATTAAACATTTCAGATACAAATAACTTGTATTTTCCGAGTTATGTCCAAATTACCAAACTTGGTCAAGTCTGGAAACTAAAAGAGCAACACTTCAATCTTCATTTTATGATGAATTTTTTATCCAAGAAAATATCATTCCAAACTTTGATTTTTGGTTTCAATATCTCTGAAAACTTATAAATGAATGGATTATGAATCCATATCTTCAAGAATCATCCCAAAATCATGTCGAAAATGAAAGTTATGCTCGTTGATCCGAACCTGCACTAAAAAATGCTTCCAAATACAATTCTATGTTGATTTCCTATTTTATTCCTAACATATTAATAAAATTATAAATTTAATTTATTAATAATATTAATAAGGTAAAATAATAATATAAGCCAAAAATAATTATACATTTTTAACGTTCATCATGGCCATATTTTTGATTTTGTTTTTCCGAAATATTTATTTTTACTTGAAAGGATTGCTCCAAACTTTGATTTAAGAATCTACTTATTCTTTTTCATGGGCTTCAAGCGATCCCATGAGTTCTTCTAAAGATAGCGTGGATAAATTTTTGGATTCTTCAATAGCAACAACAATATGCTCGAACTTTGTTGGCACACTTCGTAGCACTTTTTCAACGATCTTTTTGTCTTTAATGGTATCTCAGTATCCTATGATTTGATTGATTACAATGGAAACTCGAGAAAAAAATTCTTGGACATTTTCATTGTCCTTCATTGACAAATTATCAAAATCTCGCCATAAATTTTGCAATTTAATAGAGATAATATTTTCATAGCCTCCTAATTATGTTTTAAAATTTCCCATGATTCTTTTGATGTTTTCGCCCCTATAACACGTGGAAGAATTGCTCTACTTACCCCTTGGCGCATAAAGGAAAAGGCTCTTGCTTCTTTTGTCTTGTTCTCATTATGCTCTTTTTTCTTTGTGTTGGTTAATGCGGCTTCCTCCTTTGGAGTATATGTATTATACCCCTATTCAACAATATCCTACGGTTCATGGGACACGAACAACATGCACATTAGAACGCTCCATAGTTCGTAATCTTGACCAGCAAAGATATGAACACCTTGTTGGGAATATGTGAATGCAAGTTCACTGAAATTGGTTGATGCCATTTTTGCAAATAGGAAGGGATGTCGGGCCAAGGGGTGGCTCTGATACCACAATTGTTGGGTAATACGGGTGAAAATGTGTAAATGTGAGATAGTTAAGAAATTAGACTGAGGCTAGAAGTATTTGAATTACCACAACAATAATTCTAAGAAAAAACACTCTTGAATATTTGACAACTTTCTCACTCAAATTTGCCTTGCTAGGCTTTTGCTCTCACCGATTGGTCTCGGTTTTCTTTCACTCTTAGATTTCTAGTGTCCAACAAATGATAAATGCTAGCCTATTTATAGACTGCACCATGAGAGGAATTGATACAAGTGATAGTAATTTACACAATTATTATCCACTAAACTAGATTAGTGTTCTACTTAAATCCACTACCTTATTGCTCCACTTGATTGTATTTTGCTGCATGATTTTCCCGTGAGTGCTCCATAATAGATGTTAGTGCAACACTAATGCTCCATCTTAGAATTACAAATTAAACTTTTAAGAATAGTAGCTATTAATAGTAGTGGGATTTAATCCAGAGGAATTTGAGAGGCTGATAAAAGGAAAAGAAAAAAAATCCACAATCGTAATAAAATTAGAAGTGTTAAGCACTACAACTTTAATTGTGTGATCGTATAGATCTGACCTTGATGTTTGAAAAAAAATAAGAACATAAATTTAAAAACCCATTTTTTTAGTCATTGATTCTTCAACGTTTTCACTATAGGAAAAAAGTTGAATTATCTTAGTTACCGCCTTATTTCGTGCATCTCCAATGCCATATCCCTAAAAACCTTTTAAAACTTATTTTATGGTGGACACCATAGTACAACTTATAAAAACCTCAAAAATAAAAACCCCAACCTTTTTCTCCATAATCCAAACATCTACTAATAACTCTTTGTGTGGACCCTACACCCCAACATAAATCTCTTAAAAACATTCACATCCACCAATATTATCCTTTTTTTTAAAAAAAAACATTTGTCAAAATGCGGTACCATGAATATGGTACCGCTTTTTTGGGGACGAGAAAAAGTTCTAATTGTTAGTCCATGTGGCTACGATAATCTAGAGGGGGTGAATAGATTATACCGATTTTCTTATTTTTGCCCTCTTTTTCGAATGTAAGAATGATAACAAAAATAAAAATGCGGGAATGTAAACAATACACATTGATTTATAGAAGTTCAACCCACCTAGGGCCTAATCTTCTACCACTCCGGTATATCCGAAGAGGATTTCGAAAAAAAAAAGTTTTATTGATACCAAACAATTACAAACATTTACCTTGAAGAGCACCTTACTCTTCTTAAAACACCACCTATGAAGATTACCAGAATCTTCTCTCAACAATGAGGAGTATACCACACTCTTCAACACCTAAAAATCAACCAAGTGTGTTCTTACCACAAAAACACTAACAAGGATATTCTTGGTTTGGATTATTGAAAGTTACAATCAAGATTACACTTTGTTTGAAAAATATTAAAACTCAAAAGTACAAGTGTAATCAAGAAGGAAGCCTAATACTCAAGATGCGCAAGTGTAATACTAGGCTTAAAAATATTACAAGAATTATGCCAAGAAAGAATAAGAAGTTTGCTGAGAATTTTCTTGTTGTTTGAATGCTTGTGTGTTGTGTTTGATCCTTCAAAGCCTCCATCTATTTATAGGAGAGTCTTCAAGATTGGATCTCCAGCATAGGCTCCTATATCTTCACTTTTGTCTACAAAAGAAGGATCAAAAGATCTACAAAAATGGTTAAGAGTTGTAAAGTAGATCATGACAGATAATGGCTCAACAACGGGAAGAATATTGCTGTCAAAAATCATAGCTCGACTGGTTGACCTGTTGAAAATTCGAATGTTTAAAAAGTTAGTATGAGATTTGATATAATTAATCAGGGGGTTGGACCGGTCAAGGGGGTTGGACCATCGACCCCACCTTGACCAGTCACCCAACAATTTTGGTGAAATAGAGAGCAAATGGTAAAATGCACTTGAAGTCAGCTACCGTTGACCACACCGGTCGGCCTCAGGGTCGACCGGTTGGCCTGACCCATTTTAACCTCTTTTTTGTTTCTATTTTGATTTTTAATTTTCAGGCACGGGTTGCCCTCTAGGGCGACCGGTTGACCTCGAAACAGAAGTGTTGTCCAATTTTTGTCAAAAATAAACTTCAAGAAATACTCTAAAAAATTAGTAAAATCATTTAAATCAATTTGGAGTATTTGGACAATAATTGAGAATATTATTTTGGTGTAAAAATCCATTTAAACAAAATAATTTAAATCAAGATAAAAATATTTTTCTAACAAACTCTCCTTTTTGATGATTACAACCCAAAACAATTTTACAAGATCAAATAAGTTTTATGGTTAAAAAAAAGTAGTCTATCCGTTTTAAGCAACATATATCAAAAATAAAGTTTTAACAAGGAAAGGAGCAAAATTTTACAAAATAAGTTTTAAGAAGCTCCCCTATCAACAAGCTTAATCAAAAACACACAAAAGCTGAAATTTAAGCATAAAAACTACAACATTTACAATTAAAACTTCAAAAAAGGGGGAGCAACATATTAACATGCTTAAACAATTAAAGGAGCAAAATATAAAGAGAGTTGTAGCTCCAAAAAAGGGTAATTTGACAGAATGTGGCAAGTGCCACAATTTTTTGCGAAATTAGGGTGAATTTGGAGGGTTTTGAGATATTATGTGTAGGCGCCCCTGGTATTGGCGCCTACAAAAAAGGCGCCATTCCCAAGGGCGCCTACTAACATCTTTTTTTTTTTAATTCTGACGTAGTAGGCGCCAGTTTGACTGGCGCCTACTATCTCTTTTTTCTTTTTTTTTTTATTTTTGAAAATTAATTTTAAATATTAAATAAATACAATACACAATTTTTGGATAACTAGAATGTGAAATATTACTTAATGAACCTCTTTTTTTTTGGAAAATTAAATTTAAATAAAAAAAACTTATGTGAGATGGTCTCATGGATATCCATGAGACGGATCTTATATTTAAACAAAATTTTGACCCAAACCATGCCCATTAAAATATAAGACCTTCTCTTTTAAATATTAAATAGATACACAATTTTCGGATAACGAGAATGTGAAATATTCTTGAATGAAAACGCATTAACCGGTACACCAACCATCGAAACACTATCAATCTTGGCATGAAGAAGAACTTCCTTGTTTAGCATTATGTCGTGATGTCAAGTAGCGTCTGCGGGGTGAACCGAGGCATGTTGTTTGAGTTGGAGAACTAAGTCACGATCCCAACATACACCGACGTACTTAGCATTTTGGCGAACAAAGTGTCGTCGATGTTAGTAGGCACCAATTATTTTATGGATATTCAAAATTATTTTTACAAATTATAAAATACTTACATACAATATTTTCAAGACATTTCTTTGAAAATTTGGAGAAAAAAAAGTTGTAGAGAATTTTAAAATATTACATATCTTGTTAGACTATTGTAGATTCTAGTGAATGGAATATTACTATTAATTAAATAAATCCTAGTCATTGGTTAGAGAGTTGTCATTGTATAAATAAGTTTTAATAATTTTGTAGTAAACCAAAATTGAAAAGGGGAGTAGGTCCTGCAAATTTCCCAATTATACTCTTTATACCATATGCGAACAACGGAACTTCTCCAACTCAAGCAACTTGCGGTTCCCCTCTCACGCTACTTGCCATCACGACATAATGCTAAACAAGGAAGTTCTTCTTCATGCCAAGATTGATAGTGTTACGATGGTTGATGTACCGGTTAATTGCGTTTTTTCATACAATATTTCACATTCTAGTTATCCAAAATTATTTATCTATTTAATATTTAAAAGACAATGTCTTATATTTTAATGGGCATGGTTTGGGTCAAACTTTTATTTAAATATAGGATCCGTCTCATAGATATCCATGAGACCATCTCACATAAGTTTTTTTTATTTAAATTTAATTTTCAAAAAAAAAAAAGGTTCATTCAAGAATATTTCACATTCTAGTTATCCAAAAATTGTGTATTGTATTTATTTAATATTTAAAATTAATTTTCAAAAATAAAAAAAAAACAAAAAAAGTGGTAGTAGGCGCCAGTCGAAGTGGCGCCTACTATGTCAGAATTAAAAAAAAAAAAAGAAAGATGTCAGTAGGCGCCCTTGGGAATGGCGTCTTCTTTGTAGGCGCCAATACCAAGGGAGCCTACACATAATATCTCAAAACCCCCCAATTCACCCTAATTTCGCAAAAATTGTGGCATTTGCCACATTCTCGTCAAATTACCCTCCGAAAAAGCTATTTTTATAAGTGCTTTTCGTAAGAGCTTTTGAAGGTCTAAAAAAGCTTAAAAGCTCCCCCTATCAAAATAAACTTGTTAGAAGCATAACTAAATGAAATGAGGGAATACAAAAGTGTTGGATCGTATAAAAAACTACAAAAGCTCCAGCTTTTCAAAATAAGCTTTTATGTCCAACAACTTTTTCTGTGAGCTTTTACAAGCTCTTTTACCTTATCAAGTATACTTTAAGCTCAAGACATATTTCTCCCCCTTTGGAATCATCAAAAACATTATTAGCATAAATAAACAGTTGAAGTTAAGATCAAAGTTGCGCATTACAAAAGACAATACCAAGCAAATGTTAGAAATATACAGACAACAATACAAAAGCTAAGCATAAGAAAGAAAATGGATCACTCTTCGTCGGAAGAGAAACAAGTAGATGGAAGTAGCACTTCGATAAACTTCTTCAATTTGCCAACCGACTTTTTGAGCTTTGAGTTCTCTTTCTTGAGTTCCTCATTGCTTATCTTAAGAGCTTCATAGTTGAGCCTGTGATTGTCAAGCACGGATTGATATTGCTCAGTAAATTCTTCAAATCAACCATGAAGATAATCTATCTCATCGTCACTAGACTCATTGGCACCGGTATGCGGTCATTACCTCCCCCCGCCAATCTTTTGGCTTCTTCATCATTAAAAATTATCATCCGAGTTATGTGAAGATCATCCTTGTGATTTACCCTTAGCCGACATAGTAGGACGTTTGGGCATTGTCCTACGCATTCTTAGAATTTGTTGAACATTATCATTGTCAAAGTCGTCTTGGATAATTTGGGAGTTGAACTCGGAAGAAGAAAGCGATCCGATCAGTAGAAGCGATTTACAAATCCAATTTCCCATAGAAAATTTATTATTACCTTGAGTAATTGATTCAATAACACATTGGATGAGTACCTCTCCAAACTTCACTAGCTCCTCTTCTTGAGATTTTGTAAGTCAAAAAATAATCCATGTTGTTGGGTAATTTCACAGATTTTCCACAAACCCAATACTCTAAAATCATGGATATTAAATGGAGCTCGACTCGTCAGCCAAGAGAGTACAATCGGGCCAAACACCTAAAAACGTCTTAACCTCTTCTAAAAACACCCCAAAAATGTCATTATTCCAATGAGAACAACCAAGATAATCCCAACCTCCTTCTCAAACATTCAACAACCGACAAATATTATTAGGCGTCCAATGAAAATGACATCCCTTAATAAATGAATTTATAGCAATTTGCTTTTCACCCATTATCATACTCAATCCAAATATTCGTATAAAAGAGCATAATTAACTCATCATCATGCATCACAAAAGGGTTTTACCACAAATACATCCACCTTTGAGTCTCAAAATAACCTCTAATTGTAGGAAATTCATTAGAAAAAGTACCAAACCGATAAATTTTAGTTCGACCAATCATTTTATTACTCAACTCCAAACCTCATAAGTTTTCTCCGCAAATTTATTGATGAACTTCATCGAATTAGAAAGACTAGGAGCTTCAGATAAAACAGATTTTTCACCTTTTGACCATTTAACATTATCCTTTGAGATTGGAGCCCGGAGCTCAGAAACTTAGGGTCGAGTAAGTTGGGGTTTTAGATTTTCGCCTTGCTCTTGAGCTATATTCCTTTGAGTAGCTCGTATTTCACGTTGTTCGGCTTCATCTTGGCGAAAACGTGAAGAACCCTCTCCGGCTCTTCTTCGTTTGGGATTGGGATTTTGACCGATAAAATTCTTGGGAGGTGCCATAAGATTAAAATTCTCATAAAAATAAAGAGATTAGAAACAACAATTGAGAGATTTGGTAAAGAATTGAGAGATTTAGAAGAAAAAATCAATTTTCGCACAACAAGGGTTTTGAAACTGAAATTGGTTCTGTGAAGAAATCGAAGGACAAAAGCTGATATATTTCCTAAAATAAGTAGGTCGACCGGTTGAATGGGGGGTTCGACCGGTTCCTGTGCAGGTTGACCCCCTAGTCCGACTGGTACCTGTGTATTTTCTTCCATTTCTGTTTTTATGTTTTGCAAAAATTCGATTTTTCAACCCAAAAATTTTAAAATGCATCAAAAATGAAAATATAGACTTTATTCTTTATGCATTATGCCCAAACAAGCTCGAATTGAAGTAAAAGTTTCGGCGGGTAACAGTTTTGTAAATATATCCGCGAATTGATCTTGAGACGGAACAAAACACATCTCAATTTTTTGTTTAGAAACACAATCCCTTAAAAAAAATAGTGTCGAACTTCAATATATTTTGCTCAGTTATGATGAACCGGATTTCGTGAAATATTAATAGCGGATGTATTATCACAAAAAATAGGAACATTTTCAAAAGAGCATTTATAATCCGCTAATGTTTTTTTCATCCAAAGAAGTTGGGTACAACAAAAAGCCGCAGATATATATCCGGCTTTGACCGTTGATAAAGATACACAATTTTGTTTCTTAGAAAACCAAGATACTAGACAATCGCTTAAAAATGACATGATCCGAAAATACTTTTACGATCATCAATATTTCCCGCATAATCCGAATCACTATATCTTTTTAAAGAAAAATTTTCATTCTTTGGATAAAACAACCCATAAGAAATAGTGCCTTTTAGGTATCAAAAATTCTTTTAACGACACTTAAATGATATTCTTTGGGATTACTTTGAAATCATGCGCATAGGCATACAACATGAACAATATCCGGTCTACTTTCAGTTAAATAAAGTAAACAACCAATCATACCTCGATATTTTGTTTGATCTACCAATTTACCTTTCGTCTTTGTCGAGCTTGATATTTGTTGCCATTGGGGTAGCAACGTTCCTTCCTTCTTCAATTCGAACTTCTTTAGAAGTTCTTTTGTATACTTAGATTGGGATATGTATATGCCTTATTGACATTATTTAATTTGAAGCCCAAGAAAAAATTTGAGTTCTCCCATCATGCTCATCTCAAATTCACATTGCATGAGCTTAGAAAATTTCTGCAAAGAAACTCATTAGTAGCACCTAATATAATATCATCAACATAAATTTGTACTAACAAATAATCTTTCCCTTTTTCAAAAATAAAAAGAGTAGTATCAACTTCACCTCTTGAAAATCCATTTTGTAAAAGAAAAGAGCTAAGTCTATCATACCATGCTCGAGGTGCTTGTTTTAAACCATATAAGGCATTTTTAAGTTTATAAACATCATTTGGCCTCGAAAATTTTTCAAACCCCATAGGTTATTTTACATAGACTTCTTCTTAAATAAAACCATTTAAAAAGGCAGATTTAACATCCATTTGGTAAAGTTTGAAATTTTTAAAACAAGAATAGGCAAGTAAAATTCGAATAGCTTCTAAACGTGCTATGGGTGCAAATGTTTCATCATAGCCAATACCTTCTTATTGAGAATACCCTTGAGCTACTAACCTTGCCTTGTTTGAACGATGTTGCCTTGGTCGTTGAGCTTGTTTCATAATACCTATTTTGTACCAATTATAGTTTGTGATGGAGGGCAAGGTGCCATTTCCCAAACACCATTCCTTCCGAATTGATTCAACTCTTGTTGCATTTCTAGAAACCAATCTTCATCTTCAATGGATTCCTTTGCATTTGTTTGCTCTTTTTGAGAAATAAGAGCTTTCTCGGAAAATTTTCTTCTAGTCATAACTTTGTCTTGAGGATTCCCAATTATGAGATCTTTTGGATGATCTCCTTTGAAATTTAAAGCAACGGGAAGATCCGAGTTGTCACCTTTATCTTCTTGTGGAACATTTGAAGTTGAAGGTTGATCATTTGATATGGAAGGTTGATCACCTTGAACATCATTTGGAATAATTGGCTCAATATCATCTTTTTCATCACTTTCATCATTGGGTATTCTTTCAACACCGAGACTTCATTAAATTTTACGTGAATGGACTCCTCGACCACATTGCTTGTTTTATAATAAACCCGATATGCCTTACTCTTAGTTGAGTACCCCATAAAAATTTCTTCATCGACTTTGGGATCAAGTTTGTCTAATTGATCCTTGGTATTCAAAATAAAACACTTGCAACCAAATATTTGAAATAACTAATATTTGGAGTTCTTTCTTTCCAAAGCTCATACCCGGTTTATTTAACTTAGGACGAATATATACCCGGTTTATGACATCGCTAGTGGTGTTGACGGCTTGCCCAAAAGTATTTTGGAAGTGAGAATTCATTGAGCATGGACCGACTCATTTCTTGAAGTGTCCGATTTTTCCTTTCGCTACTCCATTTTCTTTGAGGTGTTCTTGGAGCCGAGAAATTGTGAGCATATCCTTTGGTTTCACATAAGACTCTAAGTTCACCATCAAATTCCCCACCTCGATCACTTTGTATAGACTTAATAGTATCTTCCTTTTCTTTTTCAATAAGTCTACACAACTTAGCACACTCATTAGAGGCGTCATTTTTATTGCCAAGAAAAATAGTACAAGTATATCTAGAAAAATCATCAACTATAACAAATGTGTAATGTTTTCCACTTAAACTTTCGGTGCCAGTATCTCCATACAAATCAAGATGAAGTAATTGTAGAGGCTTAGTTGTGGAAATTTCATTTTGGGCTTAAAAGTACTTCTAACTAAGTTGTTCTTTTGACAAGTGTCACATAAGCCAAGGTTTTCAAAATTTAATTTGGGTAGTCCTTTGACATGTTGGTTTTTATAAATCTCTTGCAAATTTTTGTATCCAACATGTCCAAGTCTCCTATGCCATAAACTTGTTAAATTATTATTAGCGACAAGACAAGAAACATTTTGACTAATCAAATCACTTGTGCAAATTTGTAAAGATTGCCTTTTCTACTTGCTTCACAAATAATTTTATCATTTTTGGGAATAAGGCATTTTTCTTTATTAAAAATAACATTATAATTAGAATCACAAAGTTGGATAACACTTATAAAATTGATTTTAAGCCCTTCAACTAATAAAACATTACTAAGAGAGAAAGAAGAGTTATCAATTTCTCCATTTCCATGAATTCTTCCTTTGCCATTCTGAACATGACCATCCCTTCTTCTTGTAGCTTGATGTTGGTAAAAAGTTCTCTTCCTTAGGTCATATGGCGTGAACACCGTTGTCCACCAGACAATTTTGAATATTCCGAAATTGTTATAGCCCATAGCACATACAAATGAATTAGTTTTAGGTACCTTATAATTTTGGGGTCCATGGCGGTTAGCCTTGAGACCCTTGGGTCTCCAAAAATGACTAAAGCTATTTTTCAATTTACAATCATTTGCATGTCCATTTTTACCACAATAAAAACAAGTAATAATGTTAGGACTACTAGAACGAATGAAAGCCAAGGCTTGGTTATTTTTCTTAAAAGCGATTTGAAAAGGTTTGTAACCAAGTTCTAGTTTTGAATGCTCACTTCTTTGTGCACCAAGATTTTTGTAACTTTATCCGTACTTAAATTAAAATGTGTCACATCCTTTTTCAAATTTTCAATTTTTTTGTGAGCATTTATTTTTGGAATCAAAAGTATGCATTTTAGCAAGAGTAATAGCATGAGCATGATCAAGAGATTCATTAGAAGTAAATAATTTATCCTTTTCTAATTTAAGCTCTTTATACTTTCTTTTTCAAAAGTTTGTACTTGCAAATCATATCTCTAAATTTATTTTGCAACTCATCATAATCACATTGTAATTCATCAATTAAAGAAGAAGGTGAAGAGTTAGAGCGCACCTCGTTATTTTCATCATCTATGGCCATGAGGCCATGCTCGACTTCTTCTTCTTTGTCGATGTGGAAAGGAGCTCATCCCATGTTTTGGCTTCCGGATTTAGAGCCTTTTTTGGGAAAATGCTTTTCTTTTTTTTCCCTCTTTAGCTAATCTTGGGCAATCGACTATAAAGTGCCCGATTTCCGTATTTAAAGCAAGAGTTGTCTCTAGCTTTTTATTGCCTTATTTTTATTTACAAATTTTGTAAATTTTCGAACAAGAGCGCGTCTCCTCCTCATCACTAGCACGTAAATATTATTAGAAGAAGATGTTATGCCTTTAGGAATAGATTGCATACCCGATTAGAGGTGGATGGTTTGGAATTTTTCCTCTCCTTGAGATATACTTCTTAGATGAGAAGATTTCCAATGAGCTCATCAAATTTGAGAGTTTCGAGATTTTGAGCTTCCGCAATTGCCGTTACCTTTTCAGACCAAGAACCGGGGAGAGCATTTAAGACTTTAGTTGCCTTGTCTTCTTCGGAGATGACATTCCCAAGTGCAAAAGAGGATTGACTATGTTGTCAAGCCTTTCCACCATTTTTGAAATGCTTTCATTCTCAAACATTATGAAGTTTTCAAAATCTTTAACAAGCATGGTTTTTCTATCTTGTTTAACCTTTTTAGTACCTTCATAAATTGTTTCTAATTTTTCCCAAACTTCATGAGCCGACCTTATCCCTCGAATTCTATTATATTTGGTAGCGATAAGAGAGCAATGCAAAATATTTAAGGTCTTACCGTTGAAGCTTTTGAGAACCGTGGTTCCGTCCTCCATTCTCTTTGTTGGTTGAGCGATTCCTTCGATGACCGCATCCCAAATATTAAATCTGCACCGCACTTATAAGAAGCATTCCATCCGATCCTTCCAAAAGGTGTAGTTATTTGCATTGAAAAGTGGTGGCACCGGTGGTGAGGTAGTTTTCGTTCGTAGCCATGGATATCCTCTTTTCTCGCAAGGATAAATAAGCTTGCCAAAGATTTTGGCTTTGATTCCACTTGTTAGTCTAAGTGGCTACGATAACCTAGAAGGGGGTGAATAGATTATGCCGATTTTTCGATTTTTGCCCTAGGTCCCAAGGGGCGTGTTGTAAGGTTTAGAAGAAGGAGTTGAATAAACCTTACCAACTTTTCAAATTTAGTCCTTTTAAAATATTTGATCAGAGTTGACTCAAATCATCTAAGTCCTTGGAAGACAACTATGTTTGCTTACTTCAAAGAGAGTTACCCACTCAAAGCACTGATCGAGGTGTTGTGAAGATAAGCCGAGTGGGTTAGCTAGCACTTAACCTTTTTGGTTGATTTGGATTTTGTTCAGCGGAAGGCTTAACACCCTTGATACTTTTAGACTTGTTTTTAACAATTGTTTTTAAGCAATGTTATTATCAACTGGGTTAGAAATATAACTTAAACAGCAGATATAAATATAAGCAGGAAAATACAATGCTATAAGTGAATAACACAAGGAAATTTATAGTGGTTCGAGGATGGGGTAATTCCTCTAATCCACTCATCTCTAACTCCTAGAGGAATCCACAAAGTACAGATCAGATTACAAAGTAGTTCTCAGTTCGAGACAACCTTGATCACACAGCTGGCTTCTCTTGGGACTCAAACTTCTGTTAGTCCAGTGGCTACGATAATCTAGAGGGGTGAATAGATTATCTCGGTTTTCAGATTTTGCCCTCTTTTTCGAATAATCAATCAAAGACGAGAATGTAAATGCGGAAATTAAACGACACTCATCGATTTATAGAGGTTCAACCCACCTAGGGCCTAATCCTCTACCACCCTCGTATATCCAGGGATGGATTTTAAAAAGAAAATAAGATTTTATTAATACTAAAATTAATACAACAACACCTTGAGGATTACCACAACCCTCTTACAACACCTTCAAGGAGATTACCAAAATTTTCCTTCACCACCTTTGAAGAGTACCACACTCTTCAAACACCTATCACCTAGATCACCCAAGTGTATTCTTACCACAAGAATACTCACAAGGATGTCTTGTGTTGAATGATGACCAATATCAAGATTACAACTCAATAATGAATAATACAATATGAGTACAAGTATAATCAAGAATTGAAAGCCTAGACCTCAAGAATGTGCAAGTGAAAGTGCTTAGGCTAATACAACAAGATTTATGACAATGAGTTTGCTTGTGTGCTTTTGCTTGTATGTTGTGTTGTATCTTGTTGCTTGGATGAAGCCTCTGTTTATAGGAGAGGTCTTGGCTTGATTTCGGACATAGGCTCCTCATTGGAGAGTGATTTTCGCCAAAAAAAAAAAAACCATTTAAAATCAAGTTTATAGCTGTTAGAAATCAATCCCACAAATTAAGGAAAAGTCATTCGAAAATGCAACGGATAGTTTCTTTGATACACGGGAAGTGCGACCAATCTGGTCACACTGAGATAAGTTTGAAATTAGTTCTCTGCATATTTTACAGGGGGACCGGTTGACGGGGTCCGACCGGTCGACCCCTATCTTTGAACGGTCGGAGGTGCCAAAAATCGAAATAGAGAGTTTGAACTTGAAACCAATGTTCAGTACCGGCCGCCCATAGGTTCGACCTGGTCGCGCCCCTATCTTAGGTCGACCGATCGCCTCCTTATTTTCCATTCCGTCCCGTTTTTCTGTTTCAAAACTCAACTCAGGTACAAGGTTGCCTATAGGGCGACCGATCGAGCTTGAAATATAAGTGTTGTCCAATTTTTTATCAAAAATAAACTTCAAGAAATACTCCGAAAAATAGTAAAAACATTTTAAATCGATCGAAAGTATTTGGACAACATTTAGGGACATTGTTTTGGTATAAAAACTCATTTGAACAAAATCATCAAAATCATGATAAAAACATTTATCTAACAAACTCCCCCTTTTGATGATTACAAACCAAAACAATTTTCAAGAGGACGATTTCGAAAATAAAACAATTTTCCGGTCTATGTGTAAACTATCCGTTTAAAAATATTTTACAAAAGCTCCCCCTATCAACAAGCACATCAATAAGAAATATTGCATAAGCTAGAAGCACAAGCTTTTACAAGATGAATATAAACAACATGAGCTTAGAAGCTCCCCCTGTCAAAAATACTCATAATCCATGCAAATAAGTCCATAATACAACCATGGACTAAGTTTTTGATGATTACAACCATGCAAATAAGTCCATAATACAACCATGCAAATAAGTCCCTATCAACAAGCACATCAATAAGAAATATTGCATAAGCTAGAAGCACAAGCTTTTACAAGATGAATATAAACAACATAAGCTTAGAAGCTCCCCTGTCAAAAATACTCATAATCCATGCAAATAAGTCCATAATACAACCATGACTAAGTGTTCTTTACAACTTATGGCATTAGAAAGCCATAGCTTATAGCTTTTATTGCGAGCATTTATTAGCTTCTTTTAGCTAATGAGCCAATTTTCTATTTCTCCCCTTTGGAATCATCAAAAGAATGTTAGGATGATAAAAACATCATACATGTATATCAAAGTGCGCCAAAGAGCCAAGTTATCAACCGTTGAAAAAATAGACGAGAATCCGAATAGCAATGGGAGAAATTGATCATTTGATATCCATAAGCTCGTTTTGTTTGTCAAGACATGATCTCAATAAGTATATAAGACATTTGAAAGCATAAGGGTCATGTACAAGAAGAAAAATTCTTTGTGACAATTCATCGAACACCTTGTGGGCGTGAAAAATAAAAAAAGTTGTATAAAACCCTTGTAAATGAATCAAGCCAAAAATATTTCATCACCAAATCAGTTCAAACACAATTCAATACATCATAAATAATAAGCTCATCACAATCTTATGAAACTTCCATCAAAAATATAACAAATAAGTCACAATCTCAAGGGTTCAACCCAATTGAGCAAAGGAAGTAGAATTCTTACCATTCAATCGGTAAATATGAGCAACTATGATGATAATCGAGCCTAAATAAGTCCAAGATATGAAATGTATGCAAGAAAACAAATTTGAAGTGAAATTTGTGTGCAATTAGCGAAAAGGGACGAAAAATGGCCAAAAAGAGTTAAAATGGCTAAGTATGAAGACAGAATCTGTTTTTAACCAAAAATAGGCAATGGTGGGCGGCCGAGTCGGTGTGGGCGACCGTTCAAGGTAATGTCCGACCGGTTTCCCTCACCAAATTTAATGCTCAGTTCTGCTTTTTCAAAATCCGAATTTTCAACCAAAAATCCGATTTTTCGCCCTAAGTTTTAAAAAAGTGCAAAATGCAAGCGTAAACCTCATTCAATATGCATTATGCCTAACCGAGCTCGTATAGATGCAAAAGTCTCGGAAGATAGCGGTTTTGTAAAAATGTCCGCCAATTGATTTTGAGATGGTACGAAAGATATCTCAATTTTTCGTTTAGAAACACAATCCCTTAGAAAATGATGTCGAATTTCAATATGTTTAGTACGGTTATGATGGATCGGGTTTGGAGCAATATTCATAGCGGACAAATTATCACAAAAGATAGGAACATTTTCAAAAGATCATTTGTAATCCGCTAAGGTTTGTTTCATCCAAAGAAGTTGTGTACAACAAAAAGCTGTGGAAATATATTCAGCTTCGGCCGTTGAGAGTGAAACACAATTTTGTTTCTTTGAAAACCAAGAAACTAGGCAATCGCCCAAAAATTGACATGATCCGGAAGTACTTTTCCGATCATCAATATTTCCCGCATAATCCGAATCAGTATAACCTTTAAGAGAAAATTTTTCATTCTTTGGATAAAATAGACCATATTGAATAGTGCCTTTCAAATATCGAAAAATCCTTTTAACGGCACTCATATGAGATTCTTTGGGATTGCTTTGAAAACGAGCACATAGGCATACAACATGAAGAATGTCAGGTCTACTTGCGGTTAAATAAAGTAAACTACCAATCATACCTCGATACTTTGATTCATCCACGGACTTGCCTTTCTTATCTTTGTCAATTTTGACATTTGTCGCCATAGGGGTAGAGACGGTTCTTCCTTTTTCAATGCCGAACTTTTTCAAAAGTTCTTTTGTATATTTTGATTGTGAAATGTAAATACCTTCTTGGCATTGCATAATTTGAAGTCCAAGGAAGAAGTTGAGCTCCCCCATCATGTTCATTTCAAATTCACCTTGCATCAACTCAGAAAATTTCTTGCACAAAGATTCATTAGTAGCACCAAAGATAATATCATCAACATAAATTTGCACAAGTAAACAATCTTGCCCTTTTTCAAAAACAAAGAGAGTAGTATCAACTTTACCTCTTGTAAAACCATTTTGTAAAAGAAAAGAGCTAAGTCTATCATACCATGCAAGGCCTTTTTAAGTTTATAAACATCATTAGGCCTAGAAAAATTTTCAAACCCCGGAGGTTGTTTTACATAGACTTCTTCTTGAATAAAACCATTTAGAAAAGCGGATTTAACATCCATTTGGTAAAGCTTGAAATTTTTAAAACAAGAATAGGTAAGTAAAATACGAATAGCTTCTAAACGTGCTACGGGTGCAAAAGTTTCATCATAATCAATATCTTCTTCTTGACAATACCCTTGAGCTACTAACCTTGCCTCATTTCGAACTATGTTGCCTTGATCATCAAGTTTGTTTCGGAATACCCATTTAGTACCAATAATAGTTTGAGATGGAGGACAAGGTACCAATTCCCATACATCATTTCTTTCAAATTGATTCAACTCTTCTTGCATTTCCAAAAACCAATCCTCATCCTCAATAGCCTTCTTGGCCTTTTTAGGCTCTTTTTGAGATATAAGAGCTTTCTCGGCAAATCTTCTTCGGGTTATCACTTTATCAAGGGGATCACCAATAATAAGATATTTTGGGTGATCTCCCTTAAATTTCAATGCTATGGGAAGATTCGAAGTATCACCTCTATCTTCTTGAGGAACATTTGAAGTGGATGGTTGATCATTTGATGTAGAAGGTTGATCATTTTGAGCATCATTTTGAACAATGGGTTCAATAATATCCTCTTCATCACTTTCATCATTGGGTATCCTTTCAACACCCAAGCTTCATGGAATTTGACATGGATGGATTCTTCAACAACCCCACTAGTCTTATTGTAAACCCGATATGCTTTGATTTTTGTAGAATACCCTATAAATATTCCTTCATCGGCCTTAGGATCAAGTTTTTCCAATTGATTCTTAGTATTCAAAATAAAACACTTACATCTAAATATTTTGAAGTAACTAATATTTGGAGTTCTTCCTTTCCAAAGCTCATATGGAGTTTATTCATTTTAGTACGAATATAAACTCGATTAATGATATAGCAAGCGATACTTATGGCTTGGCCCAAAAATATTTTGGAAGAGAAAATTCATTGAGCATGGACCGACTCATTTCTTGTAGTGTCCGATTTTTCCTTTCGGCTACTCCATTTTGTTGAGGTGTCCTTGGAGCCGAAACATTATGTGTATATCCCTTGGTTTCACAAAAGACTCTAAATTCACCATCAAATTTTCCACCTCGATCACTTCGAATAGACTTAATAGTGTCCTCCTTTTCATTTTCAATAAGTCTACACAACTTAACAAACTCATTAACGGTAGACGCTTTTATTGGTAAGAAAAAGAGCCCAAGTATATCTTGAAAAATCATCGACAATAACGAAAGTGTAATATTTTCCACTTAGACTAGCCGTACCAATATCCCCATACAAATCTAAATGAAGAATTTGTAGAGGCTTGGTTGTGGAAATTTCATTTTTGGGCTTAAAACTACTCTTAACTAATTTGTTCTTTTGACAAGTGTCACATAAGCCTGATTTTCAAAATTCAATTTGGGTAGTCCTTTTACATGTTGGTTTTTGTAAATATTTTTCAAATTCTTGTATCCAACATGTCCAAGTCGCTTTATGCCATAAACTCGTTAAATCATTATTGGCGACAAGACAAGAAACATTTTGACTAACCAAATCACTTGTACAAATTTTGTAAAGATTGCCTTTTCTATTTGCTTCACAAATAATTTCATCATTTTTAAGAATAAGACATTTTTCTTTATTAAAAACAACATTATAATTTGAATCACAAAGTTAGCTAACACTTATCAAATTAAACTTAAGCCCTTCTACTAAAAGAACATTACTAAGAGAGAAAGAACAGTTACCAATGTCTCCATTGCCAATGATTTTTCCTTTGCCATTGTCGAACATGACCATACCCTCTTTTTGGAGCTTGATGTTGGTAAAAAGTTCTCTCTTTCCGGTCATATGGCGTGAACACCCACTGTCTACGAGCCATTTTGAATCCTCCATGGTTGTTATAGGCCCTATGACTTATAAAAGAATTATTTTTAGGTACTCTATAGTTTTGAGGTCCATGGGGGTTAGTCTTGAGCCCTTGGGGTCTCCAAACATAGCTAAAATTGCTCTTCAATTTACAATGACTAACATAGTGACCAACTTTACCACAATAAAAACAAATAATATCATGGGCACTATTAGAACGTACAAAAGTCGGACCTTGGTCATTTTTCTTTGAAAGAAGTTGAAAAGGTTTATAGCCAAGTCCTAATTTGGAATGCTCACCTCTTTGTGCATCTAAAAGTTTTGTAACTTTGTCCGTGCTTATGGTAAAACGATGCACATCCTTTTTTAAACATTTAAGATCTTTGGTGAGCGATTCTTTTTCGGTTTCAAGAGTATGAACTCTAGTAAGAGTAATAGCATGAGCTTTATCAAGAGTTTCATAAGAAGTAAATAATTTTTCCTTTTCAATTTTAAGCTCTTTATGCTCCTTTTTCAAAGTTTTGTATTTAACAATCAAATTTTGAAACTCAATTTGCAATTCATCAAAATCACATTGCAATTCATCAACTAAGGAGGAGGTAGAAGAGTTAGAGAGTACCTCATTATTTTCATCGTCTATGGCCATAAGACCATGTTCGGTTTCTCCTTCCTCGTGGGTTGTTTCAAGTAGTTCATCCCAAGTTTTGACCTCCACATTTAGAGCCTTTTTTTCGAAAAGGGCTTCTTTTTCTTTTGTTCCTCCTCATCGAGTTTTGGGCAATCGACAATGAAGTGCCCTGGTTTTCCGCATTTAAAGCAAACATTATCTCTCGGTTTTCTTGCCTTATATTTATTCATAAATTTTGCAAATTTTCAAACAAGTGCGGCCGTCTCCTCATCATCATCATTATCATAGTATGCATTATTAGAAGAAGAAGCAAGTCCTTTGGGAATATTTTGCATACCCGATTGATTGATGGTTGGTTTGGAATTTTTCCTCTCCTTGAGATAGACTTCATAGACGAGGAGGTTCCCGATGAGCTCGTCAAACTTGAGTGTCTCAAGATTTTGTGCCTCCGTGATTGCCGCAACCTTTTCGGACCATTAGTCGGGAAGAGCATTCAATACCTTAGTCACCTTGTCTTCTTGGAGATGACTTATCGAGGGCCACAAGAGGATTGACAATGTTGTCAAGCCTTTCCACCATCTTAGAGATGCTTTCACCATCAAGCATGTTAAAGTTTTCAAAGTCTTTAACAAGCATGGTCTTTTCTTTCTTGCTTGACCTTCTTTGTCCCTTCATATATAGTCTCCAATTTTTCCCAAACCTCATGTGCCGACCTTATGCCTCTTATGCGATTGTACTCGGTGGCGGTAAGAGAACAATGCAAAATATTTAAGGCCTTACCGTTTAGAGAGAAGGTCTTCTTGTCGTTTTCATCAAACTCCTTGAAAGGTTTAGGAGCCGAGGTGCCATCCTCCAATTTCTTGGTTGGTTGAGCAACTCCTTCAATGACCACATTCCAAATGTCGAACCCGCACCCTTGTAGAAAGCACTCCATACGGTCTTTCCAAAATGCGTAGTTGTTGGCGTCGAATAGTGGTGGCTTGTCGGTGGAGGCGCCGGTGGTGAGATAAGTGTCATTCGTAGCCATGGATCTTTCCTATTTACTCGAGCGAGCTAGCCAAAGAGTTTGGCTCTCGATACCACTTGTTAGTCCAAGTGGCTACGATAATCTAGAGGGGGTGAATAGATTATCTCGGTTTTTCAGATTTTGCCTGTTTTTGAATAATCAAGCAAATATGAGAATGTAAATGCGGAAATTAAACAACACTCGTCGATTTATAGAGGTTCAACCCACCAGGGTCTAATCCTCTACCACTCCAAAGATATCCGGGATGGATTTCAAAAAGAAAAAGATTTTATTAATTACCAAAATTAATACAACAACACCTTAAGGATTACCACATCCTCTTACAACACCTTCAAGGAGATTACCACAATCTTCCTTCATCACCTTTGAAGAGTACCACACTCTTCAAACACCTATCACCTAGATCACCCAAGTGTATTCCTACCACAAGAATACTCACAAGGATGTCTTGTGTTGAATGATGACCAAAATCAAGATTACAACTCAATAATGAATAATACAATATGAGTACAAGTGTAATCAAGAATTGAAAGCCTAGACCTCAAGAATGTGCAAGTGAAAGTGCTTAGCTAATACAACAAGATTTATGGCAATGAGTTTGCTTGTGTGATTTTGCTTGTATGTTGTGTTGTATCTTGTTGCTTGAATGAAGCCTCTATTTATAGGAGAGGTCTTGGCTGATTTCCGGACATAGGCTCCTCCTTGGGGAGTGATTTTCTCGCAAAAAAAAAAAAACCATTTAAAATCAAGATTATAGTGTTAGAAATCAATCCCACAAATTAAGGAAAAGTCATGCAGAAAAATGCAATGGATAGTTTTCGATACACAAAGTGCGACCGATCGCACACGATAAGTTTGAAATTAGTTCTCTGCGAATTTTACACAGGGGACCGGTCGATGGGGGTCCGACGGTCGACCCTATCTATGCTGATCGGGAGGTGCCAAAAATCGAAATAGAGAGTTCTGAACTTGAAACCAATGTTCAGGTACCGGTCGCCCATAGGGTCGACCGGTGGCCCTCCTTGTTTTCCATTCCGTCCCGTTTTCTATTTCAAAACTCAACTCAGTTACAGGTTGCCCTATAGGGCGACCGGTCGAGCTTGAAATATAAGTGTTGTCCAATTTTTTATCAAAAATAAACTTCAAGGAATACTACGAAAAATGGTAAAAACATTTTAAATCGATCGGAAGTATTAGGGACATTGTTTTGGTATAAAAACTCATTTGAACAAAACCATCAAAAACATGATAAAAACATTTATCTAACAGCTTCTTCACAAGACAGTTGTCTTGCTACTTCAGCTCTCTTTGAACATTGGAATTGATCACACAGCCTTCCAACGAGCTCAAAACTTTTGGTTCAACTTTGAACCGTACTACAGCTCCTTCGACCTTGGAGAGTAAACCCTTAAGTTCTTAAAACTATTTCCTCTTCATCCGAATGAAGTATTCTTTCCTTCATAGAGAGTGTTGGATCGAGTTCCTTCGAATTTAGGCTTGAGGAATATCTTAGTAAGCTTGATAATATTTTTGCAGGTTTGCTTGTTTGAATTGCTCGTTCGAACGGACACTTATTCTCATTTGCTTCCTCAGCCTTTTATAGTGCTCATTTGAAAATTTTCCCGTTGAAGAGATAGACTATTTTCAAAAAAGGAATTTTTTTATTACTACCAAACAATTACAAACCTTTACCTTGAAGAGCACCTCACTCTTCTTACAACACCCCATATGAAGATTACCACAATCTTCTCACAACAATGAACAAGACCATGCTCTTCAACAACTAAAAATCATCCAAGTGTGTTCTTACCACAAGAACAAGAACAAGGATGTCTTGTTTTGTTGATTGAAAGTTATAATCAATATTACACTTTGTTTGAAAAATATTACAACTCAACAAAGGTGCAAGTGTAATCAAGAAGGAAGCCTAATACTCAAGATGCGCAAGTGTAAAACTAGGCTTAAAAATACAACAAGAATTATGCCTAGAAAGAATAAGAAGTTTCTTTGAGAATTTTCTTGTTGTTTGAATGCTTGTGTGTTGTGTTTGATCCTTCAAAACCTTCATCTATTTATAGGAGAGTCTTCAAGATTGGATCTCCAACATATGCTCCTCCATCTTCACTTTTGTCTACAAAAGAAGGATCAAAAGGTTTACAAAAATGGTTAAGAATTGTAAAGTAGATCATGACAATAGAATAGAATGTTGTCGCTTTAAATCATAGGTCGATAGGTTGACCTGTTGAAAATTCAACGCGTTTAAAAAGTTAATATGAGATTTGATATGATTAATCAAGGGGTTCGACCGGTCGACCCCCCACCTTGACCGAACACCCAACAAATTTTGTGAAACAGAGAGCAAATTGTAAAATGCACTTGAAGTCAGCTACCAGTCGACCTGAGGTCGACCAAACCTGTCGGCCTCAGGGTCGACCAGGTGGCCTGAACCGTTTTAACCTTTGTCTCGTTTCTGTTTTGATATTTAACTTTCAGGCACGGGTTTCCCTATAGGGCGACCGATTGACCTCGAAACAGAAGTGTTGTCCAATTTTTGTCAGAAATAAACTTCAAGAAATACTCCAAAAAATTAGTAAAAATCATTAAATCAATTTGGAGTACTTGGACAACAATTGAGAATATTATTTTGGTATAAAAATACATTTAAACAAAATTATCAAAATCAAAATAAAAATATTTTTCTAACACTAACCCACAATGGGGGTTAGCTTCTTGTATTAGGTTTTTCACTACAAAAACCTCCCAAAAACCTTGCATTGCTATGCCCATAGTAATATAGAGTAAGATATAAATGCAGTCTAGATTTTGGAAATCATTCCGAAACAAGCACATAATATATGCGACTTAATAATTTAAACAAACAAACAAACAATTTTTATGGAAAATATAGGAATGTCGCCAATGCATGGAATTCGGTTGCTCCTAAATATCAATGAGGAAATATTATAATTGCTGCTATTTGATGACGCGTGGAATTAATTCAAATTGACTATTAGACTCGGTTGCAACCAACCCGTTTGCTCAAATTTGACAATTGACCCAGTCAGGAAATTTTGCTCGATGCAGAAGTCCAATTGTGTGTCTCACTAAATACTTTGTTGCATTTGTTTATTAAATATTTTTTTTGGTTTTATTTGGTGTGTGAAAATTAAAGAAAACATTATTATTACGAAAGCACAAAGCCAAATAATTTAAATTGTTATCTTCCCCCCAGAAAGGAAATTCATGTTTGAAAAATCTTTTCTTTTTATTGAGTCAACCGTTCAAAGGCATTTTCTTCCAAATATTGATTATTGAGTTCTTTAATTAGTATCGTTCATTCTAATCATGATTGTTTTAAGAGTTTTAGAGTAGCAATTTATTTTCTGTTAATAATGGTAGTTGAATACACACATATACAGAAAATCATTTTGATAATGAAGAACAAACCAAAACTTCCTTATTGTTTTGAGTTTTTGAATTGTGCATTTTGCCAGATAAGCTACACATCCACTATAACAAATGCCTTGTGTAACCCAAAATGTACCAACACATCATTGAGTTTTACTTGCTATAAGCCAAACTTGACGCTTCCATAAAAGTTTTCCACCTGCTTGAACCACCTTAGTCTGATGAACAACCGTCTCTAAATAAGACCCCCTAAAACCCATCGCTCAAGAAAATCTTTTCTGATTTGGTAAGTCTGACATTGCTGCAACCACATAGCACATTCAGAATTTCAAGAGAACTTACCCGTGCTGTGATACCACTTGTTGGGAAAATTGGATTCCACATTCATCCCATAGGGACAAGCGAGTAAATAACTGAAAAAATAACAACAATCCATAAATTAAACAAGAATTTACGTAGAAAACTCCAACATCGGAGAAAAACACTACCCACAAAGAAAAATTCTACCATGTGTAAATATTTTTAAAATCACACGGACATTCTCTCAAGGCCCTAGTGCCCCAACACTCTTACAAATATTTGACTAACTCAAAGCTCTCTTCCAACTCTCCTTACTAGAGAATACAAGAAATGAATTTAATTAGAGTCAAAACACAAAACTTAAAGTGTATTTGACAGGTGCAACTGAAACAAATCCACTTTAGCTCCTTAAATAGTCTTAGGAAGCTCCTCATCTTTGTTCTCAAAGCAATGTGCGACCAAAATCCACGTCTTCTATTTTGACACAAAACTAACACCGGTCCCACTTAAAATCCAAACCTGATCGAATTAATGAAATTTGGTTTATGGTTTAATAATTTGTGTGATTGTCTACCTTATATGTAGAAATTGGAGCTTTTTTTGACAAACTATTATAGTTTTGAAAATAAATTGACAAAATATGGTAAGTTTGGGAGGTCTTGTGATTTTAAGTGTAGGCGCATGGGGTGAATGTGCCTTTAGGAAAGTGCTCAACATGCACTGCGTTTCATGCCTTTTTTCAGTATGTTTTTGTTTATTCCAGCTTATATATGAAGCGCATGTGCAGATTGAGCTTTTAGAAAAGGCGCGCACAATCATCTCATGCGCCTCATCTTTTTTATTTTTTTTAGGTTGTGCTTCATATGTTTTTCCATTTTTTTTTTAGTTTAACCAATTAAACCTCTTCACATCCTGAAAAAGAAAAATGATATATAATATCAATTTATACCTAATTATGATTAATTTTAAATGTTAGTTTAAAAATAAAATAAACTACATTAACAACATAATCCTAAATTCTATGTCCTCCGGTGCCACATCTGGGCGGATATCTCACTCGTGTACTCCTCCTCCGGTGATGATCCTGATAATCATCACCATGTTGATCTGATGCAGATAGTCAGGTCGACACTCCATCTTTGTGATCCCAATCATGTCTAGTCGAAACTGGAACAGGTGAAGTCTGAAAATGCGAACTCATGCAGTCGGATGGATACTGCTGTCTAGGTGGGTATGAGGTGTCTATACTTATGTCCAGCAATGATGTAAAGGAAGTGAACTGAGAATACAAATGTCATAACATGCAGCATACTGAGGCACATATACGTCTGCAGTGTGGTTCATACCCTGAGATATATGATACACCGATATGGACGGGCCTGCTGAATATACTGGAAGGAACAAAAATGTATGATACGTCAATGTAGACGGACCTGCCAAATACGTGGGGGGGTCCCCAGTGGTATAGGTCCTCCTTGTTAGTCCAAGTGGCTATGGAAATCTAGAAGGGGGGTGAATAAATTTTTCCAATTTTCCGGTTTGCACCCTCTTATTCGAATATGTAAATGGTAGAGAAATATAAGTGCAGAAAATAAATCAACACACAATGATTTATATATAGAGGTTCAACCCACCTAAGGCCTAATCCTCTACCACCCAGTATGTCCGAATGGATTTCGAAAAGGAAAAAGTTTATTGATACCAAACAAAAACAATCTTTACCTTGAAGAGTATCACACTCTTCTTACAACACCACCTATAAATATTACCGCAATCTTCTAACTCAAAGAGTACCAAACTCTTCCAACACCTCGAAGAGCACCAAACTATTCAACACAAAAAGCACCAAGCTTTTCAATCAATCACCTCTTATCAAACAAATGTGTTCTTGCCAAAAGAAAACTAAGAAGGATTTCTTGTATAATGTTACAAATACAATCAAGAGTACACTTTAAATAAAATATTTCAACTCAAAAGTACAAGTGTAATCAAGACGGAAAACATAGTAATCAGGATTTGAAAGTGATGTGCTTAGGCTATTACAACAAGAATGTTGAAAATGAAAGCTTAGAGAATTTTGCTGATTTTCTTATTGTGTTGTATGCTTGTGTTATATATTGATCCTTCAAGCCTTCACGTATTATTATAGGAGAGCTCTTAGATTTGAATCCCAGCAATAAGATCCTCGGATATTGAAATATGTCCAGAATTACAAATCAAATGGATAAAATAAATTGTTAGAAATCAATCCCATAATTTCATAAAATGTTGTCTCGCAATGACAGATAGTTTCATTTGGTAAAACCTAAGATCGATTTGGCCGACCTCTAATATGAAAAATATGTTTAAAATTAAAAAAAACACATAAAAATCATAGGGTTGGACCGGTCCAAGGGGGTTAGACCGGTCGACCTAGCCTTCGACTGGTCGCCCCCCATGTGGATCGGTCACCCTTCAATAATTTGTAAGACAGAAAGTTTTGTTTCAATTTTGCAATATTCGGACACCGGTCGACCGAGCGGCCTCCTTTTTTTTTCCTTCTTATTTTGTTTTTGTTTCAATTTCTTTCTTCAGTACAGGTTGCCCTCAGGGCAACCTAGGTTGACTCAAAATGAAGTGTTGTCCGATTTTTATCAAAAAAAAGTTCAAGAAATACTCCAAAAATAAGTAAAACTCATTTAAATCATTTTGAAGTATTTGGACAACATTTGGGGTCATTGTTTTACTGTAAAACTCAATTATATGAAATCATCAAAATTACGATAAAAATATTTATCTAACAAACTACCTTCTTTTGATAATTACAAACTAAAATATTTTTAGGAGGTCAATTTTAAAACGAAATAAGTTTTTTCCACAAAACAACTATTCATTTTAGGCGACACTTTTCATGATTAAGAATTATAAGGACATGAGCAAAGATTTTTCAAAACATTTTATAAAAGCTCCCTCTATCAATATGCTAAGCAAAAATAGGCATAGAAACAATCAACTAAAAGCAAAAAGCTCAGCTTTTACAAGTATAGCTTGAAGTTCAAGAGCTTAAAAGCTCCCCCTGTAAAAAAGAATTCATTAGTCTCATATAAAAATACATTAGGCATCAAATGGATCAAATTGCATCCACAACTTATGACATTTTCATCCGCAACTTATAGCCTTTTTTGCAAGCTTTTTCTAACTCCATTGATCTAAACATAAGTGTATAAGCTTATTCCATTTTTCTCCCACTTTAGAATCATCAAAAAAACTATTCGCACGATAAAAACATCAAAAATATATATATCAAAGTGCACATCGAATCAAATTATCATGCATTTAAATAGAAAGCTTAAAATTCCAAATTGTAAGGCAAATCTTTAGAAGAAAGTTTGTGGAAGCTCATTTTTTGATGGATAAAACATGATCTCTATAAACATATAAGACATTTGTAATCAAGAGATCCATGTAAAATATGAAATTTTCACTGAGACATTTTATCAAACACTTGGCATGCATCGGATAAAATCGAAGTTGTATATAATATTTGTAAATATAATAATACCCAAAAATTCAACACCAATCATAATCCATCAACATACATAATTCCCATCATAAATATACAAGAATTGCACCAATGCATCAAGTATAAACAAGGTTCTCAAGGATTCAACCCAATTGAGATTAAAGAGGGAATTAAACTTGCCAATTGATTGGAGAGGATGAATAATATGGAAAAAAAATATACATTATACAAGCCCAATATAGTAGAATTTTCAAGATAAAATAATTTTGAGTGATTTGTGTGTGAATTTGGCGAGGGGGTGTGAAATTTAAAAAATAAGACGAATAAACCAATATATAGGACATAGACTACTTAGACTCTAATTTGGCATAGGTCGATGGGTCGGCTAAGAGGGTGACCCATCCCTGGGCAGGTTGACCGATCGACCTCTTGGTCGACTGGTACCTGGTTTTCAGGCAAGTTTCTGTCCGAATTTTGAGTTAAAAATGTGATTTTTCACCCCTAAGTTTTAAAAATGCACAAAATGCAATATTAGACCTTATTCGATATGCATTATGCCTAAATGAGCTCGAATTGAAGTAAAAGACTCGGCAACTAAAGGTTTTGTGAAAATATCTGCGAGTTGATTTTGAGACAGAACAAAGCACATCTCAATTTTTCGTTAGAAACACAATCCTTTAGAAAATGGTGTCGAACCTCAATATGTTTTGTTCGGTTATGATGAATCGGATTTAGAGCAATATTTATAACGGACGTATTATTACAAAAAATAGAAACATTTTCGAAAGAACATTTGTAGTCCACTAAGGTTTGTTTCATCCAAAGAATTTGAGTACAACAAAAGGCCGTAGAAATATATTCGGCTTCAGCCGTAGATAAGGATACACAATTTTACTTCTTTGAAAACCAAATTACTAGGCAATCGCCTAAAAATCGACATAATCCGGAGGTACTTTCGCGATCATCAATATTTTTTGCATAGTCCGAGTCACTATATGCTTTTAGGTAAAAAAATTTATTCTTTGGATAAAACAAGCCATATGAAATAGTGATTTCAAATATCAACAAATTCTTTTAGCGGCACTCATATGAGATTCTTTGGGATTGCTTTGAAATCGAGCACATAGACATACGACATGAAGAATATCAAGTCTATGAGTAGTAAGTTAAGATGATGGACATACCTCGAATTAGTTTGTCAAAAAATTTACCATTATCATTCTTGTCCAATTTGATGTAGAAAAGCATTGATCCCATATCGATCCTTTGTCCTTTAACACCAAAATATCTCCTATAAGGTGTTAAGAAAAATTCTTGTAACAAAATTCTTGTACAAGAATTTAGTAGTACCGGATAATATAGACAATGTTGATATAAACCTATTTAGAAATTAGACAAGTAGCACATACTATGCTTTTGTAATAACCACAAGAGTTTGATAAACATGTAAGTTTTAATGTGCTTATTGAAAAGCTATATAAGGTCCTTTTGAAATTTCAAAATCGGAGAGTATATAGTTGAGACCTAATTTTAAGAAACATTTTGAAAAAGAATTATGACAATAAAGACTTGAATAAAGACACGAATATGTGCAATAATTATAAAAAAATGCATAATTCAAGAAGAGAATAAGAGTTACCAATTTTGCAATTGCCAAGGGTTGTGTCTTTCCCATTGTTGATTATACCTTCTTCTTGAAAAATGATTTTGTTGATAATGTCTTCTCCTTTGATCAAATGGCGTGAACATTTGTTGTCTATTTGACGGGTTTTCTGTTTTTTTTTTTCTATTCCGCCGAGTACCTAACTTGAAATCATCTTGTAGTACCCTCAAGTGTTTTGGTCCATTGGGGTTAGCATTGACTTTTTTAGGTCTCCAATAATAATTTGAGCTATTTCTAGACCGATACATATTTGTTGTGTGACCACATTTACCACAATAAAAACATGTAATAGTTCTAGAAGCATGATGATTGGCATAAACAAAAGTAGATACTAGATTCTTTTTCATATCATTGATAACATTTGGCTTATAACCAAGTGCTAGGTTCAAATGATCACAACGTTGAACATCAAGAATTTTGGTCATTTTATCGGTACTCAAATTAAACTTAATCATATCCTTTTTCATGCAATCAATGTCCTTAGTGAGAGTTTTATTTTCTTTTTCAAAGTTTCTAACCTTATCAAGTGTAGTAGTGTGAGCATAAGAAAGTGATTCATATGAAACAAGTAAACTATCCTTTTCATTTTTCAAAGTGTTGAATTCCTTTTTCAAATTTTTGTATTTAAAAAGCATGCTTTGGAATTCATTTTGAAGTTCATCATAATCATCTTGCAATTCATTAATAAAAGAGATAGAAGAGTTAGAGCATACCTCATTATCTTCTTCAATGCCCATTAGACATTGCTTGGCTTCCTCATCATCGGATGTTGCAAAAAGCTCATCCCATGTTTTTGTTTTGGCTTTGACATTCAAGGCTTTTAATTTTCTGTGGAATTTCTCATTCTTCCTTTGTTCCTCCTCCTCTTTTTGACAATCGACAACATGGTGTCCGGGTTTTCCGCATCTAAAGAAATACTTGTTTCTTGCTTTTCTTTCCTTGTTCCTATTTACAAATTTTGAAAATTTTCTAATAAGTTCTTCATCTTTATCTCCTTCTTCATCTTCTTGATCACTTATATAATAATTTTTTGATTTTGAGGCAAGACCTTTTGGATTTGATCCCATATTTGAATTACTCCTTTCATTGGTGTAAACTTCATAGATGAGAAGATTGTCGATAAGCTCGTCAAAATTTAGAGTTTCTAAATTTTGAGCTTTGGTAATAGCGGTAGATTTTTCGGACAAGAGGAGAGAAGAGCATTTAGAACTTTGATGACTTTATCCTCTTGTAAATAATTTTCCCAAGTGCAATGGAGGATTTAAAATGTTGTCAAGCCTTTCAACCATTTTAGAGATATTTTCTCCATCATTCATAGTGAAATTTTCAAACTCTTTGACCAACATGGTCTTTTGAGCTTGTTTCACTTTCTTTGTACCTTCATAGATAACCTCAATCTTTTCCAAAACATCACGAGCGGATCGAATACTTCTAATACGATTATACTCCGTAGCGTTATGAACAATGAACAATGTTAAGAGATTTACCGTTTAGGAGAATATTTTCTTGTCTTCATCATCGAACTCCTTGAGGGCTTTGGCGATTTGAGTTCCATCCTCTTTTTCTTCATTGGATGGATACTCTATTAATAAACATATTCCAAATATCAAACCCATAACTTGTAAGAATCACTCCATTCTATCTTTCTAAAATGCATAATTGTTGGAGTCGAAGAGAGGCGTCTATTGAATGAAGCACCGGTTGGTAGATAGCTCGCTCATAGCCATGAATCTTTTCTCTTTACCGCAATGGAAAACGTGATTGCCAAAGAATTTGGCTCGATACCACTTGTTAGTCCAAGTGGCTACGAAAATCTAGAAGAGGGGTTGAATAGATTTTTCGATTTTTCGATTTGCGCCTATTTTTTTAATATCTAAATGGTAGAGAAATATAAGTGTAGAAAATAAATCAACACACAATGATTTATAGAGGTTCAACCCACCTAGGGCCTAATCCTCTACCACTCGGTATGTCCAAATGGATTTCGAAAAGAGAAAAGTTTATTGATACCAAACAAATACAACCTTAACCTTGAAGAGTACCACACTCTTCTTACAATACCACCTATGAAGATTACCACAATCTTCTAACTCAAGAGCACCAAACTCTTCAACACCTCGAAGAGCACCAAACTCTTCCAACACCCGGAGCACCAAACTCTTCAACATGAAAAGCACCAAGCTTTTCAATCATTCACATCTCATCAACCAAATGTGTTATTTCCAAACGAACACTAACAAGGATTTCTTGTTTTGGATGATGTTACAAATACAATCATGTTTACACTTTAAATGAAATATTACAAATCAAAAGTGCAAGTGCAATCAAGAAGGATAGCCTAGTAATCAAGATGTAATAGTGATGTGCTTAGCTATTACAACTGAGAATGTTGAACATTAAAGCTTAGAGAAGTTTGATGATTTTCTTGTTATGTTTTATGCTTGTGTTATATATTGATCCTTCAAGCCTTCAAGTATTTATAGGAGAGCTCTTGGATTTGAATCCCAACAATAGGCTCCTCCTTGGAGATTGAAATATGTAAAAAATTACAAATCAAAAGGAGAAAATAGCTGTTAGAAATCAATCCCACAATTTTTAATGAAAAGTTGTCTTCTGCAACAGATAGTTTATGCTGATAAAATCTTAGGTCGACCGGTTGACCTCTAATATGAAAATACATTTAAAATTGAAAAATACATGAAAATCAAGGGATTGGACCGGTCTAAGGGGGGTTGGACCGGTCGACCTAGCCTTCGACCAGTCGCCTCCCATGTGGACCCATCACCCTTCAACAATTTGTGAGACAGAAATTTCTGTTTCAATTTTGCAAAATTCAGACACCGGTCGACTAAGTGGTCGACCGGTCGGCCCACCGGTCGACCTCCCCATTTTTTCTTCTTGTTTTGTTTCTGTTTCAGTTTCTTTCTTCAGGCACGAGTTGCCCTCTAGGGTGACCGGTTGGCCTCGAAACATAAGTGTTGTCCGATTTTTGTCAAAAACAAATTCAAGAAATACTCCAAAAAAATTAGTAAAAATCATTTAAATCATTTTGAAGTATTTGGACAACATTTTGGGTCATTGCTTTGGTGTAGAATTCAATTATATGAAATCATCAAAATTGTGATAAAAACATTTATCAAACAAACTCCCCCTTTTTGAGGATTACAAACCAAAATAATTTTAGAGGTCGATTTTAAAAACGAAATAAGTTTTTCTGGTCAAAAACAACTATCCATTTTAGGCGACACTTTTCATGATTAAGAATTATAAGGATAGGAGTAAAGATTTTTAAAACATTTTATAAAAGCTCCCACTATCAACATGCTAAGCAAAAATAGGCATAGGAGCAATCAACTAAAAGCAAAAAGCTCAACTTTTACATGTATAGCTTGAAGTTCAAGAGCTTAAAAGCCCCCTATCAAAAAGAATTCATTAGTCTCAAAACAAAATCCATTATGCATCCAATGGACCAAATTCCATCCATAGCTTATGACTTTTTCGTCATAACAGATAGCTTTTTTCGCGAGCTTTTTCTAACCACATTGATCTAAACATAAGATCCATTCTTCTCCCCTTTGAAATTATTAAAAAAACTATTAGCACGATAAAAACATCAAAAATATACTATCAAAGCGCATCGAATCAAATTATCATGCTTTTGAATTGAAAGCTTAAAATTCAAAGTGTAAGGGAAATCTTTAGAAGAAAGTTTGTGGAAGCTCATCGATGGATAAAAAATGATCTCTATATATGAAATTTTCACTGAGACATTTTATCGAACACTTGGCATGCATTGGATAAAATCGAAGTTGTATATAACATTTGTAAATGTAATCATGCCCAAAAATTCAATACTGATCCTAACTCTACAATCATAATCCATCAACATACATAATTCTCATCACAAATATACAAGAATTGCACAAAACCATCAAGTATAAATAAGGTTCTCAAGGGTTCAACCTAATTGAGATTAAAGAGGGAATTAAACTTACCAATTCATAGGTGAAGATGAATAATATGGAAGAAATATACATTATACAAGCCTAATATAGTAGAATTTGTAAGAGAAAATCATTTTGAGTGATTTGTATGTGAATTTGGCTAAGGGGTGTAAAATTTGAAAAATTAGATGAATAAACCGAAATATAGGACAAAGACTACTTAAACTCAAATTTGTTTGGGCGACCGGTCCCTGGGCAGGTCGACCGGTCGACCTCTTGGTCGACTGGTACCTGGTTTCCAAGCCAGTTTCTATCCGAATTTTCAGCTAAAAATGCGATTTTTCACCCTAAAGTTTCAAAAACGCACAAAATGCAATCATAGACCTTATTTGGTAAGCATTATGCCTAAACGAGCTCGAATTGAAGTAAAAGACTCGACGACTAAAGTTTTTGTGAAATTATATGCGAGTTAATCTTGAGACGTGTAGGTCCCAAGGGGTGTGAGTAAGGTTTAGAAGGGGCGGGTTGAATAAACCTTACCAACTTTTTGTATTTAGTCATTTTAAATTAGTTCGAGTTAATTTTTGCTACTATGTCCTTGATGGACAACTAAGTTAGTTAACCAAATAGAGTTAGCCAATCAAAGACTCGACGATCGAGCCGTTGATAGAATAACTCAACCTGTTTAGTCTAATACTTAACCCTTTGTAATGAGAGTTTCAATTGGAAGATTTAACACCCTTGAATTTGGTTTAAGTTTGTTTTAACACTTGGTTTTAGCACTTTGTTAAATATCAATTAGATAGCAAATTATCACCAGATATGAAATGATATGCAGAAAGTAAATGCTGAAATGTAAATGACACAATAAATTTTATAGAGGTTCGAATATGGGGTAATTTTTCTACTCCTCTCTTCTCCAACTCCTGGAGGAATCCACTAAGTATTGATCGAGTACAAAGTGGTTATCACCCGGATACAGTGTCTTGATCACACAACCGACTTGATCCTTTGGGACTCATCCGGAGATGCCTTGTTCACACAGTGGCCGCTTCTCGACTCGCCTTTCTTCACAAGGTGTTTGCCTTGCTACTACTGACTCACTTGCTCAAGCTTCTTGGATTTGATCACGAAGCCCTCCAATAACTTGAGGTGGTTCGACCTTAAACCTTTCTACAATCCTCCTTGGAATGTAGACCCCTTTTGATTCTTCAAAATTTCCTCTTCAACAAAGATGAAGTTGTCTTTCCTTCACATGACTTGGTGTTGGATCGATTTCCTTCGAGGTTTAGGCTTGAGGATTTGCTTGAATAACTTGAGAATATTTTTGCAGTTACTGACTCAAATAATGGCTTGATTGCTCGTGGTTCGTAACCTTCTCTTAGAGTGATTCTCGGCCTTTTATAGTGAACTTTTAAAAAATCGCCCGTTGAAGAGATAGCTTATTTTTAAAAGACACTTGAGGTCGTTGGCTTGTCTAGTTGCGATCCTTGATCTTGACATTTCCTCGTATTAAATGAACTTTCACTTTTCGTAGTCGACACAGTGCAAAGCTTCCCATTGGTTTATTCCTTTTGCACGCTTCCTCGGGATCGAGCACATTAAGACATTGCAAAGCATGGAAGTATTACTTATTTAAGTAACCTTCTTGACTTATGTGCAATGATTCTTTTCGCTTGTCTTGACTTGATCATGCAGTTCCTTAACTTCCCCTGGTGACTTCGAGTCGCCTCCTAATCATTTGATGACTCATCCGTCACTTCAACTTGAAACTTGGTTATCTTGAGTTGACTTGACTGACACTTCACACACGTATCCCGGTGATATTCTTTCAGTCGAGTTCTTGACTTCTCTTCCTAGCCACACTCACCTGCCTCGTAGCGGAGTCTTCATTCTAGTCTTCTGTTGACTTCTTGTGTATCCAGGCATAGCTGACTTAACTTTCGGCTAAGATGCACCCTATCTATTACAATGCAAATTACAAGGAAAATGGGGTGCCAACTTTCTAGTCTAAGTTTTACATGGCATTCATCAAAATATAAACAATAAATTTCCCAACAATTTCCCCCTTTTTGATAATGCCAAAACTTAAAGCATACAAACAAGATGTGCATAGCAAAGATACAAACAGACAATGTAGAAACAGAGAATGTATGCGTAGAATCAATCTTTTTATTGATCATAACATTCTTGTCCTTTACACAACTGTTTACAAAGTGTATCAGAGCCACATGGTATTCTATATCTAAGCAAAAATATAGAAATTGCATAACTTTTATTCATCATACAAAAGTGCTTACATATAAATGCATTTACAATAGTAAAATACATGAAGGGTGGACAAGAACACTTCATCGCCTTTCACGCTTCCTTCTTTTCCTCTTGACTCTGTCATCTTCCTCGGTCTCTTTCTCTTATTTTCTTCTTCGATGCTTTCTTTTTCTCGTAGGCTCTTCTCGGCGCCTTCGTCTTTTCTCTTTCTTTCTTGTCTTTCTTCCCATGGTGAGTTTGTCTTTTATTTTCTTCTTCAATCCTTTTTACATATTCAAAGATTCTTCCTTGCTACTTCTATGTTGGCTACTACGTCATATTCGCCCAATAGATCCCTCATTTCTTTCCCGGATCTATGTATTTGATGTTTTTGGGTAGAGGTCTAGGTCCGAAACCTCTTCATCCACCTCTTCTTCCTCTTCCTCCGGGCGTGTATTGCACTTTGGGGCCTTCTTCTTTCCACCGGTGAGTGACAGCAGATTGACTACCGATGAGTCCGTCATGCCGTCGCCTTCTTCGCATAGCTTGAGGCCTTTTTCCCAATACAAATCCCAGGCTTGGGCTATGGACATGCCTTTGAAGTATCCTTCGGATTCGAGAGTTTTGAATTCATCAACAGATCTAGGCTCGTTTCCGACATCTGAAATGGCATATGTGTCTTTTCCTGCCGGAATGCCTTCGTATTGATTTAATATGTCCATCACGCGGGCATCCATATTTCCTTCGACCTCCTTCATCCCTGCTTCTACTATTTTTCTTTTCTCGGACATGGGTACAAAGAGAGTGTTGGAGCGGCAGAGTCACTAGAAGTTTCGATGATGTCACCGTGACAAGTCCTTGTTGAGGGGTTCTAGCAACCATTAAAGTCATGTCTTTTGAGCCTTCCCCCTCAATGGATTTTCCCTTATCTTCCTTCTGCTCTTCAGTTGTTTTCTCCTGCTTCTCAACAGCTGCGTCCTTCTTCTCAACAGTCGATCCTTTCAACATCATTAGGTATTCCTTCTTCCCCTTTTGGCATCATCAAAGGAGAGAGGAACCCTCGAAACATGCCGCCAAGCATGAAATCTAGGCGGTTGATAGCCGAGTTTTGCTTGGATTCTCACGCGGGGAGTATCTTTGTTTCAAATTCGAGCGAGTAGCTTTTGATTGGCCGCCACAGTTTCATTTCAGCCATAAGAAAATTTGAACTCTTCATTCATATTCTCTTCTACGCTGAAGTTCTTTTCGATGAAATTCTCGCAGCTAGGTTCCATTTCCGTGGTATGAGAGGAATGCATCCTATCAATATTTTCTTGCATCCTTGTCTTCATGTCAGCATTATCGCGCTCCATCAAAGATCTTATTGTACAATGCTTTGAAATAACGAACTTTCCACACGCATTGTCTCACGATGTTGCCACCATTCGGATTCTCGACCACTATTCCACGCAGACGGTGTAAGGTTTGCATATCTCGTTGTCCGGCCCGCATGTCCAATGAGGGCCTGGTGCCTTTCCATCTTCTCTATTTCGCAAAAATGGCCTTGAAGACTTCTCGAACCTCATTTTGTCACCTCTGTCTCACCGGTTTGGCGGCCAAACATCAAAATCAAAATTTGCTTTGGGACGATGGTATACGTGGGAATGACTGGTCAGTTTGTGGAAGCGTCTCGATCTCTAGATGATTCTTCATCCGGATCGGCGACTCGATGAGAAAGGGAAAGTTGCTTCAAATGCATCATCACGGACATAGGAATATGTTCAATTGTGACTTGTGGGCCGTTATATGCCCGGTTGAGTCGATTCTCTGCGCGGCGTTGGGAGCTCGCGCAGATTGATAATGATTCACGGGGTCTGTTGTGGTATGGACGATTGGTCGAGCTCACTGTTTTATCTCAACAGCCTTTCGGTCTCGGTTGGTTTTTCCATTTGAGTTGGCTGGTCCTCGCCATATTAATGGCGTCATCGGACGATGATCAGACTTGAAGGGTGGCTCATCATCAAAAGTGAACGTTTGACGAGTAGCCTTGAGATCCGACTTACTCGTGCTTGGAAGAACATCCTCACCGAGCCTGTCTTTTGGATTTTTAACAGGGGATGACTCACCTTCATCTTCACCTTCGGATCCCGGAAAAGTTATGTCGGGGTTGTCTTCGGAATCATGAAGGGCACTTTATCTCCTTCTCGGATGCATCAATGATAACGGGAGGAATGTTCGCATTTCCGTATCTTTATCTCGGGAAGTCTCAACCTCCCGTAGGCCTTCATTACCTTCTCGCAGTCAATCGCAGCAAGGCCTGGACATTACCTTCGGCTGACTTTCTTGTCTTTGGCTCTTCTCTTGTGGCATCCACAGGAGTCTCAACTCCATGGATTACACTTTCATTGCCCAGCAGTGTTAACTCGGCAGATCCATCTCGTGTGCCTCGATCGCATCAGCGGCGTCACTCGCTGCAAAGCGCTTGGCACTTGGTGAGAGATCTCAATTGTCCGAGCTTCACAAGAATAACTCTTTGTGTTTCTATTTCTTGTTCCTTCTCCACTTCACCTCCAAGATTCATGGTGGAGTTATCTGCCCGGCAAAGAACCTCCGACCTAGCCGCTGCGGTGGAGGGAGTTTTCCCTTAGCCGGCATACCGGTTGAGTGACTTGGGTTGGGGTCACTCTTCTCCAAACTCCCTATTTGCTTCCTCGTGAGTGTTCACCGTTGGGGCAGGTGGTAAAACACCTTCAATAGGGGTTGGCTCGACTTGGGTCCCTGGTTCCCGTTTCATTGCCAAGTTCCTAGATCCATCCTTTGAGTGAGTGGGAAGTGGCCGCAAAGAATGACAAAGTGGCAATCTGTTGTACCACTCCCAATGGATCAATCTCCAGCAGGGATTTGGAAGATTCTCCTGGTCCTTCCGTTAGCTGTTGTTCATGAATCATCCTGGATTCCCGCATGGCTTGCTGCATTTCCAATTTTTCTGTATCAGCAGCTGGGTCCAAGTCCTCATCACTTTCTGAGAGTACATCAAGATGAGGATGAGTATGATCAGTGGTTCCAGTGAGAGGACAAATGCTGGCTTTCTCACGAGCTTCAGCTTCTTCTGCCAATCTTTCCTTCTCCTTATCTTTGAAGATATTCAAGATATCTAAGCAGTTCTCTTCATCAAGTGCTTGGACCACTGTGGTCAACCCGAGAAAATTCATCAGTTCTTCCTCTTCTTCAATGAATTCAGGTCTTTCAAATTGTTCCCTTGAGCGACTTAGCTTCCACTTCCTCCATTCGCGCAGATGATTTTGGATATCTGGATATGGTGGAGATAGCATGATCACATCATCGTCATCATTTTCTTGCTATCCTTCCTTTTCAGGAATGGAAGGCAACATATTCTGCTGCTCAACTCCTTCAAGCAAAATCGGGGCAGTGGAGACACGAGTCCTGTTAGCGGGATTCTCATTGTCTCCGCTGCTTTTTTATTCTCAGTTGTCCCTGGCCCCCACACTGGGTCTTCGATTTGCCTCTGCTGATCGGCCTCAGCAGACTTGGTGTTTCATTAATGATTTGAGACTCGACTACTCGCCTATCTCACGATCTGTTCTAATTGATTGGCGGAGACTCAGCTATTTTCTCAAGCTCAACGCTTGATGATTCTTCTCCTTCTCTTCGTTTTCACCAGAGGAATGTCTTGTTCTACTTCCTCCGGTTCCTCGACAGTAAAGGCCTTCGAGGTTCCTTAGAGGCGCCTACCTTTCTCGCCTTGGAAGTCCTCCTTCTTTCTTAATTCGGAGAAGGTACTAAAGATTCCTTCTCCATCGCTGCAGGCAGGGCGGTTTTCTTCTTTCTTTGCCGGGGGGCAACAGTCTTCTTTCCAGTGCAGGGCAGCTTTCTTCTTCTGGAGGGGAGGCAATAAATTTGTTTCTCGGGGTGGTGATTCCCCCCTCACTAGTGTCCCCTCTTGGCATAAGCTCTCTTCGAGCTCCGAAAGATTTGATCGGAACATCTTCTTGTTGACATGGAATGCCTTTCCATGTCGGAGTGGAATGCCCTTCACCTCTATCAACGGCCAACTACAAGGCCATAGCCCAAGGATCCTCCGAATGATCCATCGCCCTTGAAGGACTTGTTTCCAACATTCAGCGATGTTGTATACAAACTCAGCCAGGTTTACCTTCTTTCTTCTCCTACATGATCGCAACCATGACGATCGCCTTTGTTTTGACACTGATTGAAGCTTCAAACTTTATGTCTACACATTTGGCAACAATATCCAAGAACTTATGATAATCTTCCTTGGCAGCCTTCTTGTGTCATTGTGTAGACTACCTTCGTAGCACACTCAGGTTTGGGCACTTCCTTCCATGCACCAGGTTTACATCACCGAATATTTCGTACACCTTCCGACGGCAGCAAGCAATGCTCGCAAGGTCTTGACTAACTCGATGCGATTGATTTTCCGATACGGCTGATTTATTTTGCTGATTCACGAGCTCAGCTCTATTTTCAACTTTTCTCGTTCCATCTCTTCTCCTTGAGTCTTCTGAGTGTCAACTCACTCAATTAACCCTAGCTCATGCTTAAGCTCTTCAAATCTTGATTCACATAATGGCTTTGTGAATATGTCATTAATTGTTTATCGGTTGAGATGTATTCAAGGTGATGTCTTTCTTTTCAACGTGATCTATTATGAAATGATATCGACATCATTGTGCTTTGTTCTTGAATGCAAAGACGGGGATTCGAGTGATTGCAATAGCACTTGTGTTATCACACATAATTGAAATTTCATTTTCTTCAATTTCATAATCTTTCTTTGTCTCATCCATAAAACTTGGGCAACAATTTGCCACTGCTATGTACTCGCCAATGGCCCGATGGATGTGGCTATTGAGTTTTGCTTGCTAAACCAGAAACCAATCTGTTTCAAGCATTTGACATGTACGAAAGTACTCTTCCCGTCAACTCTACATCCAAAGATAATCAGTCCGAGTAACCAATAAGCTTGAATCCTCCTTCCTTTGGATACCATAAGCCGACTTCCTGGCATCCCTTCAAATATCTTAGGATTCTCTTAGTTGCAGTCATATGGCTTTATTTTGGTGCAGATTGAAATCTTGCACATACACCTACTGCAAAGGTGATGTCCGGCCGCTTGCTTCGTTAAATAGAGCAGTCATCCAATAAGTGCTCTGTATCTTGTTTGATCCACAGGCTTGCCATCTGCATCCATGTCCATCATGACTGATGTATTCATTAGTATTTTCACAGAAGATTTCTCTTCTATACCAAATTTCTTCATTAAATCTCTGGTGTACTTTGTTTGACTTATAAAGGTTCCATCCTTCAGTTGTTTAACTTGAAGTCCTAGAAAGAATGTCAGCTCTCCCATCATGCCCATTTCAAATTTGCCTTGCATGAGGTTTGAGAACTTATCAAACAGCTCTTTACTTGTGGATCCAAAAATAATGTCATCCACATATATTTGGACAAGTAGTATACTCTTTCCATCTTGAATTCTGAAGAGTGTTCTGTCCACTTTGCCTTTGGTGAATCCATTATCTGTCAGGAATTGAGATAATGTATCATACCATGCTCTAGGTGCCTGTTTCAATCCATATAGAGCTTTCTTGAGCTTATACACTTTATCTCCAAGAGTCTTCTCGCTCAAATCCTGGAGGTTATTCAACATAGACTTCTTCTTCCAATAATCCATTCAAGAATGCACTTTTTACATCCATTTGGTATATAATGAAGTTCTTGTGTAAAAGATAGGCAAGAAACATCCTTATTGCTTCTAATCTTGCAACAGAGCAAATGTTTCATCAAAATCTATACCTTCCTCTTGGCAATACCCTTTGACTACCAATCTTGTTTTGTTCCTTACCACGTAACCTTCTTCATTCATCTTGTTTTCGAAAACCCATTTTGTGCCAATAACATTTTGATGAGTTGGTCTTTGCACCAATTCCCATACTTTGTTTCTTTCAAATTGATTGACTTTCTTCTTGCATGGCTTGAATCCAATGTGTGTCATCCAATGCTTGGGACACATCTTTAGGTTCTATTTGGGAAATAAAACAAGTGAACATTGCTTCTTGTTGAGCTCGGATCTGGTTCCTACAAAGATCTCTTATATCTCCAATGACTAGCGGTGGATGGTCTCTCGGCCATCTCACATCAAGGTTGGAGTAAGTCGGCTGGGTTCGATCGTCTTCTTGTTGTGTTATCTTTAGCAGCTCTCTCATCATCACTTAGCTGCAGATTTTCCAGATGTCTTTGAGATTCAGCTATCTCATGTTCACCTTGATTAATTTCTCCAGCTTCAGCTTTAACATAGGGACTCTTCTGCATAGTTGGCTAATTTAGCTTATCGGCTAACTCCTCAATGTCTTCTCCATTTACATTGGGTTCATCAAACACCACATGGATAGAGTCTTCTTTGACCATTGTCCTTTTGTTCAAGACTCTATAGGCTTTGCTTTGGTGAGTATCCCAAGAAGATACCTTCATCAGCTTTAGCATCAAAAGCCTTTAGATTTTCCTTCCCATTGATGTGGATGAAGCATTTACATCCAAATATTTTAAAGTACCCAACATTTGGCTTTCTCCTGTCCAAATTTCATAGGAGTCTTTGTTAGTCGTCTATTAATCATGCATCTATTTTGAGTATAGCATGCAGTGTTTATAGCTTCAGCCCAAAATCTTTTTAGCAATCCCAACTTGACTAACATAGTTCTTGCAGCTTCCTTGAGGGTTCTATTCCTTCTTTTTGCTACTCCATTCTTCTGTGGAGTCCTTGCAAAGAGAGATAATTCATGAGCAATACCATTTTCAACACAATACTGATTTATTATTCCATTGACAAACTCAGGTTCCTCTATCGATCTTATCTTTATAATGGTTTGACTCTTCTCATTTTGAACTCTTTTCATCAGTTGAGGTAACTTCTGCAAAGTTTCCTTCTTTTTACACATGAAGATTGTCCATGTATATCTTGAATAATCATCCACCACTACTAGAGTGTATTTCTTTCCACTTATGCTAGTTGGCTCAACTGGACCAAATAGATCCATATGTAACAGATGCAATATCCTTGTTGAAGATGGACTTGACTTCTCTTTGAATGATGATTTGATTTGCTTTCCCATCTGGCATGCATCACAAACACTTTCTTTCTTGTACACTGAGTCTGGTAATCCTTCTACAAGATTACTCCTTGCAAACTTGTTAATTGTCTTGAAATTTAGGTGATTCGAACTTCTTGTGCACAAACCAACTTGATTCTATTTGTACTCTTTGCTAGCGAGACAAGTGCTTGGTGTGGCAATCGACCAATCTACCACATACATGTTCTTTTGTCTGGATCCTTGCAACACTACTTCATTTGATTCAGTGTCTTTGATTTGGCATACTCCCATATTGAATCCAATATTATAGCCCTTGTCACAGAGTTGACTGATGCTTAACAAATTGAAATTAAGGCCTTCAACGTATGCAACATAGCGTGATTTCTAATCCATTTTTCCGATGGATCCGGTGTCTCTAATTTCCCTTGGAGCTTTATTTCCTCCAAATATGACTTTTGCGCCTCTAATCTCCTTGAATTTTGACAAATATTTATTGTTTCCTGTCATGTGTCTGGAACAGCCACTATCCATGTACCAGGTTCCTTGGCACTTAGTTGTTCCTTGAACCTGCAATCAAGGAAATCAGTTTTTAGGTACCCATACTTGCCTGGGTCCCGAGGGGTTAGTGTTGTAAGATGATCCAACCAACCTATAGCCAAATGGTTTGACTCTAAGGGGTTGCCATCTATCTGTGCCATAATCATAATTTACTTTGGAAAATTGCTTGGGGGCTTTAGGTTCATACATCTGTCTCTTTTGTCTGTATGCCTGTGTGTGTGTTTTAGCAATTGCTTTCTTTGGGTAGTTATGATATCTCTGAGTGTAGTGCTTGGGTGCATATGTGTGCTGATTATAGTTATGTTGCCTTTGGAATGACCTTTGCTGAGTTCTAGGCCTTTGCCATTTTGGCATGTATTCCATAGGTCTTGGCTGATATTTCACATTATTCCAATCACTTGACTTGGGTAGTTTCTACCATTCCCATCATTTGTGTTCCTTTGATAGAACTTCCGGGATTTTGGTAGCCTGTTTCTTCTTCACAGAGTACTTCTGTTTGGAGTTTTTGAGGAACTCACTTGGATTTCTTCTCGGTTGTGCCCTCTCAAAGATACTCAATTGGTTGTTTTCCTTTTCTTTTATATCCAAGGCCGCTTTGTTTGTGATTGTGCTTTGGAATGAATGTTTGTGCAACATTTGGTGTCTTGGATTTTTGAGATACTTCATTACTTGAAGATCCTTTTTCCAAGATCACTTTTGAGTTTGACTATGCACAAAGGAATTGAATCCTATGCCTCGTCTTGTGTCCACATTCTTTTGGCTCATGATAAGGTCATCCAATGATTTAGATGTCTTTATGAATGAAGCAATCACATTTTTTAGATCATTTTTCTCTTTTCTATAGTAGTTATCTCTGCTACTAGTTTAGCATTCTCACCTTGACTCTTTGTTCTCATCGGCTATGTGACTTAGAGTACACAGCTCCTTAGTCAGCTGTGAGTTTTGGCTTTTGAGCTGGCTATTTTCCTCATTTAATAGTGTGTGTGTGAGGACTTAATGTGCTCAAAGTCTTTCATCATTTTACCTAATGAATCATAAAGATCGAGTGGGTGATGAAGTGTGTGTGTCACAATCACTATCACGAGAATCGAATGAGACGAGTTAGAGTGTACCTCATCTTCTTGGTCAGTTGGTCTTGTTCTTTAGCAATTAGCAGATTAAAGCTTCTTCTTCGAGTCACTTGAGTAGTCACTTCACTACTCTGAAGTCTCGCTTCTTTTGACTTAGTTGAATCAAAGATCTCGGAAACCAACATTGCTCTTTTCTTTTCTTGTTTTCTTTCTCTCAAGACTTTTCTTTCTTCTTCATTCATGTATTTATTGACTACAAGATATGGACATGGATCAATAGCAAAGTGTCCTGGTCATGCCGCAATTCCAACACAGGTTTTCAACTTTTTGATCAGCTCTCTCATTTCTTGGATTGTCAGCTCTTTGATATTCGACCTTTTGATACTCAGCTCTTTTGGTGGCCTATCATCCCTTGACTTGGAAGGAGCTGAATGCCTTCTGGAGGATTCACCTTTGTTTCTTTTGTAGTTTTTGTTGAAGAACTTGTTGAATCTTTTAACCATCAAGGCAATGTCCTCCTGGTAAATGATTTCTTTGGTTTCAGACTCCTTCCTTCCTTGACTATGAGTTCGGCTGTTTTGGGTACATCTATCTCCTCTTGATCCTTTCTTCTTAGCTCAAACTCATAGCTTTGAGGTCCGAGAATAGTTCAAGATTGGATGTTTGTGATAGGTCCATTGAGTGCCTTAGAGCCATGGTCTTCATTTCCCACTCACCGGTGGGAGGCTCCTTAGTATCTTCATACACATCTCCTTCGTGTGTATTCTTTCCCAAGTCTTTGAGAGCTCATTCGTTATTTGATTAATCTAGCATCCGCTGATCCATTGTCTCACCCGCAACATTTTGAAATTTTCAAATTTTTGAACAACAACAGATAATTTGTTTTCCTTGATTTGCTCGAGATCCTTCACAAATTAAGGTTAATTTATCCCGCATTTCTTTGTCATTTGTTTTGCAAGATTTGACTTTGTTGAACATGGCTTTGTCCAAAGTCTTATAAAGTATATCCTTGGCCACATTTTCAAGGTTGTATCTTTTTTTGTCATCATTCGTCCATTCAGCTCTTGGTTTTTCAACCATAGCTGGTCCAGAAGGAGTGACCTCTTTCCTCCTCCCGCAGCAGCCTCTCCTTGCAAATCGTGTTCACCTTCATTATTTGCAGTGGTCCATCCTCTATTACTATCCACATCTCATCATGTAAAGCTGATAGATGAGCCTGCATGTGTATTTTTCAGTTATCAAATTCTTCAATGGTGAACATAGGAATGCGTGTCAAATTTGCTTCCATGATTATAACTTTGTTGTTTTAAAAATGGCTTTTGAAAGAACAAGTGTTAAAATAAAACTTCTTTGAAAGATTGGAGATCTAGTTCAGTAACCAGTGTGGAAGGCTCAATGAACCAACCGCTCTGATACCACTTGTAGGTCCCAAGGGGTGTGAGTAAGGTTTAGAAGGGGGGGTTGAATAAACCTTACCAACTTTTTCTATTTAGTCCTTCTAAATTAGTTCAAAGTTAATTTCACAGCTATGTCCTAGATGGACAGCTAAGTTAGTTAACCAGTAGAGTTAGCCAATCAACGGACTCGATCGAGCCGTTGATAGAATAACTCGATTGTTTAGTCTAATACTTAACCCTTTGTGATGAGATTTTCAAATGGAAGACTTAACACCCTTGAATTTGGTTTAAGTTTGTTTTAACACTTGGTTTTAGCACTTTGTTAAATATCAATTGGATAGCAAATTATCGCCAGATATGAAATGATATGCAGAAAGTAAATCTTTGAAATGTAAATGACACAATACATTTTATAGAGGTTCAAGATGGGGTAATTCTTCTACTCCTCTCTTCTCCAACTCCCGGAAGAATCCACTAAGTATTGATCGAGTACAAAGTGGTTATCGGTCCAAATACAAGTCTTGATCACACGGTGACTTGATCCTTTGGGACTCGAGACGATGCCTTGGTCACACACGGTTGGCTTCTCGACGACTCGCCTTCTTCACAGGCATTTTGCGCTTTGCTACTACTGACTCACTTGTTCAAGCTTCTTGGATTTGATCACAAAGCCCTCCAATAACTTGAGACGGGTTCGACCTTGAACCTTTCTACAATCCTCCTTGGAATGTAGATCCCTTTTGATTCTTCAAAAATTTCCTCTTCAACAAGAGATGAAGTTGTCTTTCCTTCACAAACTTGGTGTTGGATCGATTTCTTTCGAGGTTTAGGCTTGAGGATTTGCTTGAATAACTTGAGAATATTTTTGCATGTTACAGTCGAATAATGGCTTGATTGCTCGTGGTTGAGTAACCTTCTCTCGAGTGATTCCTCGGCCTTTTATAGTGAGCTTTTAAAAAATTGCTGTTGAAGAGATAGACTGATTTTTAAAAGACACTTGAGGTCGTTGGCTTGTCTTGTTTCTCGCCCTTGATCTTGACATTTCCTCGTATTAAATTAACTTTCAGCTTTTTAGAGTCCGACAAAGGTGCGATGCTTCCCATTGGTTTATTCCTTTTGCACGCTTCCGGGATCGAGCACATCAAGACATTGCAAAGATGGAAGTATTACTTATTTAAGTAACCTTCTTGACTTATGTGCAACGGATTCTTTTGATTGTCTTGACTCGATTCAGCCTTAACTTCCCAGGTGACTTGAAGTCGCTCCCAATCATTTGATGACTCATCTGTCACTTCAACTCTGAAACTTGGCTATCTTGATGTGACTTAACCGACACTTCACACACCGTATCCCAACTAATATTCTTTCAAATCGAGTTCTTGACTTCTTTTCCTAGCCACACTCGGTTGCGTCAATGAGTCTTCATTCTAGTCTTGATTGACTTCTTGTGTGTTAGGAAATTTATTGTTTAGATTTTGATGAATGCCATGTATAACTTAGAATAGGAAGTTGGCACCCCAATTCTTGTTGTAAAATGCATTGTAATAAATAGCCGCAAGCCGAGTTAAGTCGCCTACGCCCTAACATGCAAGAAGACAATCAAGACTAGAAGGAAGACTCGCCGCGAGACAATTGAGTATGGCAAAGAAGAGTAGACGGAACTCTATCAAGAAGCGGTGAGATGCGGTGAGTGGAGTATCACTCAAGTCAACTCGAGAAAAGCCAAGTCTCAAGTTGAAGTGATGTAAGAGTCATCCATGATTGGAAGTCGACTCTAAGTCACCCGGGAAAGCAAAGAAATGCGGTCAAGTCGAGATAACTATAAAAGATCCGTTGTACGTAAATCAAGAGAATTACTTAAACAAGTAATATCTCCATATCACCTTTCTCGGAGTGCTCGGTCGAAGCGTGCAAAAGGAATGAACCAATGGGAAGCACTACACCGTGTCGTAACTCGAAAAGGTGAAAGAACAATTCATACGAGGAAATGGCAATTCCAAGGATCGCAACAAGACAAGCTAACGATCGCAAGTGACTTTCAAAAATAAGCCTATCTCTTCAACGGGCAAATTTTTGAAAGATCACTATAAAAGGCCGAGGAGTTTATTTGAGAATAAGAGACACAAGTTACGACCTAAACCAAAAACGTTCAAGCAATTATTAGAAAATCAAACATTCTCAATCCTCAAGCCTACACTACGAAGAACATCAATCCAACACTCGCCGTGAAGGAAAGATAACTTCAATCGTTGAAGAGGAAAATATCTTGAAAAATCAAGGGGTCTACATTCCACGAAGGATTGTAGGAAGGTTCAAGGTCGAACCAAGTCTTAAGCTTTTGGAAGGCTTCGTGATCAAATCCAAAGAGCTTGAGCAAGTGAATGTAGTAGCAAGGCAATCGCCCTATGAAGAAGTTGAGCGCATTTAAAAGCCACCGAGTGATCAAGGCGTCTCTGATCGAGTCCCAAAGGATCAAGTCATCTGTGTGATCAAGACTTGTATCTAGATGTTACCACTGTATATCGATCAATACCTAGTGGATTCCTCCAGAGTTGGAGAAGAGAGGAGTAGAAGAATTATCCCATCTTCGAACCTCTATAAAAATGTCATTGTGTCATTTACATTTCAAAGACTTTAATTCTTGCATCTTAATTGCTTAAATCGATAAATTTGCTATCCACTTGATAATTTATAAGTACTAAATCAAGCACTAAATCCTTGCTTAATCAAACTTAAGGGTGTTAAGTCTTCCAAAAAAACAAAACCACAGTTGAGTTAATTTAGACCCAACGGTGAGTTATTCCATCAACGGCTCGGGTTGAGTGCGTTGAGAGACTAACTCTACTTGATTAACTAAATTGGTCATCCATCAAGGACACACGGTGTGTAGTATTAACTCGAATATTTAAAGGACTAAATCGAAAATTTGGTAAGGTTTATTCAATCCCCCCTTCTAAACCTTACACTTACACCCCTTGGGGACCTACAAGTGGTATCGGAGCGGTTGGTTCATTGAACCCTCCGTGATCGTTCTTGAACTAGATCTCCAAACTTTTCAAAGTCCGCTTTAGTACTTAAACTTTCAAAACTCTTTTTATCACTAAAAGTTATTATCATGGAAGCAAATTTGACACGCATCCCTATGTTCACTATTGAAGAATTTGATGATTGGAAAATTCGTATGTGCTCATCTATCAAAGATTACATGATGAGATGTGGATAGTGATAGAAGATGGGCCACCGCAAATTTTAAAGGTGAACACAGTTTGTAAGAAGAGTCGGTGAAGGAGAAGAGGATGTTGCTTCCGGACGGCCATGGTTGAAAAACCAAGAACGAGTGGACAAATGATGACAGAAAAAGATACAACCTGGACAATGTAGCCAAGGACATCCTTTACAAAACCTCGACAAAGCCATGTTCAATAAAGTCAAATCATGCAAAACGGCTAAAGAAAAATGGGACAAGCTAACATTGATTTGTGAAGGCTCGGAGCAAATCAAAGAAAACAAATTATCGTCGGGTCTGTACGTAAATTTGAGAACTTCAAAATGATCTCGGAGAAAACCTGGATCAACTGGATGCTCGGTTCACGTAAATCACCAATGAACTATCTCGCACTTGGAAAGGAATATACACGAGAAGGAAATGTGTATGAAGATCCTAAAAAGTCTCCCCTGAATGGGAAATGAAGGTCATGGCACTAAGACATTCCATGGACCTATCAAAAACATCCAACCATGAATTATTCTCGGACCTCAAAGCCTACGAGTTTGAGCCGAGAAGAAAAGACCAGGAAGAGACGCAGTTGTACCCAAAACAAATTGCTTCTAATTGTTAAAGATGGGAAGAGAGTTGAGGTCAAAGAAGTCATTGATCCGGAAGAAATAGCCTTGATGGTTAAAAGATTCAACAAGTTCTTCAATAAGAACTACAAGAGAGGAAAGGGCGAATCTTCCAGAAGACACTCGGCTCCCTCCAAATCAAGGGAAGATAGGCGGCCCAAGAGAACAGATCATCAAAAAGTCAATATCAAAGGGTCGACAATCCAAGAATGGAAAGAGCGATCAAAAGGTTGAATATCTATCTTTGAATCGTAGACAACCAGGTCACTATGCCATTATTGATCGGTCCATATCCTCGTAGTCAACAAATACAGAATGAATGAAGAAAGGAAGGTCTTCGAGAGAAAGAAGACAAGAAAAGAAAAAGGCAATGATGGTTTGCAGAGATCGCTGAAACTTGACCAAGTCAAGAGAGACGGTGATTCAGAGAGCGATGGAAGCCGACTACTCAAGTGACTCAAGAAGAAGAAGCCCGACCGTTTGATGGCCAAGGAACAAGATCAACCGACCAAGAAGATGAGGTACACTCTAACTCATCAAATCGAGACTCTCTTGATAGTGATCGTGACACACACACACTTCATCACCCACCGATCTTTATGATTCATTAGGCAAAATGATGAAAGATTTTGAACACATTAAATCCTCACACACACTATTAAATGAGGAAAAAAACTACTCAAGAGTCAAAACTCAAAGTCGACTAAGGAGCTGAGTACTCTAAGTCAAATAGCCGATGAGAATGAAAGTTTAAAGGTCGAAAATGCTAAATTAATAAGCGAGAAATTCCGCTATAGAGAAGATGGAGAATGACCTCAAAAATGTTATTGCCTCATTCACTAAGGCATCTAAATCATTGGATGATCTTATTTTGAGTCAAAGAGAATGTGGAGACAAGACATGCTTAGGATTTAATTCTCTGCGCTATGTCAAACCTCAAAAGTAATTTTGGAAAAAGGATCTTCAAGCCATGAAGAGTCCGAAAAATCCAAAACTCTAAATGTTGCACACACATTCACTCCAAAGCACAATAACAAGCAAACTGGCCTTGGTTATAAAGGAAAGAGAAAACAACTTGATTGAGTGCGCGAAAAGGACAAGAGAAGAGATTCACTGAGTTCTCAAAGAAACTCCAAAAGAAAAATACTCAGAAAGAAGAAGCGAGCTACCAAAAACCCTAAAATCCATAAAAGAAATACATATGATGGGAATGGTAGAAAATATTCAAGCCAATCTGATTGGAATAATGTAAACTATCAAAGATAGACTTATGGAATATAAGCCCAAATGGCAAAGGCCTAGAACTCAAGAAAGGCCATTCCAAAAGTATAAGAGTGTCATCGCACACGTATGCACCTAGGCACTACACTCGTGAGACACCACAATTACCCAAAGAAGGCGATTGCTAAAACTTATACACAGCATACTGACAAAAGAGACAAAGTTTGTATGAGCCTAGAATCCCCAAGCAATTTGCCAGGGTTATTATGATTATGGCACGGATAGATGGCAACCCCTTAGAGTCAAATCATTTGGCTATAAGTTGGTTGGATCATCTTACAATTCTAACCCCTTAGGACCTGCATAAGTATGGGTACCTAAAACTTAATTTCCTTGATTGGGGTTCAAGGAACAGTGAGTGCAAGGAACCTGGTACATGGATAGTGGTTGTTCGGACACATGACAGAAACAAGAAAAATCTGTCAAAATTCAAGGAAGTAAAAGGAGCAAAAGTCATATTTGGAGGAAATGAAGCTCTGGTGAAATAAGAGGCATTGGATCCATAAAGATGAATGGATTAGAAATCACAGATGTTGCATATGTTGAAGGACTCAACTTCAACTTTGCTAAGCATCGACCAACTCGCGGACAAGGGTTATAACGTTGGATTTAACATGGGTATATGCCAAATCAAGGATCTTGAATCAAATGAAGTTGTGTTGCAAGGATGCGACAAAAGAACATGTATGTAGTAGATTGGTCAACCGCTACACACAAAGACTGCCTATTAGCAAAGAGCACAAATTGAATCAAGTTGGTCGTGGCACAAAAAGCCGAGTCACTGAATTTCAAAACGATTAACAAGCTTGCTGTAGTAGTCTTGTGGAAGGACTGCACTCAAGATACAAGAAAGAGAGTATATGTGATGCATGTCAAAAGGGAAAACAAATCAAATCTTCATTCAAAGAAAAGACATGTTCATCTTCAACAAGAATATTGCATCCGCTACACATGGATCTATTTGGCCTGGTGGAACCGCCAACATAAGTGGAAAGAAATACACCTTGGTGGTAGTAGATGACTACTCAAGATATACATGGACAATATTCATGTGTAAGAAGAAAGAAACTCTACAAAAACTACCACAATCGATGAAGAGGATTCAAAACGAGAAGAGTCAAACCATTATCAAAATAAGATCGACGAGGAACCGAGTTTGTCAATGGAATAATAACTCAAAGATTGTATTGAGAATGGTATTGGTCATGAACTATCGCCAGCAAGGACTCCACAAAGCAGAGAATGGAATTGTAGAAAGAAGGAAGCAGAACTCTCAAAGAAGCAAAGAAGGACCATGTTAGGCGATGCGGGGTTACCAAAAAGCTTTTGGGCTGAAGCAATCAACACGACTTGCTACACTCAAAACAGATGTATGATAAAAGACGGTGACAAAGACTCCTATGAGATTTGGATCGAAGAAAACCAAATGTTGCATATTTCGTAATATTTGGATGTAAATGCTTCATACACAACAATGGCAAAGACAATCTAAAGGCTTTTGATGCTAAAGTCGATGAAGGTATCTTCTTAGGATACTCACCAAAAGCAAAGACTACGAGTACTCAACAAAAGGACTATGGTTGCGAAGAATCCATTCATGTGGTATTCGATGAGCTAAATGTAAATGGAGAGGACATTGAAGAGTCGGTGATAAGTCAATCATCCAACCATACGTAAGAGTCCATCTATGTCAAGCCAAGCCGAATTATCAATTGAGGAAGAAGATGAGATAGTGAATCTCAAAAAAATTTGGAAAATTTGCGGCTAAGTGATTACGAGAGAGCGACCACAAAGAACATACCGCAAGACGATCAATCCACTAACTTACTCCAACCGGATGTAAGATGGCTCGAGACCATCCACCGTAACTTGTCATTGGAGATATAAGAGAAGGTGTCAAAACAAGATCCGAGAACTCAACAAGAAGCTATGTTCACATGCTTCATCTCGCAATTAGAGCCCAAAGATGTGTTACAAGCATTGGACGACACACATTGGATTCAAGCTATGCAAGAGGAGTGAATCGAGTTTGAAAGAAATAAAGTATGGGAATTAGTGCAAAGACCCATACATCAAAATGTTATTGGCACCAAATGGGTGTTGAAATAAGATGAACGAGGAAGGTTACGTGGTAAGGAACAAAGCAAGATTAGTAGCCAAAGGATATTGCAAAGAAGAATGATAGATTTTGATGAAACATTTGCCCTGTAGCAAGATTGGAAGCTATAAGGATGTTTCTTGCCTATGCAACTCACAAGAATTTCATTGTATATCGATGGATGTAAAAAGTGCATTCCTAAATGGTTTATTGGAAGAAGAAGTGTATGTTGAACAACCTCGAGGATTTGAGCGAAGACTCTTGGAGATAAAGTATACAAACTCAAGAAAGCTCTATATGGATTGAAACAGCACCCGCAGCATGGTATGATACCTTGTCACAATTCCTAACCGAAAATGGATTCACAAAAGGAAAAGTAGATAGAACATTTTTGGTCAGACAAAAAGAGTATCTTCGCTTGTTCAAATATATGTGGATGACATCATTTTTGATCCACAAACAAAGAGTCGTGTGAAAAATTTTCAAACCTCATGCAAAGTAAATTTGAAATGAGCATGATGGGAGAGCGACATTCTTCCTTGACTCCAAGTGAAACAAAGTGAAGGATGGAACCTTCATAAGTCAAACAAAATACACCGAGAGATTTAATGAAGAAGTTTGGTATGGAGGAGAAGTCTTCTCGTAAAAATACCAATGAATACATCATCAAAATGGACATGGATGGATGGCAAGCCTCAGTAGATCAAACAAGATACTGAGCACTTATTGGATCATTGCTCTATCTCACAAAGAAGCGGGCCGGACATCACCTTTCTTTGTAGGTGTATGTGCAAGATTTCAATCGCTCCAAAAGAGAGCCATATGACAAAGCAGCCTAAGAGAATATTGAGATACTTGAAAGGAAGCCAAGAGGTTGGCTTATGGTATCCGAAGGAAGGCGGATTCAAGCTAATTGGCTATTGAGACTCGACTATGTTGGATGCAGAGTTGACAGAAAAGCACCTCGAGGCACATGTCAAATGCTTGGAAACAGTGATTTCTGGTTTAGCAAGAAGCAAAATTCAATAGCCACCTCTGATTGAAGGAATATATAGGCTGCGGGGCAAATTGTTGTGCCCAAGTCCTATGGATGAGACAAAGGCTAAGAGACTATGAAGTTGAGGAAAAAGAAATTCCAATCATGTGTGATAACACAAGTGCAATTGCAATCACTCAAAATCCTCGTGTTGCACTCAAGAACAAAGCATATTGATGTCAAGTATCACTTCATAAGAGATCATGTTGAAAACAAGGACATCATCTTGGAATATATCTCAACTAATAAACAATTGGTGACATCATCACAAAACCATTATGTGAGTCGAGATTTGAAGAACTCAAACATGAGTTGGGGTTAATTTGAGGTGACACTATGGAGAATCAAAGAAAAGAAATGAAAGACAAAAAAATGAAAAGAGTGAACACACAAATCATTTTCAAGAATCACCAGATGTCGGAAAGAAAACTACACTAGGTCAGTCGGTGATAGCTGAGTCACTAAGAGAACTCGTGAGAAGTAGAGTTAAATCACCTAAGGGATAAGTTGAGTCACTTATGAGAAAAGTGACAAAAACGCAAATTTTTGACTAAGCGGGAATGTTTTTAAGGAATACGTCAAAGATAATGATGATGTGTACGGACATAAAAGCCGCACACCAAGCTTATGATTGGATATAAATCTTTGCCGCATTAAATACGAGACATTAAATGCTAAAAGGCGTGCAAAATCTAAGTCGTTGATTTCGATCACATTTCAAAAAACCACCCGCACGTCCTTTCATAAACCATACTTAAACCATTTCCGTCCGCTTCTCTCACACTACCAAAACTATTCATTTCTTTCTCTCAAAAGCAAAGGCAAAAATTCTCTCGAAACCCTATCTATCTTCAAATCAATCTCTAAGTTTTTCTTTGATAAAATCTGAAAAATGGCACCAACCTATGATTTTACCAAGTTAGGGAAGCAAATCCACATCGGGTCATTGTGGATTTCGACGGCATGGTGAAACAGGGTCCGACGACACCCTAGTGAAGAAAATCGAGAAATTGGAAACGCCCCGGCTGAAACCGTTTCGACGTTAGAATATCCGATTACCTATGTGGAGGAGGTCGCACAATTCTACGTGAATGCTTTGAGATTCACGATGAAGGAATAAAGTCATCCGCTCACGGAAAGAAGATCACCATCTCTCGCCAAGGATTTGGCTGAACAATGCTCTCTACCAATCGAAGGAGCATCGTAAATTAACGGTTGATGTAAACTTGGTTGATGCTTGGAAAGAAATAGCCAAGCCCGACTATCTTTGATAAAATAGTGTACACAAACAAACAAGAGATCACAAGGAGGATTATCACAAGTCGTTGGACATAGTTGCCAAATGTATTGACATCAAATTTGGCAACTTTGACCAAATCACAAAAAGCAAAGCTGATTGTAATGGCCGCGATCATCGAAGAAAAGAAAATAAATCTGGCCGAGTTTGTCTACGGACTATGCGTAACGTAGGAACAAATCCTTCAAGGAAGATGGCACATTTGGAGGATCCCTAGGATATGGCCTAGTGATTGGGCGATGATGGAGGTGAAAGGAGTCCTCTTAGACATGGGAAGGCATTCCATGTTAACAAGAGGATGTTGAGAGCAACCCCTCTCGGCGCACGTAAGAGAGCCTACGCCAAGAGAGCCGACACGAGTGAGGGGAATCACTGACCAAGATACTGTTGTTTCTCTCCACCCAAGAAGAAAGTCGCCCCGCAGCTCGCTAAGAAAAGATCACGCCCGCAAAGAAAGAAAGTCAAAATCGCGCTCCGCCCGCAGCTAGAGTCACCGCCCCTACAGTAGTGTCTCCCCCGCAGTTAGCGGTAAGAAAGGCAATAAGGGACTCGGCGATGAAATCGGGATAGTGGGGACCCCGGTCGAGCCAACCCCTATTGAAGGTGTTTTACCACCCGCCCAACGGCTGAACATTCAATCGAAACAACCGGGAGTTTGGAGACGAGTGACCCATTCAAGTCACTCGGTGGTGCGCACCGGGGGGAAACTCCCTCCACCGCGGCAAGGTCGGAGAATGCCGCAGATGACTCAACAACGAATCCAGGAGGCGAAGTAGAGAAAATACAAACACAAGAAGAACGAGCAAGTTGCCATCAACGAAGCTCGGCGATTGAGATTGTCTCGGTGAGGTGCCAACCGCTGGCGAAGGCTAATAACGCCGCCGATGCGGTCGAGGCACGTGAAGGAATGAAACGACCGGGAGTTAACACTGACAATGAAAATGCAATCCATGGGGTTGAGACTCCAATGGATGCCACCACAGAAAGACTCCTAAGATTGACACGCCGAAAGGGAGGTCCAAGTGCCTCATTGCAGCTTGAGATCGGGAGGTAATGAAGGCCCACGGAGGTTGAGACTTCCGGGCAAAGAAGTCAAGTATAAAACATCCCTCCCCGCTATCATCGACCTATCTCGAAAAGGAGATAAGCGCTTCATGATTCCCAGGATAATCCCGATGTAACCTTTTCGGGATCAAGGCGAAGAAAGAAGTTTTCGAGTCATCCCCAGCGACAGATCCAAAAGACTCACCGCGGATGTTCCAAGCACGAGCAAGTCGATCTCAAGACTACTCGTCAAACCTTTAATTTTGATGATGAGCCACCAATGGAAATCTCATCATCGTCCGATGACGCTTCCGATAAGGCCGAGGTCGGTCTACTCAATTGGAGAAATCGGTGAGACCAACGAAGTTGTTCGGACAGTGAGGCTCGGCAAGTCGGGTCCACTTCACAAAAGACCCCCCGGTGAGACAGAGTCCATCGCGAGCTCCCAGGCTGCCGCAGCGAGGTTCGACTCAAGAGGAACTTCACGCGCACCTCTCATCATTGAACAAATACCGTTGGCCGTGATGATTCCTTTATAGAATCTTTTCCTTTCTCTCAGAGGTACCAGACCTCCCGAAGAATCGAGAACGAGCTAGCACGCTTCCACGCACCAGCCTCCCGTTTTTCCATCGTGCACCATTATTCCGGTGATTATGATTTTGACATCGCATGGCCATCATTTTGCAATGGAAGAATCACCAAGTCCGCGAAGTGTTCAAGGCATTATTTCCGAGATTGAACGGATGGAGAGGCATCAGGCCTCTATGGACATGCGATCGACAACAGAGATTCCAATCTTACTGCCGATTTAAGAGGCATAACAGTCGGGATCGGGAATGGTGGCAACAAAGAAGAAACAATGCGTGTGGAACAAGTTAGATACTTCAGGACATTGTTCAACAAGTCTTGGTATGGAGAGTCGAAAATGATGATGCAAAAACGGCCGAGAGAACATATTGAGCACATGCATGAAGCTCACATCGCCGAGATAAAGTCAGCTGCGTGAGCAAAAACGGTCCGCCTTTCTCATGGTCGAGATGAAGCCGATTTCACAGAGTCCAACGCTACTCGATCCGAATTTTTGGCCGCATACTCTGCAGCAGACTCGAGACAGTAACTCTACCATCGCAGCTCGACTTCCGCTTGCAAGATGTTTCAGTGTCCCTCTCTCTTTTGATGATGCCAAAAAGGGGAAGAGGAATACCTTAAAGCACGTAAAAGATCCGAAGCCGAAAAAGAGGATCTGTTGTGAAGGGAAAAGCAGTGAGGAAGCGGAAAAAACAAAAGAAAGGAAAATCTGCGAGGGGGAAGGATCGAAAGATGTGTCCTTAATAATTGCACAAACCCCCAACGGGGTCTGTCACGGTGACATTATCATCAAGAAACTACCGTGACTCGCCACTCCAACACTGCTATATCCATGGTGAAAAGAGAAAGACAATTGAAGCGGGGATGGAGGAAGTGGAAGGAAGAATGGATGCCCGAGTTATGAACATCTTGAAACAACACGGAGGCATTCCAAAGAGAGAGATACTTATGCCATCTCGGATGTCGGACACGAGCCACGATCGTTGATGAATTTAAAACGCTCGAATCAAGGATACTTTGCAAATATGTCTATGGCTCAAGCTTGGGACTTGTATCTTGGGAAAAGGGTCTCACCTTATGTGAAGAAGCCGACAGGCTGCAGACTACCAATCGCTCTGGTCACTCCACCGGTCACTCACCGGAAAGAAGAAGACCCAAGACAAAGACACGCCCAGGAGGTAGAGGAAGAAGCAGAGTGGAGGAAGAGGCTTTGGACTAGGCCTCTCGCCAAAAACATTGAATACGTAGATCCAGGCAAGAAAGGTGGGATCTTTGGGCTGGGTCTTGACCAAGTAGCAAATTTGCAAGTGGCTAAAAGTAACGCTCGAGTATGCAAAAAGAATAGAAGAAGAAAACAAGAGACAAACTCAGCTATGGGAGGAAAGACAGAAAGATTAAGAAGAGATGAAGCTGCCAGGAAGGCATATGAAAAGAAAAAGAAGGCAAATTGACGATGAGAAAAAGAGAAGAAAGAAGAAGATGATCTTGAACAAGATGAAAGAAGGAGACAAGAAGGAGATGAAGCGTTGTTGTCCACCCCTTCGTGTATTTTATTATGTAAATACATACAATGTAAGTCTTCCAAATAAAGCTATAAATTCTTTATTTTCGTGGTAGACAAATATGTGTCACGATACACCTTGTAAACAGATTGTGTAAAAGAACAAGAATGTTATGATCAATAAAAGGATTGATTCTCGCGATACATTCTATGTCAATACACTATCTCAGTATGTATCTTTGCTATTTGCATTTTTGAATGGTTTAAGTTTTGGCATCATCAAAAAGGGGAAATTGTTAGGAAATTTATTGTTTAGATTTTGATGAATGCCATGTAAAACTTAGAATAGGAAGTTGGCACCCCAATTCTTGTTGTAAAATGCATTGTAATAAATAGAGGCCAAGCCGTTGAGTTAAGTCGCCTACGCCCTAACATGCAAGAAGACAATCAAGACTAGAAGGAAGACTCCACCGCGAGACAACCGAGTATGGCAAAGAAGAGTAGACGGAACTCTATCAAGAAGCGGTGAGATGCGGTGAGTGGAGTATCGGTCAAGTCAACTCGAGAAAAGCCAAGTCTCAAGTTGAAGTGATGTAAGAGTCATCCATGATTGGAAGTCGACTCTAAGTCACCTGGGAAAGCAAAGAAATACTGATCAAGTCGAGATAATCAGAAAAGATCATTTGCCGTAAATCAAGAGAATTACTTAAACAAGTAATATCTCCATATCACCTTTCTCGGAGTGCTCAGTCCCTTAAGCGTGCAAAAGGAATGAACCAATGGGAAGCACTACACCGTGTCGTAACTCGAAAAAGGTGAAAGAACAATTCATACGAGGAAATGGCAATTCCAAGGATCGCAACAAGACAAGCCAACGATCGCAAGTGATTTTCAAAAATAAGCCTATCTCTTCAACGGGCAAATTTTTGAAAGATCACTATAAAAGGTCGAGGAGTTTATTTGAGAATAAGAGACACAAGTTCTGAGACCTAAACCAAAAACGTTCAAGCAATTATTAGAAAATCAAACATTCTCAATCCTCAAGCCTACACTACGAAGAACATCAATCCAACACTCACTGTGAAGGAAAGATAACTTCAATCGGTTGAAGAGGAAAATATTGAAAAATCAAGGGTCTACATTCCACGAAGGATTGTAGGAAGGTTCAAGGTCGAACCAAGTCTTAAGCTTTTGGAGGGCTTCGTGATCAAATCCAAAGAGCTTGAGCAAGTGAGTCAGTAGTAGCAAAGCGCAAAATTGCCGCCGTGAAGAAGCCGAGTCGTACGAGAAGCCACGGTGAGTGATCAAGGCGTCTCGATCGAGTCCCAAAGGATCAAGTCATCGTGTGATCAAGACTTGTATCAGACATTACCACTCGATATCGATCAATACCTAGTGGATTCCTCCAGGAGTTGGAGAAGAGAGGAGTAGAAGAATTACCCCATCTTCGAACCTCTATAAAAATTTCATTGTGTCATTTACATTTCAACACTTTAATTCCTCGCATCTTAATTGCTTAAATCTGCCGATAAATTTGCTATCCACTTGATAATTTATAAGTACTAAATCAAGCACTAAATCCTTGCTTAATCAAACTTAAGGGTGTTAAGTCTTCCTGAAAACAAAACCACAAAGTTGAGTTAATTTAGACCCAACAGTGAGTTATTCCATCAACGGCTCGGTTGAGTCTGTTGAGAGACTAACTCTACTTGATTAACAAAATTGGATGTCCATCAAGGACACATTGGTGTGTAGTATTAACTCGAATATTTAAAAGGACTAAATCGAAAATTTGGTAAGGTTTATTCAACCCCCTTCTAAACCTTACACTTACACCCCTTGGGACCTACATTGTGTATCAGGCATAGCCGACTTAACTCAACTGCATGCCCTATCTATTACAATGCAAATTACAAGGAAAATGGGGTGCCAACTTTCTAGTCTAAGTTTTACATGGCATTCATCAAAATCTAAACAATAAATTTCCCAACAAGACGGAACAAAGCACATCTTAGTTTTTCATTTAGAAATACAATCCGTTAGAAAATGGTGTCGAACCTCAATATGTTTTGTTCGGTTATGATAAACCGAATTTTGAGAAATGTTTATAGTGGACGTATTATCACAAAAAATATGAACCTTTTCGAGAGAAAATTTGTAGTCCTCTAAGGTTTGTTTCATCCAAAGAAGTTGAGTACAACAAAAGAGCGCGAAAATGTATTCGGCTTCTGCCGTAGATAAGGATACAAAATTTTGCTTCTTTAAAAACCAATATACTAGGCAATCGCTTAAAAATTGACATGATCCGGAGATACTTTTGTGATCATCGTTATATCCTTTTAGAGAAAAAAATACATTTTTTGGATAAAATAAGCCATATGAAATAGTGCATTTCAAACATCGAAAAATTCTTTTGACGGCACTCATATGAGATTCTTTGAGATTGCTTTGAAATCGAGCATATAGACATACAACATGAAAATTATCAAGTCTATGAGTAGTAAGATAACATGATGGATATACCTCAAATTAGTTTGTCAAACAATTTACCATTATCATTCTTGTCCAATTTGATGTAGAAAGGCATTGATCCCTTATCGATCCTTTGTCCTTTAACACCAAAATATCTCCTACAAGATCTGAAGAAAAATTCTTGAACAAGATTTTAGTAGTACCAAATAATATAGACAATGTTGATATAAGCCAATTTAGAAAATAGACAAGTAGCACATACTATGCTTTTGTAATAACCACAAGAGTTTGATAAACATGTAAGTTCTAATGTGCTTAAAGAAAAGCTATATAAGGTCTCTTTTGAAATTTGAAAATCCGAGAGTATATAGTTGAGACCTCATTTTTAAGAAACATCTTGAAAAGGAAATATGACAATCAAGACTTGAATAAAGACATAAATTCGTGCAATAATTGTTTTGAAAAAAATGCATAATTCAAGAAGAGGATAAGAGTTATCAATTTTGCCATTGCCAAGGGTTGTGTCTTTCCCATTGTTGATTATACCTTCTTCTTGGAAAATGATTTTGTTGATAATGTCTTCTCTTTTGATCAAATGGCGCGAACATTTGTTGTCTATTTGACGGTTTGAATTTTATTTGATTTATATTACGCCGAGTAGCTAACATGAAATTATCTTGTGGTACACTAAAGTGTTTGGGTACTTTGGGATTAGCATTGAGACTTTTAGGTCTCCAATAATAATTTGAGCTATTTCTAGCCCGATATATATTTATTGTGTGACCACATTTACCACAATAAAAACATGTAATAGTTCTAGAAACATGATGATTGACATAAACAAAAGTAGATATTTGATTCTTTTCATATCCTTGATAACATTTGGCTTATAACCAAGTCCTAGTTTCAAATGATCACAACGTTGAACATCAAGAATTTTGGTCATTTTATTGGTACTCAAATTAAACTTCATCATATCGTTTTTCCTGCAATCAGTGTCATTAATGAGAGTTTTATTTTCTTTTTCAAGGTTTCCAACTTTATCAAGTGTAGTAGTGTGAGCACAAAAATATGATTCATATGGAACAAGTAAACTATCCTTTTCATTTTTCAAAGTGTTAAATTCCTTTTTCAAATTTTTGTATTTAAAAAACATGCTTTGGAATTCATTTTGATGTTCATCATAATCATCTTGCAATCCATTAATAAAAGAGATGGAAGAGTTAGAGCGTACATCATTGTCTTCTTCGATACCCATTAGATAATGCTCGGCTTCCTCATCATCGGATGCTGCAAGAAGTTCATCCCATGGCTTTTAATTTTCTATGGAATTTCTCCTTCTTCCTTTGTTCTTCCTCCCCTTTTGAACAATCGGCAACATGGCGTCCGGGTTTTCCACATCTATAGCAAGACTTGTTTCTTGCTTTTCTTTACTTGTTCTTATTTACAAATGTTGTAAATTTTCTAATAATTTTCCCAAGTGCAACTAGAGGATTACGGTGTTGTCAAGCCTTTCAACCATTTTAGAGATATTTTCTCCATTATTCATAGTGAATTTTTCAAACTCTTTGACCAACATGGTCTTTCGAGCTTGTTTCACTTTCTTTGTGCCTTCATAGATAACCTCTAATTTTTCCCAAACATCATGAGCGGATCGAATTCCTTTAATACGATTATACTGAGCGGTAAGAGAACAATGAAGAATGTTAAGAGCTTTACCCGTTTAAGGAGAATATTTTCTTGTCTTCATCATTGAACTCCTTGATGGCTTTGGCGATTTGAGTTCCATCCTCCTTTTTCTATATTGGGATAGATACTCCGTTAATAATCGTGTTCCAAATATAGAACCCACAACCTTGTAACAAGTACTTCATTCTATCTTTCCAAAATACATAATTGTTGGAGTCGAAGAGAGGCAGTCTATTGAATGAAACACCGATTGGTAGATAGCTCTCGTTCATAGCCATGGATTTTTTTATCTTTACTAACAATGGAAAACAAGCTTGCTAAAGAGTTTGGCTCTGATACCACTTGTTACTCCAAGGGCTACAAAAATCTAGAAGGGGAAGAATAGATTTTTCCGATTTACGCCATCTTTTCGAATATGTAAATGGTAGATAAATATAAGTGCAAAACATAAATCAACACACAATGATTTATAGAGGCTCAACCCACCTACGGCCTAATCCTCTACCATCCGGTATGTCCGAATGGAGTTTGAAAAGGAAAAAAGTTTATTGATACCAAACAAATACAACATTTACCTTAAAGAGTACCACACTCTTCTTGCAACACCACCTATGAAGATTACCACAATCTTCTAACTCAAGAGCACCAAACTCTTCTTTACCTCGAAGAGCACCAAACTCTCCCAACACCTCGAAGAGCACCAAACTGTTCAACACGAAAAACACCAAGCTTTTTAGTCAATCACATGTCATCAAGTAAATGTGTTCTTACCAAAAGAACACTAACAAGGATTTCTTGTTTTGGATGATGTTACAAATACAATCAAGAGTACACTTTAAATGAAATATTACAACTCAAAAGTGGAAGTGTAATCAAGAAGGAAAGCCTAGTAATCAAGATGTGAAAGTGATGTGCTAAGGCTATTACAACAAGAATGTTGAAAATGATAGCATAGAAAAGTTTGTCGATTTTCTTGTTGTGTTGTATGCTTGTGTTATATATCGATCCTTCAAGCCTTCAAGTATTTATAGAAGAGCTCTTGGATTTGAATCCTAGCAATAGGCTCCTTCATGGAGATTAAAATTTGTAAAAAAAATGCAAATCAAATGGAGAAAATAGCTGTTATAAATCAATCCCACAATTTCATGAAAAGTTGTCTACCGCAACGGATAGTTTCTCACGATAAAACCTTAGGTCGATCGGTTGATCTCTCATATGAAAAATACGTTTAAAATTGAAAACACATGAAAACATTTATCCAACATTCCCGGACTCGCCCTCCTCGCTCGGTAGCTCTAGTACGCTTCTCGGGTAAGCCTGCGTGGATGGATCAAGTGGCCGCTCTGCGCAGTAATCCAAGAAGACGTATCATGTTGGCCATCCCATCATGAAACTCGTGGTCGTAGGTGATCCACCGACAGAGGTCATCAAAGACACTAATATTCAAACACTCGATCGATAATCGATCGAGCAATGTACAATACAATAATACATGTTTGACCGTATCTATGCAATAAGTATTTAAGAGTGCATAATACTAAAATCACAAACATCTTAACATAACATCATGAGTTGTTGTGTTTGTTGGATGGTATCCATCCATTTGTATGCAAGTTTGGCGGCAATATAAGTCGTCGGATAATGTTATTATACCAGACATGATAACCATGCTCTACGCTGGGGATATCACCCATAAGTTCTGTTGTGATGATAGAGATCATGGCCAGAGCCCAATATTGCACCCAATCAGCATGATAAGTAAGCCAATCAAAAGCCAGTCGGCCCTGATGAGTAAAGGAATGTAGTGTCATATGTGACTCTGATACAACATCAGGAATATGATGCCGCATGTCGAACTGTTTCATCACTTGTTCTGGGTGGTGAATCTCCACAATAGCTTAGTTAATGAGAGGACACTGGGCTCTCCATAGATGAGTAATGCATCGTGGTCCAAGTCCGCTAATATCTGGCGAAGCCATGTTATATGGCTCTCAACACTACTAACAATACAAACATTGAGAAATATTTTATAAAATGTATATACTAAAATGTAGAAAAAAACATAACAATGCGTACATCTCTCTCTGCAGTTGGTCAAGCATATCTCCAATGATGCGCACAGAGTGGCTGGCGGTGTGTGTATCTGCAATATTCCATCCACCTCACACCGTACGGAGGTAGAAGCATTCGTCTTCATCATCCTCGTCTACATATAATCGGCCTGTTGGAACCCTGGAGTGTACTCGGCGAGGTACAATCAATGTGATTTGTGACCAAGCCCATATCTATATTACGTATGTATATGTTTAGTATGTATTGTAGGAACCCTGGAGTGTATGCATGAAAAGTATATCATGTCTAAATAAATAAATATTCATGTAGCAGTAATGTCGCTCCGCCCATCACTTTTTTTTTTGCCTCAAATGCGATTACTGGCACAACGCCCGATACAAAAATGATAACATGCGCCGCCCCAATCGTATGCTCCGGTGACCATAACATCCTCAGAATAACCGGGTATAACAATGATACACCATTACGGATGAATCTATCATCATCAAACTACCCAATAGTATGAGAGTACATTCTGCAGGCGTCTTGGTCTCTTTCGCAACATGTGGGCTCCAATCGAATCAATATCTGCAAAGTACTCACATCTGTCCGGATGTAGGAATAAAACCTAAGTACTCCCCACAATATTCCATCCTCTCAAGCTTTGTCCTCCCAAGATCCCTCGCAATCATTGGTTGTCTCTCCAGTGAAAGTCCCCATATAATGGCTACATCCTGTAATATAACGGTCACCTCTCCAATCGGTAAGTAAAATATGTGTGTCTCAGATCGCCACCGCTCAACTAATGCGGTGATAAGATGATAATCAAAATCCATACTCCCACAATTTGCCACCTGGTAAAATCCTATATTGTACAATGCATGTACTACCCGTCTGTGCAATTGAACCAAATCTTCACCGAAAGCCCAAAAAGGAGTACATCCACGCATAACTGTGATAATCGAGTCCACATCCCCATTATATACATCCACTGAACGATGAGTGTCCTATAAGTTGTGTTTGCACATAACTTTCCAAAGAGTTGGTGTGCTTTCAATAACTTTGAATTCCCGTTTAACCCATCGCACAGAGTAATATTCCATTTTGCACATGTTTTTATCTTTAAACATCATGTCTTTTTTTAGGACACCTTTCTCAAAGTCATAAAACTGAGCAGAATAGGTGCCCGAATAGAGTCAAATGGATTTTCTGTATAGCTTGAGTTAAAGAATGGAATTCCAAAGCTCATGCCGTAATTACCTATCATGTTGAGATTGACCATCGATGGCCGAGTGTTTTCTGCGTTATTACGGTTATCATGACCACCCCCCAAATCAATATTATCATCATCTGTATCAGAATTATCGTCATGTTCAATTTAATCTGGTTCAGAATAAAGAGGTCCGTCTGACCTTAAATTATCTCCAATATCTTCTCAACTAAAATACTCGATGTGCATTACCATGACTAGAGCCAATGATGTCTGCGCAAAACTCATGTGTACTTGGAGTTGATAAACCTTCGTGACTCTAGGCGGTCATCGATCACAGATCTATTTCTAAGATAATCATCATAGATCATATATGGAAGTGTCCATTGAATTATTGAGATCTATATTAGGCATTATTGATTCTCGATTCTATAAATAGATCAACGATCTTGATTCCCTACCTCGGATCTAGGAAGCACAACAAATCTTAATCATTCATAATTGAAACAATTCCACACATATTGTTATTGAAATATTTGGTGAAACCCTCAAAATATATTATGCAAATTCGATAGATTCGTCCTACGAGATATTCTCCTACACCCAATTACATTATGATCATATCTCACTTCCATACCATTTTGCACAATTTGTCCTCCAAAGTACACGACTATAATTATCATGTTTGAATTTGACGCGTTGCCTATTAAATATATTGTTAAATAGTAATTTGAATTAAATATCAACTCGATATTTTTGCAAATCTTCGATCGACAATATTCCTACAGATCCCGTAATGTCATTAATCAAACGTTGTCCTATCGATCCATTGTAAAAATCCTAAAACCCATTCTTGCAATTTCAGCTAAGGTATGTGCTAGAGTTTTTTGAGATCATGTTATTAATCAAACCACATAAACAGGTAGACCTTGAGAATTAGGCTTTCGTCGCCCATGACTAAAATACCAAAAAGATGAACTTCTTCTCAAAGATTTGTCGTCTTTCTTCCCTGCCGGCATTGATCTTGTGCACGTCGTCTTCTTGTGTCCATGGATGACTTGGACAATTCTCTCTTCCCTGAAATTTCTTCTCCACCCTTGTTGCAGCAGCGACCCCATGTTTGGCGGCACTATCAACAATTCGACCCCTACTCCGCCCCACACACTTGCACGTCGGAAACTCTCGGACTATACAAACTGTTTCATCTCTACCCGCAAACCCTCATGGTTCAATTAGGGTTTTCGCCCCGACTAGGGTTTCCGCCCATATTTCAATGCCTAAGGCTCTGAATCGGTCTTCATGTCGCCCAAATTTTGTCGTCTATTGTTGCTCCGTCTTACAAAGAAGTATGCTACAACAAAAATCCAATATTATGGCCTTCATGCATGATGTCGCGGTCAGTTCTCCGCTTATGCCTACAAAGAAAGGTAATCTCTATTCTCTGCATATTGTGATGAAATCTATGAGTCTCGGCGTCAATTATGTGAACAATCGTTGATTGGACGCATCCTTTATGTTAAGGGTTGTAAGCTACTAACTCTTCCTCGTTGCATGATAAATTGAAAGCTCTTTGGCATCTTGACTCTCCTTTTCGGATTATTTCTCTTGGCAAAGGGTATTATAATAATCACTTTGATAAGCTCATGGATCGTGATGTTGTTTGGCGTAAACGATTTTGGTATTTGTCCCCGGGTTCCTTCGCTTCTGACCTTGGACACCGGATTTTAACATGGATAATACTACCAGTTCGAGCAGCGAGAGATTTGGGTACGGATCTTTGGTTTAAGTGGGAGAATCTTGGCATCCCGAGGTGTTGATGGGGATTGCCCGAGCCATTGGATCACCTATAAAAATTGATGATATAACATTGAATGGTTTCATGGGACATTTTGCACGGGTCCTCGTCAACGTTGATTTGAGTACTAATTTGCCCGAAAAGATGATGATTGAATGAACGGGTCATTCAGGATTTGTTTTCTTCCATTATGAACATCTCCTGGATTTTTGTCGTCATTGTCAAATCATTGGCCATTTGGCAGCCTCCTGCCGGAAAATGTCAAATGGGCAGTCGACTATTTGGGGCTGCAGTCACTCTCGGAATCCCAGGGCCCCTCGTCATGCGGCTAGTATGCAACCCAAGAAGCCTTCCTTGGATCCCTTGAGTTCGGATAAGACTGTCTAGGTTGGATTAGATGTTGTAGTTCAGAAGGTTGTTGAATTGGATCATTCTCCACCACGGGCTAATTCAATTATTCATGCTTCTTCTAATCAGTTTCCCATTCTTGATGGGATGGACGGGGATAATCTTCATATTGCAAAGGCTACTGTCAGTAAATGGTGGGCGGACTATGCCGAGGACTACAAATCTAGTGCTGAGGACCAACTCCCTGTTGGAAAATCTTTTGCTCTGGTCCAACCATTAGTAGACAATGATGGATTTGTGGCCGTCAACAAAAAATCAGCTAGTAATGGTAAAAATACCAGCCCTTCACTCCCTCAACAAATTAAACATTTGCAATCCGTTTGAGTTGGAAAAAGATTGCAGTCCGGGTCTCATATCAGAGAAGTATGCAGGAACAATTACAAATGATCACACCGTACCAACGACGTAGGATAATCCGCTAGCTATTGTGGTTTATTCCCATGTTGAATCAAGTTTGAATCCAAAAGAGAATGATAAAATGACTTTGACTTCAGCTCATGTTTCAACATCTCCAACATCAAGCTATAACTTTGATGTTCAAGATGATGCAAATACATTGGAAGCTTTAAAGGCTAAGGTAGGCGACTCCTCAACTACTCCACTTGTCTTTCACTCATGTGATTCCTCGAAGCTATGAATGTTATGGCAATTGCGGCTGAGAATCCTGGACCGATATTCCATATGATACATCGACCATCTAGATGATACTCCAACACGCCCTTAAAAAACAAATGACAATGTCATTCGAAATCTCTAGAATTAGACGCCCTTCATTTAAATTGCGTCTTTAAGTTATTTTTGCCGTTTTTGATTTTTTTTTTTTTTTTGAAGTTTAACTTTGTTTTTCCTTTACTACCTGATCGGCTTGTGATAAGGACTTTTTCTTTTCTTTTTATATATTTCCATTACTTAAAAAATTTTGAATTAAATTACAACATACACATTATAATAAGGCATACTATAAATAATCACTAACCTGGAAATCTCGCCAGAGAAATACCGCTGACTCGTCGGAAAACTAATGTCGTTGCCTTGCCAGAAAATGTCGCCGCTCCGCTGGAAAATTTATGTTTGTTGCCTCGCCGAAAAAATTCGCCGAGCTTCGGGCCGGAACAATGCCTCAATTGCCTCATCCAAAAATTTTGCCAAACTGCCGCCAGAAAGTTTCACCAATCGATCGCCCGAATTTTTTGCAAACCACCGGAATTATTTTGCCGCCTGCCGATTTTTTTTTCTGTGGGGGAGTGGAGTTAGTTTGTGTTTATCCTAAAATTGAGTTGGGTTTCATAGAAAGAATGAAGGGTGAGTTATTGCTCCATTATTGTGGTCGTTGGGGAGCAGCAGTCAAAGCACATCTGTCATGTGCGCCTGCTTTTTCTGCAGGTTTCAAGCTAGGCGCATACGAACCATGTGCTTCATTTCATTTTTTAAAAAAAATCTACAGCTATACTAGTGGGCGTCAGTAGGCGCATGGTGCTGTTGTGTCTTTTCTAAAGGCATAATGTGTTATGCGTCTACGCTTAAATACACAAGACCCTCAAATTTCACCACATTTTGTCCATTCATTTTCATAACTAAAACATTTTGTCAAAAAAGCCTAGAAATTAATTACAAATATTGAATTTCAGCAATCATTTTTCATACATTTTCTTTATCAACGCAGAAGTATGAACTACAATTAATTGTTGGGTAAAATATAGTGAGGTTTCTGTTTAGGAATAAAATGGCTGGAATTTGTAGGTATGGCTAAGTCGAGGCCTAAATTAGATTAAGTCTCCGCAAGACGAAAACGGCCCGTATACCGAGTGCTTACGGTTCCCGCGCTCACCTCTAGGATACAACGACTTTTTACAGTCCTGGTTAGCAACACTAGTAAAACCGGAACAACAGCGAACAACAAGAGTGTTATTAACTTTCAAGCTTTTCAAGGAGGAAATCGGAAATATGCAAATACAATGCTCGATTTTAGGTTGCTGATAATTTCGTATGTTGTTTTCAGTCATCAAGGGTCGATTATTATAGGCCTCAGGTGCCTCATATGGAGAGATCGCGTCTTTTGGCTCCAAAAGACACATTTTGCACTGACAGATGCACCGGTTCAGGGGCGCACGACCAGACGCATGGGTCGTGTGCCTGCTCGTGCGCAAAAGTTTGGTAGGGCACACGACCCGACACACGGGTCGTGCGCCTGCCCGTGCGTGTAGGCGCAAAAGTTCGGCAGGACGCACGACCCGACCGCATAGGCCGTGCGTCCACCCGTGCTCAGGTCCGTACGTTCCCAGTTGGAAAATCATTTAATTACGAAAATTAATTAAACATTTATTTTAAAAGGGTTTTGGTCCAAAAAGATTAAGGGCCTCCAAGCCCAAGCCCAAGCCCTCGACCCTCGACCGGAACTGCACCCGGGCCTACCCGAGCGGTGCGGCTGGGCTGCGTGTGTGCTTTTGAACCAAACCCACAAGCATGTAGGTCCTCACCCCTTTAAAAAGTTGGATGCCCCCAAGGGCCCAAACCCATAAGTCCAACTTGGGATATATTAAGTGTGCAAACTTATCCTCATTTTCCTATGTGGGATGGAGCATCTCTCCTTCCCCACATTTTTCATTTTCCATACCATTTATTTGTATTAAGTGGCTAACTTCTAGCATTAATTTCTCATTCACCCGGAATCGGTTTGAGAAATTCCAAATGTTATTCTCATCTACTCTCTTAGTAGAATTTTTACAAATAATTTAATTCCATTTTTCACTAATGGAAACCACTTAATTATTTGGTCAAAATCGGGTCAACACCCCATTTATAAAAGACCAAATTCCAACAATCCCCCACATGAATGAAATTAATGCATGCGTGTAAGAAGATTCACTTGAAAGTCTCGGGGAATCATTATTGCATCAGGATAGGTAGCTTGTGGCTTTGAACCTTCCTTAGTAAAATACTATCAGATTTACTAGCTTCTTAGTGACGCGATGTCTTGAACTATTCAGTTGTTTGTGTAAACCGAGAGAACAACACTTACACAATAACAACTCTAACACTTGTTGTTCTCACGTTGTGTCCATTTCGGCCCTGGACCATATCTTAGATTCATAAGTGTTTCTTTTGAAGTGGTCATTACTTCTCACTTATATAGGTGGTCTCCTATTGAAGAGTATCCTGCCATACTCCACCTTTCGGCATAGGAATCATTAAAAGTCTTAAAGTTAACCTCACCACATTCAGCAGGTTTACATTTACTTGGATATATCGAGAATGAGCTAACACATTTTCCAAGTGTTCTCATTTGAACATTCATAACTTAGTTGTCCCATTGAACCAAGGTCTTGGGATCTCCAATTCACAAGGTTGGGTAACCGCTATGAATATTCTTTAAGTTGTGGATTTTAAACCCATTCCCTTAATAGTTTATACAGTTGATCTCGATTTATGCCTTTCGTAAGCGGATCCCCAAGTTTTCCCTCGACTTCACGTAGTCAACCAAAATAACCCCATTCAAATCAACTGTCTAATGGTATTGTGTCTCCGACGTATATGTATAGACTTACCATTATACATACCGCTTTATGCCCTTCCGATTCTTTGATTGACTATCACAATGTATCATAACAAGAAAGTACAGGCTTATTCCAACAAGGAATATCCTCTAAGAAGTTTGTAAGCCATTCAGCTTCTTCTCCATCTTTATCTAAAGCAATGAACTCGGATTCCATAGTGGATCGAGCTATGCACGTTTGCTTAGAAGACTTCCATGACACCGCTCCTCCACCTATTGTGAAAACAAATCCAATTGTGGACTTGGAGTCTTTTGTGTCCGATATCCAATTGGCATCACAAGTATCTTTCTAATCTTTTCTTTGGATATCTTGTATGAAGTATTCCATAGTTCATGGTATACTTTAAATATCTAAGTACCCTTGTCACATGACTTTCCAGTGATTCGTACATGGGTTACTTGTGAACCTACTTAGTTTACTCACTTTGAATATGCAATGTCTGGACGTGTACAATTCATTAAGTACATCGATCAATTACCTTGCATATTCCGGTGAGAAAAGTTCGCCTCTATTCTTGGCCAAGTGTAGACTTAGATCTACAGGTGTCTTGGTCGGAGGACTATCAAAAGCATTAAATCTTCTGAGTATGCTTTCGACATAATGGGATTGTGACAAGACAATTTCATCTGAAGTCCTAGAGATTTTAATCCATAATATAACATCAGATAATCCCATATCCTTCATGTCAAAGTTCTTCTTCAACATGTTCTTAGTATTCATGATTAAATCATGACTACTACGCATGATCAACATATCATCCACATAAAGGCATACTATGAAACCGATTGACTTCATAGTCAAGTCAAAATTTTCGTGCCATTGCTTAGGTGCTTGTTTTAGTCCATAAAGTGACTTAACAAGTTTACACACCTTTCGCTCTTGACTGGGTGCAACGTACCCCTCGGGTTGTTCCATATAGATCTCCTCTTCAAGCTCACCATTCAAGAAGGCGATCTTAACATCCATTTGATGTATCTCAAGGTTATGCAAAGCTGCAATAGCAATAAGAACACGAATGGACGTAATCCTCGTGACAGGAGAATATGTATCGAAGAAGTCATATCCCTTCTTTTGTCTAAACCCTTTAGCTACCAATCGGGCTTTATACTTGTCAATAGATCCATCTGCTTTATACTTCCTTTTAAGGATCCACTTGCATCCCAAAGGTTTGCAACCCGGTGGGAGATCAACCAACTCCCAAGTGTGATTTTGCATGATGGAATCTATCTCATTATTGATAGCTTCTTTCCAAAGAGAAGCTTCTGGACTAGACAATGCTTCTTGAATAGTTCGGGGTTCGTTTTCTAACATATAAGTTAGAAAATTAGGACCAAAAGACTTAGCTACTTTTGTCTTTTTTATGCGTCTTGGTTCCTCTTCATCATCACTTTGAAGTAACCTTGCGAGATCGTAAGTCCGTTTACTCGAACTTTCTTCCTTCCGTTCTTTGTTCGGAAAGATATTCTCAAAGAATACAACATTCCTTGATTCAATGATCATACCTTCATTTATATCAGGAATAGTTGACTTGTGAAATAAAAATTGATGTGCACTACTATTGTTAGCATATCCAATGAAAGCACAATCGATTGTCTTCGGGCCGATTCTAACTTGTTTCGGCTTAGGTACTTTCGACTTTAGCCAAATATCCCCACACTTTGAGGTATTTATATGACGGTTTACGTCCCTTCCGTAACTCATATGGAGTTTCGTTTTTACCTTTGTGTGGGATCTTATTAAGAATATAGTTTGCGAGAAAGTATGGCTTCCCCACAAGTTTTGGGGTAAGTTTAACTTAACAACATCGCATTCATCATCTCCTTAAGAGTACGATTTTTGCGTTCGCAACTCCATTTGATTGAGGTGAGTAAGGTGCGTCGTTTAATGAATTATACCCGCTTCCGAGCAAAATTCTTCAAATGGAGCAACATACTCTCCGCCTCTATCACTTTGAATCATCTTAATTTTCAAATTAAGTGATTTTCATCTTCATTCTTATAAGTTTTAAAAGCTACTAAAGCTTCATCTTTGCTTTTCAAAAGATAGACATAACAATATCTTGTGCCATCGTCTATAAACGTTATGAAGTACTTTTTCCTACCGAATGAAATGGTGCTTTGGCCAATTTTGCTTCAAAGACAAATTTCGCATTTGTCTTGTGAATCGGTTTTAAACGTAGGTATTAATTTCAGATTCCCTAACCTTTTAAATGTGTTGAAGTTTACGTGTCCTAATCTATCATGCTATAAATTAGAACAATCCAACAAGCAAACAGAAGTAACGTTTTTATTCTTTGCCTCTTGGCGGAAAACAAACATTACACTCATTTTAAACAGGCCCTTATCAAGGTAACCTTTACATAGAAACTGACCATTCTTGGTCATTACAAACTTGTCGGACTCAAACACTAGTCTAAACCCGGCCTTGCTAAGCAAAGGACTGGAAACCAAATTCTTACGGATGTCCGAGACATGCAAAGACATCTACAAGCGTAAGCATCTTTCTCGGGAAGTCATCTTGAGCACCACTTTTCCAAGCCCAACAATGATGGAAGTCGAAGAGTTCCCCATGAACACTTCCTTCCATTAATCGTGAGTGTAGGAGGAGAACATCTCCTTGTCGGCACAAATATGACGAGTAGCCTCGGTATCTATCCACCATTCCCTTGGGTTATCTACCATATTAGCTTCAAACACAATGGCGGTGAGATCGAGCTCGACATGTCGATTGGAACCGACTTGTCCTCCGTCACATTCGCTTGTTGGTTGCCACCTTGATTGCCCTTTTCGGTGTCGGCAATCCTTCGCCATGTGGTTCGATTTGCCACAGTTGTAGCAATTACCCTTGAACTTTTTGGCCTTTCCTTTTTCCTTCCCGAGTGCTTGCATTTCTTGCTAGTGCTTGATTCAAAGAAGATTAGCCTTAGCCTCCATTCCGACTTACTAGATTTCACATCGATTTTGGTTGTCTTCTTGATCTGGCCGAACAATCGAGATCCTCAAGCCCCATCTCTTTACGCTTGTGCTTGATGTAGTTTTGAAATCCTTCCACAATGGCGGTAATTTCTCGATTATTGCAGCCACTTGGAAGGATTCATTCAAAATCATCCCTTCAAACACTAAGTCGTGAAGTATGATTTGAATCTCCTGAACTTGGCTGATCACCGTCTTGGTGTCAACCATCTTGTGCTCCAGAAATTTGCCGACAATAAATTTCTTTGTGCTAAGCATCTTCCGTCTTGTACTTCTTCTCCAAGGAATCCCACAATTCCTTGGACGTCTTGAACGTGTTATAAACATTGTAGAGGGTGTCGTCTAGCCCGTTCAACACATAGTTGCAACACAGAAAATTGTTGTTATGCCAAGCATCCACAGCGATTCTCCGGTTGTTGTCGATTTCGTCATCGCCTACGGAAGGAGGGGGGTCGTCCTTGAGGAAAATATGACAACCCCAAGGTCGTCAAGTAAAACAGCATCTACTGTTGCCAACGCTTGAAGTCGGCGCCGGAGAAATTGGGCAGCTTTTCGCCGTGAGCGGGAGCAATGACCATTGGTGTGAACGAGATTGATGATGATGCCATCGTCTTCCGTAAAACACGATTTTCGTCTTGCGATTGTTAGGTAAAATATAGTGAGGTTTTTTAGGAAGAAAATGGCTGGACTTTGTAGGTATGGCTAAGTCGAGGCCCGAATTAGATTCGAGTCCGCAAGACTAAAACGCCCGTATACCGAGTGCTTACTGGTTCGGCGCCGCCTCTAAGATACAACGACTTTTTACGACCCCCGTAGTTAAGACTAGCAAAACCGGAACAACACCCGAACAACACGAGTGTTATTAACTTTCAAGCTTTTCAAGGAGGAAATCGACAATATGCAAATGCAATGCTCGATTTTAGGTTCTTTGATAATTTCATATGTTGTTTTCAGTCATCGTGGTCGATTATTATAGGCCTCGGGTGCCTCGTATGGAAAGATCACGTCTTTTGGCTCGAAAAAGACACATTTTGCATCGACAGACGGCCTTTGTTCGGGCGCACGGCCGCGGCGCTGCCCGATCTTATTTGGTGCGATTGTGAAATCCTTCCACAATGGCGGTAATTTCTCGATTATTGCAGCCACTTGGAAGGATTCATTCAAAATCATCCCTTCAAACACTAAGTCGTGAAGTATGATTTGAATCTCCGAACTTGGCCGATCACCGTCTTGGTGTCAACCATCTTGTGCTCGAAATTTGCCGACAATAAATTTCTTTGTGAAGCATCTTCCGTCTTGTACTTTTTCTCCAAGGAATCCCACAATTCCTTGGACGTCTTGAACGTGCTATAAACATTGTAGAGGGTGTCGCTCAGCCCGTTCAACACATAGTTGCAACACGAAAATTGTTGTTATGCCAAGCATCCACAAAGCAATTCTCCGGTTGTTTGTCGATTTCGTCATCGCCACGGAGGGAGGGGGTCGTCCGAGAAAATATGACAACCCCAAGGTCGTCAAGTAAAAACAAAGATCTCATGTTGCCAACGCTTGAAGTCGGCGCCGGAGAAATTGGCGGCATTTCGCCGTGAGCAGGAGCAAGCGACCATTGGTGTGAACGAGATTGATGATGATGCCATCGTCTTCAACAAACACGATTTTCGTCTTGCGATTGTTAGGTAAAATATAGTGAGGTTTCATTTTAGGAAGAAAATGGCATTTTGGACTTTGTAGGTATGGCTAAGTCGAGGCTCGAATTAGATCGATCTCCGCAAGACGAAAACGCCCCGTATACCGAGTGCTTACTTGTTCCGGCGCCGCCTCTAAGATACAACGACTTTTTACGATCCCGATTAGCAAAGACTAGCAAAACCGAACAACGGCGAACAACACGAGTGTTATTAACTTTCAAGCTTTTCAAGGAGGAAATCGACAATATGCAAATGCAATGCTCGATTTTAGGTTCCGATAATTTCATATGTTGTTTTTCGGTCATCGTGGTCGATTATTATAGGCCTCGGTGCCTCGTATGGAAAGATCACGTCTTTTGGCTCGAAAAGACACATTTTGCAGACAGACGCATTGCTTGTGGGCGCACGGGGCCGTGCGCTGCCCGATCTTATTTGTGCGATTGTGAAATCCTTCCACAATGGCGGTAATTTTCGATTATTGCAGCCACTTGGAAGGATTCATTCAAAATCATCCCTTCAAACACTAAGTCGTGAAGTATGATTTGAATCTCCTGAACTTGGCTGATCACCGTCTTGGTGTCAACCATCTTGTGCTCCAGAAATTTGCCGACAACAAATTTCTTTGTGCCGGCATCTTCCGTCTTGTACTTCTTTTCCAAGGAATCCCACAATTCCTTGGACGTCTTGAACGTGCTATAAACATTGTAGAGGTGTCGTCAGCCGTTCAACACATAGTTGCAACACAGAAAATTGTTGTTATGCCAAGCATCCACAGCGATTCTCCGGTTGTTGTCGATTTCGTCATCGCCTACGGAAGGAGGGGGGTCGTCCTTCAGAAAATATGACAACCCCAAGGTCGTCAAGTAAAACAGCATCTACTGTTGCCAACGCTTGAAGTCGGCGCCGGAGAAATTGGGCAGCTTTTCGCCGTGAGCAGGAGCAACAACCATTGGTGTGAACGAGATTGATGATGATGCCATCGTCTTCAACAGAAACACGATTTTCGTCTTGCGATTGTTGGGTAAAATATAGTGAGGTTTCTGTTTAGGAAGAAAATGGCTGGACTTTGTAGGTATGGCTAAGTCGAGGTCTGAATTAGATTCGATCTCCGCAAGACGAAAACGCCCGTATACCGAGTGCTTACGGTTCGCGCCGCCTAAGATACAACGACTTTTTACGATCCCGATTAGCAAGACTAGCAAAACCGGAACAACAAATAACAACACGAGTGTTATTAACTTTCAAGCTTTTCAAGGAGGAAATCGACAATATGCAAATGCAATGCTCGATTTTAGGTTCCGATAATTTCATATGTTGTTTTTCCATCGTGGGTCGATTATTATAGGCCTCGGGTGCCTCGTATGGAAAGATCACGTCTTTTGGCTCGAAAAGACACATTTTGACCGAGCAGACGCACTTTTTGTTCGGGCGCACGGGCCGTGCGCTGCCATCTTGCCAGTGCGCAAAAGTTCGGCAGGCGCACGACCTGGACTTACGGGCCATGCGCTTTGCCCGTGCGTGTAGGTGCAAAAGACGCACGACCCGACCCGACGCCGCCGCGTGCGTCCGCCTGTTTCGGGTCCGAACTTTCCAATTGGAAAATCATTTAATTAATTACTAAAATTAATTAAACATTTATTTTAAAAGGTTTTGGTCCAAAAGATTAAGGGCCCCCAAGCCCAAGCCCTCGACCACGACCGAACCCGGCCAAGCCAAACCCACAAGCATGTAGGTCCTCACCCTTTAAAAATTTGGGTGCCCCAAGGGCCCAAACCCATAAGTCCAACTTGGGATATATTAAGTGTGCAAACTTATCCTCATTTTCTATGTTGGGATGGAGCATCTCTCCTTCCCCACATTTTCCATTTTCCATACCATTTATTTGTATTAAGTGGCTAACTTCTAGCATTAATTTCTCATTCACCCGGAATCAGTTTTGAGAAATTCCAAATGTTATTCTCATCTACTCTCTTAGTAGAATTTTTACAAATAATTTGATTTCATTTTTCACTAATGGAAATCACTTAATTATTTGGTCAAAATCGGATCAACACCCCATTTATATAAGACCAAATTCCAACATTAATCAAGTTGGATTTGGGTCCCTTTTACTTATTATGAGATTCAAATAATTTTATAGGATCTTGAAATATAAATCAGAACGACAAAAGTTTTTTATAAAATTTCAAAAATAAAATATAAATTTTGAATATTCATGAATTCCACGGTAGAACATGACTACTTTCTACTTTCATAGTACTGTAGTTGATCATGGGTAGTTATTAATTATTGATTATTGGTTGTTCATTAATTTTTGTACTACCGACGATCGGGACCGAATTGTATGCGTGCGGAGGGTCCTTGACAGCAGTCAGAAATAAGGGATGTGCACGAGTGGTAGACACCTGAGCCAACAGAATGTGGCCCCAGAATAGACTCCCACAATATTTCAGTGAGAATCTACTCGACACAAGACTAGAACCTGCATTCTTTGGAGAATTCAACCCATGCCACCGTAGACCTTACCAACTCATCTATGCCTTGGGAACATTGGTGGTTCATTATATGTTGAGTATATATAGTAGAGTATATTTTTATACAATAATGAAATTCATTGTTTAAAGATAAAAAGAAAGAAAGAGAAAAAGAAAAAAAGTCGAGGGAAATTACAAAGTACTTCAAGAGCATATATTATCTTATAGGAATAATTACAAAAAGTACCCCTGAGGTTTGACCTAATTACAAAAAAATCCATCTAACTTTAAAATTTACAAAAAGTACACCTGAGGTTTGAAATATATTTCAAAATCCCCCTTCATATTTGTAAAATCATTGCATATTACCCCTTAATTTTAACACTAAATCAAACTTCAGGGGTATTTTTTGTAAGTTTTAAAGTTAGTTGGGTTTTTTTGTAATTAGGTCAAACCTTAGGGGTACTTTTTGTAATTATCCCTATCTTATATTTCAATATTGGTGTTTTATGATTCCATCTTCTATTTAGCCACCGAGGAAAATAGTTGTTCATAAGAACTTGAATAAAATCAATGCGGATCATCTATTCCATCCTCTATTAGATGTGTGGTGTATCGATCTACTAGATAAATGCTAAATATATAATTGACATTATTTTGAATAGGTGACATACATATAATATGGGTGGAATATTAGAAGCATGGCCGTCCCTGAGGCGGTCAAAGCGGCGCCACCGCACAGAGTCCTCAATGGCCGAAAATTAGTTTTTTTAATTTAAAGGTTTAAAAACTAATATTTTAACCGAACCTCGCTAAATTTAACAAAACAATTGCCGGCCAACTTCAACCAGTGGTGTCCTCTAGTGGCTCCGGCCACCACCTTATTTTTTTTTATTTCTTTTATGATTTAAATTATATTTTTATATGTTAAACAAGCTTTAGCCATTTTCTATTTATATTGTTTTTTTTTTTTTTCAATATTTGTTTACATTGTTTAGCGTTTATTATCTTGTCAATGTCTATTATATTTTATTTTGGATTCTTCCTCAATTGTTTTTTTTTTTGTTAAATTTAAGATATATGTAGATTTACTTGTTTGATTTCACAAAATTCTTTATTCTTTTTTGGTTTCATTCTCTTCCATCTAAAATAAAACCATTTATTCCTAGACTTTTTAAGTGGAATAAGTCTTAGCCTCCATTTGGATTGGTGGATTTTGAGTTAACGAATTTCAAATTCATAATAATAAATTCATTGAGGTTGTTTAGATGGAGTATTCTATAATTGATTTCAAATCATTGTAAGCTATTTTGGGAATCATTTTGGAGGGTTTCAAATTCATCTTAGAAGAAGTCATTTAAAATTCTTCCTCCAAATTCTCTCTTCAAATCCAAATCCTTCCATCCAATGCAACCTCAAAGAAATTAAAAGACTCAGGGTTCGAACCTTGATCAGTACTCATGCAAAGGGTATTGATATCACTTGAGCTATCAAAAATAAAGATTGGTCAATGATTTGCATATAAAAATATAAGGAGATTTTTTTTTTTTTGAGTACAAATATAAGGAGATTTAAGCTCAAAAAAAAAAAAGCAATTACATCAATTATTTTTTGCTAATGTATTGGTAATCTTTCCTTCAAATATATGATGTAATCATTTTAAATTATCTCTTTTGTAGTACTATTATAATGAATTAGAAACATTTAAATTGTAATATAATGTTTCATTATTTTATGTCGTGATTAATGAAATAAATTTTCGTAACATTTATTAATTAGATATTTTTCACTTTTTCTAGTAATATAGAAGGCCCATTTTTTTCTTGCACCAGGCCCCTTAAAACATAGGAACGAGCCTGATTAGAACCTATAGATAATGGAATAAAAGACCATCTATGGATTAAGATTTTCATGTTCCACTTTTCTGTTTTCCTCCCTATCCCATTACATTGGATGAACGATACATGTAAAAGATGATATCATAATTGTACATGTATTTTTCATCCAATATAGTGGAATAGAAAGTGGAACAAAAAAATAGAACATGAGATCTCATCCCTAATGTCTAGAATAAAATGGTCCTATAATGAAGTAGTATACTACTCAATAGTCAATACTCACATAAGAGGACAAAGTGGGCAACTACTTACAAAAATAAAATGTCTCCACAAAATGCAATGACACCTACTCAACCCTATTTATACATTTTGTCCACATTCTTCATATTTTCCCTCTTAATCTTTGTCAATCGTTCCTTCCTGGATATTTTCCAGCCCCCTCAATGTTTAATGCATTTCTTGTTTTACAAAAAAAAGAAAAAGAATAAAATCCCCTTTTAGATGATCATCAAACATAGAAGTTAACTATATTTTTGTTAATTGGTGCAACTCAAACTAGTCTTTCTATGTTATCTAATAAGTTCAAATAAGAATTTGAAAGATCAAAATATATCTCTAAATATTTCGAAAAGAATGGTACAATTAAAATATATATTTTAGTTAGAAAAGGAAAGATAATTTAAAAGGGCAAAGTGGTTACCATGCACATTGTCATAAATCATAATTGAAGACAAAATGAAATTCACCCTATCCAGCTCAGATGAGACAATAATGAAGGACAGGGAATTTCCTTTCGCAGCTCTCAGTCAAAATAATTGAATAATACTACTATTACTTTAAAAATTATCGCTTAGCCTCGATTAGTAGCCGTCTAACTCCGTTTAAATCCCACTTAACTCCGTCCAAACTCCGCCTAGACTAGGTCTAGCGCTTTTTAAAACACTTGTGTTACCTGATATATATAATCACAGAGGACCACTCTTTAATAAACATCAGTGAACAAAATAAATGACAAATTTGGACCACCACACAGAGACTTAAAATGAGATAGACGAAAGTTGACTTGAAAAAGTCACCGCCATGTCTAAGCCTTATCATTTGCAGCTCCTCATCAGGAATCCATGGAAACTATCAGGTCAGTACACAACAAATATATCCTACGAAATGTCTGCCATATATAGTTTTGAGCTTGCAAATTATACATACATATGTTATCTAGCTGTTCCCATTGTTGGAAATGTTTCCTCTGAATGGACTTTAGCATAGCTTTATATACTTGTTTCTGTAATGATAATGGTAATTATTATTATGCTGCAATACTTGGCTATATATGTTTGTTCAAGATGAATCTGCAAATGAGTATCGTTTAGCTTAGTTTCTAGTTTGTGCTGCTTATGTGATGAACTCATCGTCGCCTGATTTCAATTATATCATTTCTTTTTTGAAAATTAATAGTTAATCAACGTACCTGTAATTTTACCAGTAATACTTGTATTCGACACAATACAAGAAATTGAACATATAATGCACCTCAATTCCCAGAAATCAAATCAAATAAGAATTACAGTGAATTGTATAAATCATACATTCAATAAAGTAAGTCACATTGATGTTATTATTATACACGTGATATTCTACATGTGCTTCCAAATTCCATAAAAGTAGAACTTTTGTTTATCTATAATAAGTAAATACATATAATTTATACAACAATTAGATGACTAAGAGACTCTAAGCAGATTGAAAGGCCTTAAAGTTGGTTCATTTTCTGTAAGTGGGCATGTAATCGAGTTGAATATCCATATTCTGCACTGATCATCTTCAGCCCACCAAGCACTGAAATTTGAGGCACTTTTCCCAGCCCAATCCAGCAACCACGAAACGAGGCCGATGAGTAAGCATACACCCCATAACTTCAAGTTCAATCCCGAACTGCTCCCAATAACTCTCTCTGCCATGGAAAACACAGCCTGACACACTAGAAAAAGAACTAAAGCCGCCCAAAACCGACGATTACTCCGAAATAGACCACTGAATATATTCTTCTTTTCAGGCTCTCTAGCGATGAATATGTTGAATAATTGACAGAGGAAAAATCCGTTGTATGTGATCTGTTTAATACGACCTCCTTCGATTGTTCCTAGCATAGCATGTCCTTTATGCTGAATAGTCAGAAAAATAGTAGTCTGATAAGAAGCTTGAATGGCTATATTCCTCCACATGGCTTTAGTAATCATTTTTGCAGATGATTCAATCGGCACCGTCGATAACAGTGTTGTTTTTGTGCACGGGGCTGTTAGCAGAGCCAACCCTCCGATAAGCGCAACAACAATATTCAACCAAAATAGTTGAACTGCTGTTATGGGGGCATCCCCTAAAGACAAAATTGCAGTAAAATTAATCAGTGAGACTGAAATTGTGATAATCAGCTGCAGTTGGACGAATTTTCTGACATTGTCTCGAAAACATCTCCCACTCTTTATGACATTTACCAGAAAGCTAAAACAGTTACAATCCCATATGCTGATGTCACAACATTCTCTTGCAACTTCAGAGCTCCAAGTCCCGAATGTGAGGCCAATATCAGCTTGTTTTAGAGCAGGGGCATCTATTGTTCGCTGCGCCAGAAGGGCCACCACGTGGCCTTTTTTTCTCAAACAATTGATGAGAAGAATCTTGTCGGATGGGATACAATTTCCCATAATACAAATCTTATCTAACTTGTCCATTTTCTCATCATCACTCAAGTTTCTAAATTCTTCGCCTGTCAGCACCAGATGATCATCTGAGTCAGGTGCAATGAGCCCACAGTTTCGGCCAATCGTTTCGAGTACTGTAACATCATCTGCTGAGGCAAGAATAGTCTTAATTCCACCATCCATTAAAATTGAGACTGCTTCTTTTGTATCTTCCATCTTTGTATCTTTCAGGCTAATCATTGCTAAAAAGATTAAGTCGTTCGGTTCAACTGATGCCTCGTCATCAAAATCTTTTACGTGTTTACAAGCATATGCAATGACCCCTGCTTCTTCAGCTAGCATATGACCAATGGTTTTCTCAAGCGTTTGTTTTTTCCCTTCATCTATTATCTGTATTTCCCCGTTAATGTTGTACTGATGTGTGCATAAGGACAATATATCCCGTGGTAGTCCATTACAATGCAAGAATCTTTCGTTTCCATTTTTCTCCATCAATACTTGACAACGTTCTTCCAAAGGGTTATGCCCCTTGTAATCTATCATTTTGCATTGCTCAATCACAGATTCTCTTCTCATACCCAAAACCGCCTCTGCCCAAGAGATAACGGGTGCTAATGCTGACTCGCAAAGATCATTTTGGGGTATGAGAAATATTGTTCCAATTGCATCACACAAACCTTCAAGAACTTGAGAAGCCACAACACAACTTTCACTTACAAACTCTTGGCCAACATAAAACTTGTCGATTTCCTTTCCTTTTTCAGTCAGCCCTCCAAATTTGTCCGTGCAAATCACCGTAACGGATGCCATCTTAACGCACGCGAGATAATCTCTTTCGGAGGCCTTATGGGCTAGCGTTTTGGCACTCCAGATAATGGCTGCAATTGAGATGACTAAGGGCATACCTTCCATTATCCCCAACAAAGAGACACTTAACAATGTTGTCAAAACTCTCGCTGTCCCTTTTGTTCCTGTGATTATTCCTATGATCGCATCTGTAATCGTTTTCACTCGTGTAGGTTCTCCCTTTGATTCTGGTTTATATCTCCTCTCATCATCCAGCTTTCCCGCTTCGTAGCGGAGGAACAACACTATTATGATCAAAATGGATAAAAAGAGTCCGTAATATGAACACACATACTCAAATTATGAAGGTAATATTCAAATTTGCAGTAATTTTCTCCATGCTCCAATTTTGCCTGACTCATCATTTCGCCCCAGACTGTGTCCACGTGCATCGACGTGACCAGCATTTTAGCATTTCCATTGATCACTCTGGAACCATAAAATAAGAATGGGTTGTTTTCGTCGATGGTGATAGATTTAACCGATCCGTCGTCCAGTTCTAATGGTTGATCACCAGTACTACTTATGAATAAACCATCAGCTGGAATTTGATCTCCCTTTCGCAAAATTACAATATCACCAACTCTAAGATCAATTTCACGAACAAACTGGAAATCCCCATCCCCTCTGACAGTTAGCACATATGGTATTTTCTTCCCTTTGGAGTGCCAAGAATTCTCCAACTTGTTGTTTGACAAATTCTCCCAACACTTATGTATGGTTGTACAAATAACGATTATAAACACGTTGGATAATAAAACTGCGCCATTAAACCAACCAAAGTGCATGCCTTCCTCTTTGATCCCAAAACCCAGGGACAATATTGCAGCGCAGGAGAGGAGAAAGATGGTGTAATTGTTGCAAGCTGCTAGAAATGAAAGGAACAAAGTGAGGAGAAATTGGTAAATTTGGGTTGGTTTGCACTGGCAGATTTCTCGAGGACTAGAAATTCCATTTTCTATATCAGTGTTTAGGGCTTCTGCGACTCCTCTAACTCCTCCAAATTTATGAAGGTCTGCTAGATTTTTTTTCTTTACGATCTCGGTGATGTTCTTTCTCTGTTGGATGTTTTGGAGCTCATATCCCGATTGAGCGCTTATTATTATGTCCTCCTCATCTGCTGAAATCTCTAAAGCTGCTACTACCCCTGAACCCTAATTAGCCAGCACGTAATATTTCGTCAATCATCAATATAATGTTCAAACTCATAAATATTATTTGAGTACCGTATAGATATACAAATTTTTTGATTTTGATATGTATATGAGCAACTAATTTATTATATCCGAGTGCCCAAGTTTTTTTAGCATGGTAATGGCTCAAAATGACCACTTACATAATGAAAAAAATGAAAACTAGTCATCTTTTGAAAACAAATATTTTTTAGCTATTTTGGCATTAACAAAAGACATCATACCTTTCTAGATATTTGTTTGATTTTTGGTCTATTTCTCTCTCGGTTCACTTATCTCTTTCTATATCCTCTTATTATCTATATAAAAAAATTTAAAAAATTCGAATCTGTATTTTTCATTTTTTGTATATGCAATATTGGTATTGAATTATAGATCTTAGAAAGAGGATTAATTTGATATTATTACATGCAAAATGGATTTGAAACGAAAAAGTTATATGAATTCAATTTTTTTGGAGAAAAATAAAATAATTGGTTATAATAAGTGAGAGTAGAGTGAGCGCGGTAATCAATAATCGGATATCGAGTTATCGCATTTGGTTTGACCAACGCCTACACTAAAATCTAAAAACTAGATATCCATTTATTGGATATCGATTAAATTTAACTTGATATATAATCGAAACAAGATCTTAAGCACAACACGATAAAACAACTCGATTAAAACAAACACTACTCGACATCGAGTTACATGAAACTCGATATCGAGTTATGCAATGAAATTTTTGTCACTTTCCTCATTCACCCCAACCACCATTAACAGTACAACAAGGTTTTCAATCAAAACATAAATTATCTAAACCGTAAAAATTCTTCAAATCTAAAAAACAAATCCTAACCCAAACAACTTAAACTAACTAAATGAACAAAAATATGAAATTTACGGAATAAGATTTTTTTTTGCCCAAGTTTTAAATGTCAAGTTATGAAATTGGTGAATGTGCATGTGTGGCTCAAAAAGGAGTTTACTGGGTTAAGGTAGGGATGTCAAGGTGGCGGGGTGGGTGCGGGAGAGCAATCCTCATCCCCGTCCCCGCGGTCGCGCGGAATCCCCGTCCCCGTGAGACAAACAGGGGAAAAAATTCCCCATCCGGTCCCAGCGGGAAAATTTTCGGGATTTCCCTTGGGTCGGGATGGCTTCCGTAGGGAACGGAGAATCCCCGCCCACCGCCATCTCTCAGGTTAAGGTAGGAGTGGACACATAGAACCGAAATTGGGTTCCAAATCGGAATCAATCATGGTCAACGGTCTCGGGAATCGTTGACCAATCAATCGGATTCCAAAATTGGAACCAAAATCGTATAATCCGATTCTAGTTCGATTACGGTTCCTTGGTCCCAATAACCATGAAACCGGCGGTTTTGACCGTCGATGGAGTAATGGTGGGCAGGCGGTTAAAACCATTGGTTTTGAGGTTAAAACGACGGTTTTTATTTTTTGGGTATAAATATGCTAGATGGTATGTTAAATATCTATTATTATGTTTTATATTCGTAACTACATGAGACACGTTTTAAACCAAATGTTGTAAGTTTAATTTGAATTTTGATTATTGTATAAACTAATAGTATATAATATATATATATATATGGGGAGGATCAAGTGAGACCATGTCTCTAGGTGAGACACAATGGACTAATCTCAACCATCCCCCACTATTAATCAACGGGTGTGATTTAATGGATAAAAATTATATTAAAACATTAATTTAATCAACATAAGGGTAATATGGGTGTGATAGGTTATTTGTTCTTTGATTTTCTCGTCTTGACGGGCATGACATTGTATGACATTTTGATTGTTTGATAAAACAAAAAAAAAAAAAAACAATGCCAATCATGTAAAAAAAAAAAAAAAAAAAAAGATAGTTACAAAAATGGAATCACATCTCTTTCTCTCTCATGCATCTCTCAATCTCTCTCCTCTCTCTCTCTCTCTCACGCCTCTCTCTCTCTCTCTCACGTCTCTCTCTCACAATTCCTCCATTAACGCAAATTTGAAGAACTCGAACTGTGAAAAATAAAACAGTGAAGAAGATGCGATTTATGATCCAAATGAAAAAACAACGAACATGTGAGTTCAAATCATGATGATGAATCATCATCGTAGAAAAACTCTATCCAACAAAGATCAATGGTGTAGACATTGATGGAGAACTCGAAACTAGCCATTAACATCAACTCATAAAAACGTAATTTTCACGAATAAGACGATGCATAGATACTTATGTAATGATGTATAGATATTTATATAATGATGCATATATCTATATGATATTACATATTTGATATTATGCAAAAAAATCAACTATATATGCATTGCACGAAAACTATATATGCAGTAGTAAAAAAATAATATACAATACATTATACTCAACTATGCAAGGCGTCATAACTATGTAGCAAAATCAACTAAATATGCATTATCTAAAAACTATCTATGCGGTGTGAAATAACTAAAAATATGCAAGATATTATGTAACATCCCAAAACAAAATATGCAAAGTATATCTTATGGTAGAAAAAAGTGTCAACAAAATAACTAAATATGCATTATTTAATAGTTAATTAAGCAAAGAGAAGAACCCTAACTATATCTTTGTAAAATAGAAATATTTGGAAAGAAAATCGCTTCCTTAAATCACACTACAACATAAATGATATTAGGTAACACTCAAAAAATGTTACCTAATGGCCATAAAATGTTACTATAGACAATAGGTAGCACTTTTATGGCGCGCACTTGCCCGTGCTACCTATAGTCTAAGGTATCACTTTTATTAGCTTTTAGTAACATTTTTTCTAAGTGTTACATTAAGTTTTCTATTGGTAACACTTTGAAACAATATTTCTAAATTGTTACATATGAATCTTATGTAACACTTTCTTGTAACACTTTAAAAAAATACTTCTAAAATGTTACATATGTATCACTTTTTTGTAGCACTTCGTAGAAACACTATTTTTGCCACCAAATAGATCGAACCCACGACCTGTTATGCATGGAAGTGACAATTTGCCACTAAGCTAAGTTGATTCTTATTACAACTTTTGCTTTGTTTACATATACACATACACCGACACACACACACACACACACACACACACATATATATATATATATTATGTATATATAATATATATTATAAAATAAAGATTATATTTTATAATATATGTAGTAAATTATATTATACATGTATATATCAAATTTTATATTATATAGTATATATTTTGAAAATCGTATTACATTATATATTAAAGGACACAATAAATTAAAAATATCAAAAATTTATAAAATAAATTTATCGATGATAAATATTCAATCGTAAAAAATAAAAAATATATAAAAATATAAAATTAATTTAACGATAGATAAAAAAGTCCTAACATTAAAAAAATAAAATAACAAAAAATAATTTACCGACGGAAAAAATTCCTAAGTAATTACCGACAACATCAATATTTATTGGTAATTTTTAGAAAAGTAAAAAAAAAGGTTAGCTATGAAATTGGTCTCCGTTAGTAAAAATTAAAAAAATAATAATAATAATAAAATATATACATGCGCATTTTTCGTCGGTATTAAGACGGAATTAATTACCTTCGTAAAAAATAAAAAAATAAAAGCAAAACTAAAATACTTTGTAAAAAAAACAAAAATTCAGTTAAAAAACAGTACATGATGTCTACAATTTTTAGGTTTGGTGATATCAAATATTTAAATAAATCTTTGACATGATTTAATGATAGTTATATAATTTTTGTATTACTAAAATATAGTTTAAAAAGTGTTACAATCAATAAAATATAGTGTTGACAAGAGTGTTTCTTAAATAAAGTGATACCTATTTGCGTTACAAAAGAAATAACAAAAAAAAGTGATACTTAAAAAGTGTTACTTATATAAAAGTGTTACATATAAGTGTTACATATTGATAAAAGTGTTATCTATATGCGTTACAAAAGAAATAATAAAAAACAATGATACTTAAAAAGTGTTACTTATATAAAAGTGTATATATAAGGGTTACATATTTATAAAGTACTACATAAGTGTTACATAAATATTGTAATGTAAAAGTGTTACAAATGTGTGTTACATATTTACCTTATGTAAAAAGTACTACAAAATTTGTGTTACCTAATGTCATTTATGTTGTAGTGTCACGCCACTAAAACATAGCAGTTTCAATCTCACCCCAAAAAAAAAATGGTTTGAAAAGTCAAACAAACGAGAAAACTCACTGGGACCACTAATTTGAATTACAAAATTACAACCTTGCCTTAAAATCGAAAATTAGGAAAAATAAAAAAATAAAAAACCGAATTAATCACATCCCTTCATTTTTTAAGATCAATAGGTAAGATGAGTCCACACTGTCTCACCTAGGAGGGTGGTCTCATTTGAACCAAATCCTATATATATATATACATTTTAATATTATTATTAATATTTAGTACAAAATTTAATTAAATATTAAGTCCAAGTCTTTTTATTTCTTTACCTTTTTTATAATTGAAATTGATAAACCATTTAAAAAAATAAAGTATTATCAAAAGATAAACAAACGGTTGGTTAAAATCGGAACCCAAACCATGGAGGAATTGGGTTCTAAACGAACCGTCAATTCCCATTTTGGAATCGTAATTTCGACCTTAGCGGTTCAGGTTCCTCAAAAATGAGGAACCGAAATGGCAATTTTGGAACAAGAACCAATGTTTGGAATAAATGGCCACCCTAGATTAAGGGGCATTTGAGAATTTCACATGTCAAAACGGCTAAAAAACATGTATTTGAAAAAGCGGCCAAAAATATTTTTGTTTGATAGGAATGGACAAAAAATCGACCACTCTTTTTTAGCACTTCTCCAATATCAAAATATTTTTAGCCATTTTTTGGAATACACATTTTTAGCCACTAAGGCACATCCTTTCTCTAACTCTTAAAAGTATAAATTGGGAGAAAAGAATAACTATCATTGAACGAGCACTCATTCATTAATGACTTCGACTCAAATGATCGTATTAGCGACACAACAACTACGAACTTCAATTCGATTAATTTTATATTTTTTGATTAATTAGTTAGTTTATAATTGTTTAGGTTAAGATTTGTATAATTTGTTTAGGTTTAGATATTTTAGATTGAAATTATTGATGATGAAAATTTTGTTGCATCGCTAATGGTGGTTGGGAATGAATGGTGAAGATAGACAACGTTTTTCGTTTGCATAACTCGTGTCGAGTTATGATATATTTGGTACTAAGTTACAATAACTCGATACGATTTATGTGACGATAATCCTTATCATCTTCATCATTTATTCCCAACCATAACTTGGTATCGAATTACCATAACTCAGCATTGAGCTACGGGCTTCGCAGCGGGGTTCACGGAAGTTAATTTGTCCCATAAGTTCTAAGTTAATTTGTCCAATTTTGGTCCAAAAGGGTGGAATATGACTTACTCATTTGAGACAAAAATTGCACAGAAATAGAGTATATAGACCAAAATTGCACAAAATTTTAATTTACGGAACCTAAATTGTTACATAAGATACTTACAAGACCAAATATGACATCTTGTTATACTTAGGACCAAAATTGCATTTAAGCTCATATATAATATAGCTGCTATGTATGTATGTATGTAACTCTTTCTGCTGGGAAACCAGAATGTGCCAGTTGCAGAGAAATCATTCTGACTGGAAAATATAAACAACACACCTTGGTTATTAAGAAATTGTATTATCGATCGATCCACACAAAATTCAGAGATCGATCGTAAAAGAATGAATATATACCTGCAGATCGGGGGTAGTGGTGATAGAAGAGTAAGTAGGTGAGGTCGACGACGACGACAAAGAGGTAATATCGGTGGAGTAGTAATTATTAGCTCCCAACTTGAAGATTTCAGCGGAACGAAAGAACAAAATACTTGTCCTCAGCAAATTATTCTTTCTTGCATTACTACTGCAATTACTTGTTTCTGGGTCGTCCACGTCGTTCACCAGAAGTGATTGTTGCGCTTCCAAATCGAAACTCGCATTCTCCACTGATTCCGACATCTTCCTTCTTAATTTAATTGGCCCTGCAGATCATGAACACAGCACAAGAATTGCTAGCAATATAGACTGAATTAAAAGAAGCGAGAAAATAACAAGAAACTAGTTAACTGTGGGATGATTTTTAACCACCTACCTACCTCTCTCAATATTTTCTTTGTTTTGTTTTTGAATGAATTAGACTTGTATCGCATAAAGCCTTTTCTTAAGCAAATTAATGAAGCTGCCACGAAGCTTCCTATATATAGTTTCATAATATTTATGATATCATCTCGGCGACCTTCAATAACAGTAGCTAGAATTACCATTCATAAGAAATAATAATAAATAATTAGTTGACAAAAAGAAAAAAAAAGAAGAAGAAAGAAAAAAAGGTAGGGATTAGGGAATAATTTCATACTTTGTTATGTATAGCCAACGGTACGGGACCAAAATCGGAAATTCAGTTTGTACCCAAACCGAACCAGAAAATTCAGTTGGTTATTAGGTTTTTATCTTTTTACATTATTTCGGTATTTGATATTCTGGTTTGGTTTCGGCTTTTGACTTCAATTTACAGAATCGTACCAAATACCCAGTTATTATCTTTTATATGTATTTTTTATATTATTATTTATTAGTATCTAGTTTAATTTTAAAATATCATAATAATAAATAAGTATAATTATAATTACAATATTTACTATTTGATAATTTTATTTTATTTCTTAAAAAAATTGATTTATAGAATTACAGGGTCGAAATACAGAAAAAAAAAAAAGAGTAAAAACAAAATTTTCGGTTTAACGAAATTGAGTGGGTAAGTGGCAAGAAATTTTTCAGAAAAAAATGTTTACGCGGTTACGAGGTATCAAATCACGCGGCTAATTAAGGGTCCGTTTGTATTACTCCGAACACCGTACCATATATATGATGCCCTAACCATTGTAATTCAACTCATCCAACAATAGACATGTGTGGACTTTATTAATCATAATACTAAAAACAATGGATGAAAAACCTAACAAACACAACTGCAGGGCTGAATGTGATCTCAGATATAGTCACATTCGAGATCGCATCCAGGGCAGCGAGACTCATTGTGCTTGTATGACTCTTAACTCTCTCAAGACTCTTGTATCTCTGGTATATTTCTTATGTAATGATTATGCACGTCCTCTTCCCTTTATATAACCATCCAAACCCTTCAAGAGACCTAATACACAAGGAAAGAAGATATATACAAATATATGACAAGTAAATCACTTATGTTAGGAAACAAGATAACTATCAAGAATCCTAATATATCAATACCATATCAATATTATTTCTTTCCAACTCTAAAAAGTCCTAATCATACCATAAGTCTAGAAAGGCAAAACAAATCAAAATCCAATCTTTATAATTTAGGAAATTATTTTGGGCAATAAAAAAATCGCCCTAACAATCTCCCCCTTTTTGCCTTTCTGGACAAAACACTTATCAAGCACAAAACAAACAAACTCCCCCTAAGTGTAACAACTCCCCTGAATATAATGCTGAGTTAAAATTCTAAAACAGATGCGATCACATTTCAGATAACATTCTGCAACAAAAATTAACATACGAGAGTTTATCAAGTTATCAACAGACATAACATGTAAACCTAGCAGAAGAGTAGTTTTAATACATCCCAGATCAAATATTATTAATTTCATCAGTAGACACATTCGTGTCCATTTGTCCTTCAAAATCAAACTGAAGGCCTTCATCGCCTTCATTCTGTCGAGTCAGTGGTGCAGCAACACCAACTTGGGTTGCAGCCTATTCAGAAATGTGAGCTCCTTGGTGTCTCAGTCTCCATAACTCCCCTTGAGCACCTTTGCTTTGTCGCAAGCAGGCTCTCCCCTTTTGGTCGAAAGCAGAGCAAGAATATGTTCCAATTGAGACCAGGAGAGCGTTGAAGTGAGCAAACTTTGCTCGGCCAAAAGGGTGAACTGTAAGAAAGCGGAAAGCAGTGCGAGAGGAAATGTTGGAGAAAATGGGGAGCGGGAATGTGGCCAACATCCGGAACCACATCCAGGGGCCACATCCCGGGCAGAGACCCTAGAGGAGTGTAGCAAGATCGGAGAAGCGGCAGAGGTCGGAGTCGTAGGAGCGGCGGAGCATCTCCGGATAGACGAGAGGCAGATCAACAATGCGATTTTGAGGGCTGAGCAGAGGTCTGGACACATGAAAGACCCCAGGCTGGTTGGTAAAGTGATCATCCTTCTTGGGCTCAAAACCTTGTGATACCAGGATTTTATAGATCAGGCTGGGGAATGGCAGGGACCAAGTTTTAGATTCAATGGTAGCAAAGAACGTGACCTCCTTGAAAGCCGGTTTCCCAAAATTGAACGGCGATCCTTTCCCAATTTGATATAGAACTTCGAGCATGCGTCCGTGTAACTATGGAGTTATTCTTGAAGGAGACCCGTTTGCACAAAGATATCTTGTGCAAAAACCCATAGAAGGACGTAAGGCGGGAGGAGACAAGTTTTTGGGGATGAACAAGCCATTCTTGCATACGGCCACTAGTGAGAAAACGAGTCATTTCATTATAATCGGAGGGCACCTCACATTCCTCAAAATCAGGCATGTCAAAGAACCGGTTAATGATCGAGGGACTGAACTCGTATATCTTATTGCGAACAAACACTTTCCCAAACTTATGAGATCGACGAACAGCAATACGAGTAGACATATTAGCATAAAATTCACAGACCACATAGTCAATATAAGGTAGAGCAGTGTCGATCGTGGTTAACAAATTACGTTCTTCAAAAAATCGATTCAAGTTATACTTCTCAAAGTGCTCATAATCTCGATTTTTCTCATTAATAAAGGAACGGGAAAGTATAGCATGAAACTTGGAAGCGGCAGCAGCTGTGTAAAATTGTTTAGAGTGAGCTCTCTCAATATCAAACTCAGAGTCAGATGTGTCGTCGGATGACATCACATCCTCCTCTACATCTGCAACGGTAGCCTCCTTCCATTCTTCAGCCATCATTTCATCACCCACTTCATCTACCATGGCCTCAAGATCGATCTCAGGATCTGGTTCTTTTGAGGCATTGAAATCCTCATCACTTGAGACATCGAACTCAGAATTTAACTCAGCTGCAATGGGTGTTGGCTTAGATGTGGTAACATCCTTGGCCACACCTTTGCCCTTTCTGACCTTCTCAACCATCTGTGCCAAAGGCACATCATCATCACTATCTTTGGACTCAGGCTGCACCTGTTCTCTGGGCTGAACAACAAACTGATTCACATTGTCCTCAGAATCATGGAAAGGAACATAAGGAATAGGCAAATCATCTCCCCCTATCTTCGAAGTACCCTCAACCGTGGTCTTTTGCTTCTTTGGAGAAATTCCAGGAATGGAATCGGAATCTTCGAAGTCCTTTGGGGAGTAACCACGAAGTCTTTTCCAACAGCGCACATTAGGGTTTCCCAAAGGGCCATGAACTGTGTGAATGACCTCAAAATCCAGAGGATTGTCAACGTCTATTTCATTATTTTTCTCTCTGGGAAGAACAGAGGCAATGACCTCGTCTTGAAAGGGAACTGGGATGATAGCAGTAGGAGTGGAACTCGGAGAAAATGAGTGTGCAGGGAGAGAGGATTCCAAACCTGGTTCCATGGTTGAAGTAGTGGGAGATGCAGTCCCAGATGCAGGGACATCTTCGGGTACGGATGCAGGGTCATCTTGAATTGAAGTGGGTGCAGGGTTTTGCACAGATGGAGGAGTGGTGATATTCGCAGCGACCTCAGTAGGAGTGGATGAAGGAGTCGTGATGGCCTCAGGTGGAAACAAACCCTCTTCTATCGGAGAAGGGGTCGGAGTTTAGGCAGACGGAGATGCAGTGTCAGATGGGGTTCCATGTCGGCGATAAAGATCGCATGATACAAAAGATTGCTTCCATGGATTTCTCAGACTTTGGACTTTCGAAATTGTGCGAGGACGAGGATGATTTGCTGGGGCTTCCAAACAGGTTCTTGATGGAAGAAACAAACCGAGCCATGGAGATGAGCTTTGAACTTGAAAAAAAATATCAACCACACAAATGCTTCGAAAATTGTGAGAGAAAGTGGGTGAACAATACTCAAGTGCCTCGCAAGTAAATAGTGATTACAAAGAGTCATAATTGGGCACGTAAATTAAAGTACAATGGGAAGAGTTTAATTAGGAAAGAATTTCTCATGGTAAAATCGAAAAATAAGGAAAGAATCAGGATCCCAATTAATCTCAAACTCTGGATCACAAAGTGTCCAAATTATGTCAACTTGTGATAAAATAAAATAAAAAGATTTACCCTGATCCTCCAAATCGGTTCAACCCACAAAATATATCCATCAAAATTTTCAAGATTTTGGGGAGAGAAAAATATCACCCTCAGATTATATATGGAAACCAAATCTCAGCAAGAAATCCAAAATCACCAGGACGTGCAAACCTAATATACCTAATGCATCAAAAAAGAAAAAAAAACGCATGCACGAGGAGAATAAGTGATGTAGTAATGGATGTAGATTCAAATGTCGTCTCATTTTGAGTCACACCTGTACTAGCTGATTCAATGAATCGCAATCCGAAATCCCAGCTTATCAAATTTTTCGAGTTTTCTTCATTTTTTCCGAGTTTCATGAGGGAGTTAACCAACATGGAGCTTTCACTCAAATGCCAAATGTAGCTCTTTTTCACATGATCGTGCCTTTTTAGACAGTAGTACGCTTGAAGAAATTGGTCACAAGGAATAGATTCACACAATGGGTTGATAGCTTTTTCCTAGAAGGCCTCCAAGCATGATCAAGACTTTATTTTCAACTCAACTACTGGGAAAAATATCATCATCATTTTTTTTTTTGAATTGGAGAGATCGACTCACACTAGTTCTCCAAGGGAGACAATATATGTGACTAGTTGGAACCATCAATCCACTTTTTGCAGATATGCATGATAGCTTATAATGCAGGGATGCCTAAAAAAAATCAAAAAGAAATAGATGAGAAGAGAAAGGATGCAGAGTTTGGATGTCACAGCGGATGTGATGTGCAATGCGGTGACATCTCGTGTAACATTTCAGAGAACACACAAACCGAGAGACTTCCTTAGATTGGAGAATCTCTCAAAATCCAAAGCCTTGGTGAAGATGTCAGCAAGCTGAATTTCAGTAGCAATATACTCAATTCGAATTATATTTTTCTCAACTAAATCTCGAATAAAGTGATGTCTAATATCTATGTGTTTAGTACGAGAGTGTTGGACAGGATTTTTCGAAATATCAATAGCACTCATATTATTAATAGACAATCAGTGTTTCACTTTGCAAACCATAGTCCTCAATAATTGTGTTCATCCATAAAAGTTGCGTGCAACAACTCCCAACTGCTACATATTCTGATTCAGCAGTCGAAAGAGATACACAATTTTGCTTTTTACTGTACCATGAGACCAAATTATTCCCCAAATAAAAACATCCACCAGTTGTACTTTTTCGATCAACAACATCTCCAGCCCAATCAGAATCACTAAATCCCACAAGATTAGTGTTAGTGTCTTTAGTGTACCAAATTCCCAAATCAGTTGTGCCCCCTGCGTATCGAATAATACATTTTAAAGCTTTTAAGTGAGTAACCTTGGGATCAGATTGATAACGAGCACAAAGACAAACACTGAACATAATATCAGGACGACTGGCAGTCAAGTACAACAAACTTCCTATCATGCTTCTATACAATGTGTGGTCAACACTTTCAGCCACATCTTCTTTACTCAACTTTTGACTCGACCCCATGGGAGTCTTCAAGTGAGAGGCATTTTCAAGCTCGAATTTTTTCACAAGATTCTTAGCATACTTGCTTTGTGAGATTCAAATTCCTTCCATTAATTGTTTTATTTGCAAGCCCACAAAGTAACTTAACTCACCTACCATACTCATTTCAAAAGTGAAGGACATGCAAGCAATGAATTTCTTTAACAATTTATCAGAGGAGGAACCAAAAACAATGTCATCGACATAGATTTGAGCAATCATGATGTCGTGGTTTTTTCTTTGAATGAACAAGGTTTTATCAACTTCACTACGTTTAAAACCAATTTGAAGAAGATACTCAGTTAGGCTACTGTACCAAGCTCTAGGGGCTTGTTTGAGACCATAGAGAGCCTTTTTAAGCTTATACACGTGGCTAGGCTTAAAAGGGACCTCAAAGCCTTTAGGCTGCTCAACAAAAGCTTTTTCATCCAGAAAACCGTTTAAGAAGGCACTTTTGACATCCATTTGGTGAAGAGTTAATCCCAAGTAACATGCAATAGCAAGCAACAAACATATGGACTCAATACGGGCTACATGAGCGAAGGTTTCATCGAAATCCACCCCCTCAACCTGTGTGTACCCTTGAGCGACTAATCGAGCTTTGTTGCGAACAATTTTGCCAGATTCATCCGTTTTATTTTTAAAAATACATTTTGTCCCAATCACATTAACATCCTCTGACCTAGGGACTAAAAACCACACATCATTTTTGACAAATTGATCTAGTTCCTCTTGCATAGCATGTATCCAAAATTCATCTTTAAGAGCTTCAACAATATTTTTTGGCTCAACTTTGGACACAAAATAACATGTTCTCACATTGGTACAATTAGTAGACAAGCAAATCATTCTTACCATATCACGATAGTTCACTCTACCTTTCCCTCTTGTCTTAATACCATCAGTAGTATTACCAATGATCTGAGACGTAGGGTGATTTTTCGGAATCCTTGTAGGTATGTCACTGCCACAATCCACGATTGGATTATTAGTTTCTTCAACAGGTTCATAGTCAGAGTCAGAGTCTGACTCAGCTGCAGCAGACACAGATGTGGGCTCAGATGCCATCACATTTGGTTATGCATTTGAGACAGCTGTGGATGGGGCTTTAGTCACATTATCCATAACATCTGTGCCTACATCCTTCGTTGGGACAGTCTCAACAAACTCGAGTAGATCCACATGATTTTCTTCACTCTTTCCTGCAATATCTGAGAGATCATCAAAGATATTATTTACAGACTCCATGATCGTCTTAGTACGAAGATTATAAACTCGATAGGCATGACTATTCGAAGTGTAACCTAGAAAAAGACACTTGTCACTTTTGGAATCGAATTTACCAAGATTATCACGATCATTAAGGACATAGCACACACACCCAAAAACATGAAAATATTTGAGGTTAGGTTTCTTTCCATAAGTATTTCATACGGGGTCATAGAACATCCAGGCCTCAAATGCACACGATTAGCTATATGGCGGGCAGTATTGAGCTTGACCCAAAACCTTTTAGAAAGTTTTTAGAACTAAGCATGACACAGGTTATCTCTTGCAATGTACGATTTTTCCTTTCTGCCACCCCATTTTGTTGTGGAGTTTTAGGTGCAGAAAATTCATGAGAAATCCCCTTTCTATCATAGAAGGACGAGAAAGAAGAATTCTCAAATTCTTTACCATGGTCCGATCTAATTCTGGCAACAGTTAAATTATACAAGTTACAAACCTTTTTATGCTAGCTTCTAAAGAAATCAAAAGTTTCAGATTTCTCACGTAGAAAATAAGTCCATGTATAACGTGAAAAATCATCGACAATCACATAAGAGTACTTCCTACCACCCACACTTTCAATTTCAATAGGACCCATGAGATCCATATGAACTAACTCCAGACATCTAGTGGTGTGGAAATGTGATGTCATTTGATGCGACACTCTCTTTTGTTTACCCCTTTGACAACTTTCACAAACACTCACACTTTTCATAGACAATTTAGGCAGACCAACAACAGCATCAAATTTCACAAGTTTCATTAGCTTTTTATGGCTAACATGGCCTAATTTTTGATGCCATAGATCAGTGTCATTCGTGTGTGCCCTGTGACAAAGTTGATCATTGCAAAATTGATAACAATTGTCAGAAGACCTTAAGCCAGTAAGGATACAAGTATCAGTCTCATCGAACACTTCACAAGAGTTTTTGTTGAACTTCACATAGAGATCATCATCACATAGTTGACTTATCCGATAAGATTAGCATTAAGACCAACTACATGAAGCATATTACGTAGCTTGGGTAGTCCTTCAACGTTCAACGTCCCTTTCCCAACTATCTTTCCTTTGGCTCCACCTCCATAGGTAACATTGCCACCATTGTAAACTTCATGGTCGATTAAATACTCCAAGTACTGTCATATGTCGTGAGACCACTATCAAAGTACCAAGATCCTGCAACGTTAGATATCAAGGAAGTATAGATAACATGACATTTAACATCATTTTTGACCTGCATGATTTTGAAAAATGATTACGAAGAATGTCGTAACATCTGCGATGACATCCATCGTCCGGACCTTAAATTCGATTTGGTTTGTAACAAAATGGTTTTATGTGTCCAGGAGCATGACAACAATGACAAATAAAGTGAAGTTTCCGTGGTTTAAACTTCTGGGAAAAAATCCTTTTATTGTTGGAGGAATCTGAGGATTCTCCTTGTTCTTTTGCTTTCACAAAAACCGGAGTTTTATAACCAAAGCCAGTTTTATCATCACTACCCATGGAAAGAATATCATCCAGTTTTGCTTTACTAGAATTAAACTTTTTCATGCTTTCAAGAGATTCTTCAAGTTTAGACTTTACCTTTTCAAACTCAAGTTCTTTCTTTGTAAGAGAAGCCTCCAACCTGGTAACCACTCCCCTTTGATCATCATTCACCTTTGTAAGTCGATCATTCTCCTTTTTCAGCATCTCGTTCACTTTAATCCTTTTTAGCCAATCCTTGTAAAGGTTTGCGTATGTGTCCTCCAGACTTTCATCATCAGATCCATCATCCTGTTCAACATCATTAGGAACAGAAGTAGAATTGAAACAAAAAAGGTTAGAGTCAGATAGGAGATCCTGTTCTTCAGATGTGATCAGTGAAGGTGTGATCACATCCCGGGCCACACCTCTGGCGACACCTGAAGGATTTATTTGGAGAGACTTTCGATATTTCACAAGGTGGTCGAACCTTGGTTTCTTCCTCGTTCATTCTTCTCACATGCCGATTCGTTATCACTCAAGGTCTGATCGAGGCTCATTCCCTTTTTCATAAGAGTATTAGCACATTGGGCAGCATAGTGACCATACCCAGTACATGCCCTACACCTAATGGAGTCAAGAGTTTTTGTGTCAGACTTGTTCGATTTATCACCAGAAAAACGTTCTTGACTTTTATCAAAGGTGTGCTTGTGAGGAAACTTGCTTGACTCTGACTTAAAAGGCTTGGTGAAGTTTTGAGACTTTTTCTGACTTTTGAGCTTAAGAATCCTATCAAACATTTTCGAGTACATGGCCATAGAATCATCTCCTAGATCAGACTTTTCAATTTCATTGGTAAGATCAGCAAAATCATTGGTAACTTTGGACTCAAGTTGAAAAGGTGACTCAATTTGAAAAGCAACTTTGTGACCCAAACTCTCCATTTGTTGAGCCATGTTCATCTAATAGGTTTGAAGAATGCCAGCAAGTTTTTCGAGACTTAAAGTGGACACATCATGGGCTTCTTCTATGGATGAAACTTTGATATTATACCTAATAGGAAGAGATCTCAACATTTTGCTCACAAGATTCTCATTTGAGATGGGTTCACCTAGGGCTTGAGCTTCATTGGCTATATCACACAGTTTGGCATTGTAAGTGGTGATATTCTCATCCTCACGCATTCTCAGGTTTTCAAACCTATTGGTGAGCAACCTAAGTTTGGTTTTTCGCACACTCGCAGATCCCTCACAATGACTTTGCAGAGTATCCCAAGCATCTTTAGCCACAGTAAAGTTAGCAATGATTTTGAACATATTTGATCCCAGATGACCAAAGATTGCCATCAAAGCCTTAGAATTGTAATTGGACAAAATTAATTCATCATTAGTCCAATCAATTTCTCCTTTGTCCTTATAGTCACCATCCATATCGATGAGTTTAGGAGGTAACCACCAAGTAAGGATTGTACGCTAAGCCCTTTCATCAATTGATTTGATGTAGGCCCGAACTTTGACTTTCCAAATTGTTGGGAAATTTGTTTATTAGATTTTGATGAATGCCATGTAAAACTTAGACTAGAAAGTTGGCACCCCATTTTCCTTGTAATTTGCATTATAATAGATAGGCTATACGAGAGTTAAGTCTCCCTATGCTGGATACACAAGAAGTCAATCAAGACTTGAATGAAGACTCATTGTGATGCGGTGAGTGTGGCTAGAAAAGAAGTCAAGAACTCGATTGAAGGAGTATCGGCTATGATAACAATTTGTGTGAAGTGTCGTCAAATCAACTCCGAAGCGAAGTCTCAAGTTGAAGTGACGGATGAGTTTTCAATCATTGGAGCGACTCAAGTCACCTGGGGAAAAGCGGTCAAGTCAAGACAATGAAAAGAATCGGTTTACGTGGAAGTCAAGAATATTACCTAAACAAGTAATACTTCCATCTTTGCCATGTCTTAAAGTGCTCAAGTCCCGAAGCGTGCAAAAGGAATAAACAATGGGAAGCATCGCACCTTGGTCGGACTCGAAAAGCGAAAGTTCATTTAATACGAGGAAATGTCAAGATCAAGGATCGCAACAAGACAAGCCAACAAACACAAGTGACTTTTGAAATCACTTATCTCTTCAATCGATGATTTTTGAAAGTTCACTATAAAAGGCTGAGGAATCACTTTGAGAAAAGGTCACTTGAACCACGAACATTCAAGTTAACATTCGAGCTGTAACCTGCAAAAATATTCTCAAGTTATTCAAGCAAATCCTCAAGCCTAAACTTCGAAGGAAATCAATCCAACACCTAGCTGTGAAGGAAAGACAACTTCATACTGTTTGATAGGTGTGAGTTTTGCATGTATTTTGAGGTATACATATGACTAAAATGGTGATTAGACATGCATAAACTCATATGAAATGGTTTGTATTCACTCTTTGTGGGAAAGATATTACGCTTTGCTCGTTTTGTAGGAATTTAACGATATTTGGAGTGATTTTGTGACAAATACGAGCATTGCGACCTAGAATCATCATGAATCGAGCGATTACACCCAATTGGAAGCCAACTATATGGATTATAGAGTCATAGTGATGAGTCGTGTGTCAAAAAGAAGCATGGATGATCAAACAACAAGGAGATTTATCTCAAGGAACATCCAAACGCGTATGGAATTTCGACCAAAGCGGGTGGTTTAGTATTTTGGCCGTAACTCTCTCTACAAAATTGATATTAAGGTGATTCAAGTGGCTACGGAAAGCTAAGAGAAAGGGCTACAATTCTTATGAAGACCCCGCGAGCAAATTTGGACGTTTGGGTGGCGCACGGGTAACCCGTGCGTGGGACGCATACGACCGTCTGCGAAGACCCGCGAGCAAATTTGGGCGTTTGGGTGGCGCCGCGGGTAACCCGTGCGTGGGCCACGACCCGTGCGCCCTACGAGACTGGATGTTTTCTACGGGATGGCGCATGGGTAGCCAGTGCGTGGGCACACGACCGTGCGTTCTTGCGAAAAACTCCAAAAAATGACAAATTGACTAGACTTCAAAAAGGGTATAAATACCACTTCTTGGGCGCACACCAGGGGGAGGAAAGGTCCGGAAAAGACCCAAGAACACAAGAAATAGCTCAAATTCATCAAGGAAGAATCAAAGGGAAGAATAGGGTCGAATCGGAGCTTGAGGATTGAAGATTAATCGAGAGATTATCCATTTCCTAAGTTTTCTCATTCTTTGTGCTTTAATATTTCATTTTAGCTTGCCATGAATATGAACAATTTGTCTATGAGTTGTTTATTTGTAATGAGTAGCTAAACTTCTTGTGATTTCCGGGTTTTGGAAGTAGATTAATTGAACTCTTGTTGATTGTTTTAATCTTAGTTGAAGTTATTGTCTTGAAACTATTTGAGTACTTTGTTCTTATTCTTGTTTTATCACTTGGCCAATGATTTAACTTGTTTAATATATTAATTCATAATTCGAGAGATGAGTTTCAATATTAGATCTTAAGTACTTGACATGAATATTTGCGTAATCGAGAGGTTTGTGAATATTTGTGAGGATATTTGATCTTTTGTGCATTTGGGAGTTGTGTATCTTATGTTGAGTAGAGATCTTTAGCATAGATATTTCAATCTACACTTTATATACATCTCGAGAGGAGGATAAAATACCATTGTGATCGTCTTATAGGTGTATCGATAATAACTTTGGCTTTGATTAAATAGGACAACAAGAGGAATATTAATTGAAACCATAACCCGGGAATCCATTTCATTCCCTTGAAAATTCTATTATTCTTAGTATCTTGTGTTTTTGTGGTTAATCTTGTCTTTACTTCCACAACAATCATCAAATTTCGATCGTCTAAATAAAAATAAGACTATCTTAGTTTTATTTTAGCGCATAAATTTATTAGTCTCGTGGATACGACCTTGCTTACCCTATTCTATAAACTACACCGTACACACTTGCGGTGAAGCTAAAAATAAGGCGAACAAGTTTTGGCGCGTTAATGGGACTAATACAATTTTTGGTGCTAATATTGCGATAGATAGAATTTTTTTTTTTTTTTTAATTTAGATTTTTTTTTATTTTATTTCATTTTTCTTTTGTAAATTCTCTCTCTACAATGTTTGATTTGTTTCTTTGAGTTGGTGTAGGTTGTACACGAACACTCGCTCGAATGGAGAAAGTCAATTACTTCAATAATCGGAATTCTTACGATTATTGGATTAATCTACTCCTACATGCTATTATCCGATTTGGGGAATTACGAAAAATTTTCATATGCTAACACGGAGAATGTGATTCCACCACCATCAAGCTTCAATGTAACGAATGTAGTTACCAATGCAGAGGCAAAACCATCTTTGGAAGACGCCTCATCATTTCATTCATGAATCAAACGACTTCATTTATAAGTGAGACAAGGACCAATTCAATGCACGGGAGAGGCTAGGATGGACGGGATAGAGTTGCAAGTGACACGAGATGGCGATTCGATAAAAAATCTTGAGACTCAAGTAGGCCTATTAGCTACAATTATTGGTGGACAACAACAAAAGAGCCAATTTTCAAGCACCACGAAATCAACTCAAAGGAACAATGTAGTGCCATTCATCAAATGAGTGGTCTTGAATACGAGAGCCACGTCAAATTAAATTAGGAGTATTTCTATCTCTCACTCAATTGAAGATCCTCATATTGATAAAAATATGTGCACTCACAGATGTAAGCTTCACTACGGATGTATCAAATTTTAAGAAGCATACACTTGAAGGAACAATGTTTGAAAATGGTGATCAATTCACATGTTCTCTGAGACTTCATGATATTTAATGTGAGTAAAGATAGAAATATCTTTACTATGGTTGATAAACCATTTTTCATCATTAGGAGCACATTTCTTGATTTCCAAAAGACCATCAATATTGTGATCCTTAATCATCCACATCTTACATACATCTGAAGGATCACCTATCTTGTTGGAAAATACGAAGGCGTGGCATGATCGACACTTGTTTTTGGATCCGGTTGAGTAAAACAAAAGTCCGGCTAAAGACTTTAAATTTAGGGCTTGTTGGGAGGCAACCCAATGGTTTGTGGTGTGATTTTTGTTTTTGTTTGTTTTTTCTTCTTTAAAAAAAAGGAGAAAATTACGACGATTTTACTTTGCTGACCATGCACGGGCGGGCGTGCATGAACGAACGCACGCACTTTGCGTGATTGAGAAAGTGGAGATGTTTCTATGGCACGGACGCACGGGCAGCCCGTGCATTTGCGCACGACCCGTGCGTCCATCAGCAGAGGCGTACATAGGTCGCGCCTAGGTACAAAACTTGAAGTAATGGATGAAAGAAGTAGTTCTAGCGATAGGAGAGATGCGAAGGAGGGCCATTATCCACCACCACCCGCACATGAATCGGGTAAATCCACGTGGTTTAATATTGAAATTCTATCTTCTCTTACGTGCGATATAATTTCATTTAAGTTGGGGAGAAATAGTTATTTTGATATGAAATGTGTGGATAAAAATAAAAATAAAAATTGCATTAATTTTGTGTGTTTTCATATAGTTGCATGTAGAGCATTTTAGGTTGCATTTGCATTAGAAACACGTTTTTTTGGTTTAGCACGTTTATTGCTTTCATAGATTGTAGGGAGTGAGTTGATCTCTTGATTGTAACTTGTGCTTGATTTTGAAAATTTTGTATTGTTTGGATTTGGTGTTGAGCATGACTTGATTGAACCATGAATAGATGATATTGAGCATGTGGATATTGAGAACATGGTTTGATGCTTTGAATTACGATTTGCAAGCTGTGAGCTTTTGAGCCTTTCTTTGCTTTCATCATATGCGATCTTGTTGATTGATTTGAGTGTATCATTCATGTTGTTAGAATTCTAGAACTTGCTCTAGTATCTCTATCAAGGTCACATGTTGTATGCGAATTGTGAAAATGATCAAAGGCCATTTTTGTTAGCCCTTCAAGCCTTTTGCTTACCTAAGATGATATTGAAATCCCTAGTTAGCCAACTTGAGCCTATTGCCTAATTTCTTGATAGCAACAATTCAAGCCTTAACTTGATATATTTGTTACCTACACACTTGAGCGTATAACATTGAGTAGAGGAGTGAATAAGGTTGAATGGGTTGGAATTGAAAAGTTGGATAATTGTGCAAAATTGGTTGATGGGAACAAAAAAAAAAGAAGAAGAAAAGGAGGAGAAAAGAAAGGTTGAAAATTCATAAAAGAGCCAGAAAAAAAAATTGACTTTATGATGTGAGTTTTCATTGAATGAACTTGGAGGCTAAGAATTGTATGTGAGGTGATAATGTTTACAAAAGAAAGGGAATGAAGATAAGAAGAGTTGATGAAAATGAGAGATGATTTGGGTAGCATATTAAGATTTAACGTAGATGATTTATATGCTCACCGGTCTATACGCTCGAGTTTGAGTCACTCTATCTATATTTTCCTACCCTAACCAAAGAGCCTTCATTACAACCAAAGAGAGAAGTCCTTTTTGATTCACAGATTGCATACATTCTAGTGGCGGAGATATGAGACGATTTGCAAGCCTATGGTAATTCTTCAACATTGAATTGAATTGAGCGTAAACACATCCTATATTCATTTGAGATGAGAGTATACACTTGATCTTTGTGAGGCGTAATTCTTAACATTTACCATGGTTTCTTTGATATGTGCTCTATATTAGATGTTTGAGGCTTGGTTGATTCATTGCTTGACACCTAGATAAACAATGCGAATTTTATGGAGTTGTTGTGCGTTCTGCTTTTCATTACTCCCAATCATGTGTTGTCTAGTTTTTAAAAGCGTTGACCGGGACGACCAACAGTTTAAGTTTGGGGGATTTTGATAGGTGTGAGTTTTGCATGTATTTTGAGGTATAAATATGACTAAAATGGTGATTAGACATGCATAAACTCATATGAAATGGTTTGTATTCACTCTTTGTGGGAAAGATATTACGCTTTGCTCGTTTTGTAGGAATTTAACGATATTTTGAGTGATTTTGTGACAAATACGAGCATTGCGACCTAGAATCATCATGAATCGAACGATTACACCCAATTAGAAGCCAACTATATGGATTATAGAGTCATAGTGATGAGTCGTGTGTCAAAAGAAGCATGGATGATCAAACAACAAGGAGATTTATCTCAAGGAACATCCAAACGCGTATGGAATTTCCAAAGACTATTTGCGGTTTAGTATTTTGGCCATAACTCTCTCTACAAAATTGATATTAAGGTGGTTCAAGTGGCTACGGAAAGCTAAGAGAAAGGGCTACAATTCTTATGAAGACCCCGCGAGCAAATTTGGACGTTTGGGTGGCGCACGGGTAACCCGTGCGTGCGTGACGCACGACCGTGCGCCCTCGAGAAGTAGACCGGATGTTTTTTCTACGGGATGGCGCACGGGTAGCCCGTGCGTGGGCGCACGTTTTCCGTGCGTTCTTGAAAAACTCCAAAAATGACAAAGCAAATTGACTAGACTTCAAAAAGGGTATAAATACCACTTCTTGGGGCGCGCACCAGGGGGAGGAAAGGTGCGGAAAAGACCCAAGAACACAAGAAATAGCTCAAATTCATCAAGGAAGAATCAAGGGAAGAATCGGGTCGAATCGAGCTTGAGGATTGAAGATTAATCGAGAGATTATCCATTTCCCTAATTTTTCTCATTCTTTGTGCTTTAATCTTTCATTTTAGCTTGCCATGAATATGAACAATTTGTCTATGAGTTGTTTATTTGTAATGAGTAGCTAAACTTCTTGTGATTTCCGGGTTTTGGAAGTAGATTAATTGAACTCTTGTTGAATGTTTTAATCTTAGTTGAGGTTATTGTCTTGAAGCCTATTTGAGTACTTTGTTCTTATTCTTGTTTTATCACTTGGCCAATGATTTAACTTGTTTGATATATTGATTCATAATTCGAGAGATGAGTTTCAATATTAGATCTTAAGTACTTGACATGAATATTTGCATAATGGAGAGGTTTGTGAATATTTGTGAGGATATTTGATCTTTTGTGCATTTGGGAGTTGTGTATCTTATGTTGAGTAGTGATGCTAGCATAGATATTTCAATCTACACTTTATATACATCTCGAGAGGGAGGATAAAATACCATTGTGATCGTCTTATAGGTGTATCGATAATAACTTTGGCTTTGATTAAATCAGACAACAAGAGGAATATTAATTGAAACCATAACCCGGGAATCCATTTCATTCCCTTGATAATTCTATTATTCTTAGTATCTTGTGTTTTTGTGGTTAATCTTGTCTTTACTTCCACAACAATCATCAAATTTCGATCGTCTAAATAAAAATAAGACTATCTTAGTTCTATACTTAGCGCATAAATTTATTAGTCTCCGTGGATACGACCTTGCTTACCCTATTATATAAACTACACCGTACACTTGCGGTGAAGCTAAAAATCAGCAAATTGACCTAGACTTCAAAAAGGGTATAAATACCACTTCTTGGGGCGCACACCAGGGGAGGAAAGGTCTGGAAAAGACCCAAGAGCACAAGAAATAGCTCAAATTCATCAAGGAAGAATCAAGGGAAGAATCGGGTTGAATCGGAGCTTGAGGATTGAAGATTAATCAAGAGATTATCCATTTCCCTAAGTTTTCTCATTCTTTGTGCTTTAACCTTTCATTTTAGCTTGCCATGAATATGAACAATTTGTCTATGAGTTGTTTATTTGTAATGAGTAGCTAAACTTCTTGTGATTTCCGGGTTTTGGAAGTAGATTAATTGAACTCTTGTTGAATGTTTTAATCTTAGTTGAAGTTATTGTCTTGAAGCCTATTTGAGTACTTTGTTCTTATTCTTGTTTTATCACTTGGCCAATGATTTAACTTGTTTGATATATTGATTCATAATTCGAGAGATGAGTTTCAATATTAGATCTTAAGTACTTGACATGAATATTTGCATAATGGAGAGGTTTGTGAATATTTGTGAGGACATTTGATCTTTTGTGCATTTGGGAATTGTGTATCTTATGTTGAGTAGAGATGCTAGCATAGATATTTCAATCTACACTTTATATACATCTCGAGAGGGAGGATAAAATACCATTGTGATCGTCTTATAGGTGTATCGATAATAACTTTGGCTTTGATTAAATCGGACAACAAGAGGAATATTAATTCAAACCATAACCCGGGAATCAATTTCATTCCCTTGATAATTCCATTATTCTTAGTATCTTGTGTTTTTGTGGTTAATCTTGTCTTTACTTCCACAACAATCATCAAATTTCGATCGTCTAAATAAAAATAAGACTATCTTAGTTCTATACTTAACGCATAAATTTATTAGTCCCCGTGGATACGACCTTGCTTACCCTATTCTATAAGCTACACCGTACACTTGCGGTGAAGCCAAAAATAAGGCGAACACTGTTGAAGAGGAAACTTTTGAAGAATCAAAGGGTCTACATTCAAGGAGGATTGTAGAAAGGTTCAAGGTCGAACCGGTCTCGAGTTATTGGAGGGCTTCGTGATAAAATCAAGAAGCTTGAGCAAGTGAGTTGTAGTAGCAAGACATTTGCCCTATGAAGAAGGCGAGTCGTGCGAGAAGCATTTGTGTGACCAAAGCATCTCGGTGATCGAGTCCCAAAGGATCAAGTCGGTTGTGTGATCAAGACTTGTATACGGGTGATAACCACTCGTACTCGATCAATACTTAGTGGATTCCTCCAGGAGTTGGAGAAGAGAGGATTAGAAGAATTACCCCATCTTGAACCTCTATAAAATTTATTGTGTCATTTACATTTCAACATTTAATTTCGCATATCATTTTATGTTTTTGATAATTTGCTATCAACCCGATAATTAACAAAGTGCTAAAACCTAGTGTTAACACAAACTTAAACCAAATTCAAGGGTGTTAAGTCTTCATTTTGAAAATCTCATCACGGCGGGGTTAAGTATTAGACTAAGCAATGAGTTATTCTATCAACGGCTCGGTCAGTGCGTTGAGTGGCTAACTCTATTTGGTTAACTAACTTAGCTATCCATCGAGGACATAGCATTTGTGAAATTAACTCGAACTTATTTAAAAGGACTAAATCAGAAAAGGTGGTAAGGTTTATTCAACCCCCTTCTAAACCTTACTCACACCCCTTGGGACCTACAAGTGGTATCGAGTGGTTGGTTCATTGAACCTTCCGCATCAATTCTTGAACTAGATCTCCAATCTTTCAAAAAGTTTTTAACACTTGTTCTTTCAAAAGCCTTTTTTAAAAACGGTAAAGTTATTATCATGGAAGCAAATTTGACACGCATTCCTATGTTCACCATTGAAGAATTTGATAAGCGGAAAATACGTATGCGAGGCTCATCTATCGACTTTACATGATGAGATGTGGATAGTGATAGAGGATGGGCCACCGCAAATAATGAAAGTGAAACACCGACGGAGAGGCTGCTGCGAGTGAAGAGGAGGTTGCTCCTCCTAGACCCACTATGGTTGAAAAGCCAAGAGTGGGTGGATAAATGATGATGAGAAAAAGATACAACCTAGACAATGTGGCCAAGGATATACTTTACAAGACTTTGGACAAAGCCATATTCAATAAAGTCAAATCTTGCAAAAGCGCAAAGAAATCTTGGATAAATTAACCATAATTTGTGAAGGATCCGAGCAAATTAAGGAAAACAAATTGTCATTTGTTGTTCAAAAATTTGAAAACTTTAAAATGCTTGCGAGGTGAAACAATGGACCGGTGGATCTTAGATTAATCGAAATTACCAATGAGCTCTCAAAGACTTGGGAAAGAATACACACAAAAGGAGATGTGTATGAAGATATTAAGGAGCCTCGGTGAGTGGGAAATGAAGACCATGGCTCTAAGACACTCAATGGACCTATCAAAAACATCTAATCATGAACTATTCTCGGACCTCAAAGCCTATGAGTTTGAGGTGAGAAGAAAGGATCAGAGGAGATATTTGTACCCAAAGCAAATTTGCACTCGTAGTCAAGGAAGGGAAGAGAGTCGAGACAAAGAAGTCATTAACCAGGAGGAAATTGCCTTGATGGTTAAAAGATTCAACAAGTTCTTCAACAAGAACTACAAAGGAACAAAGGTGAATCCTCCGAGGAAGACATTCGGACTCCCTCCAAGTCAAGGGAAGATAGGCCACCAAAAGAGAGCCGAGTATCAAAAGGTCGAATATCAAAAGAGCCGACAATCCAAGAAATGAGAGAGCTGATCAAAAAGTTGAACATATGTCTTTGGAATTGGATAACCAGGACACTTTTCTATTATTTGTCCATATCTTGTAGTCAATAAATACATGAATGAAGAAGAAAGAAAAGTCTTGAGAGAAAGAAGACAAGAAAATAAAAGAGCAATGTTGGCTGCCGAGACAGCGATACAACCAAGTCAAAAGAAGCAAACGAGACTCGGAGAGTAGTGGTGACTACTCAAGTGACTCTGAAGAAGAAGCCTTAAAAATTTAATGGCTAAAGAACAAGACCAACATGACCAAGAAGATGAGGTACACTCTAACTCATCTCATTGATTCTAGTGATAGTGATTGAGACACACACTTCATCACCCATCGATCTTTATGATTCATTAGGCATAATGATGAAAGATTTAGAGCACATGAAATCCTCACACTCACTATTAAATGAGGAAAACGACCCAAAAGCAAAACTCACACGGTGACTAAGAGCCGAGTACCACTAAGTGACATAGTGATGAGAACAAAAAAGAGTCAAGGTCGAGTATGCTAAACAAATAGCGAGAGATAGTTTTGCTATAGAAAAGAGAGAAAATGATCTCAAAATGTGATTGCTTCATTCACTAAGGCATCTAAATTATTGGATGACCTTATCATGAGCCAAAAAGAATGTGGAGACAAGACAGGCATAGGATTCAATTCCTTTGTGCATAGTCAAACTCCCAGAGTGATCTTGGAAAAAGGATCTTCAAGCAATGAAGCATCTCAAAAATCCAAGACACCAAATGTTGCACACACATTCATTCTAAAGCACAATAACCTGGCCTTGGTTATAAAGAAAAGGAAAACGGCCGAGTTGAATATCTTTGAGAGGGCGGTGAGAAGAAATCCAGCAGAGCTCCTCAGCAAACTCCAAACAGGAAGTACTCTGTGAAGAAGAAAGAGAGCTACCAAAAGCCCCAGAAGTTCTATAAAAGGAACAAATATGATGGGAATGGTAGAAACTACCCCGATCAGTGATTGGAATAATGTGAAATATCGGCAAAGACCATGGAATACAAGCCTAAATAGCAAAGGCTAGAACTCAGCAAAGGTCATTCCAAAGGAAACAAAGCTATTATCAGCACACATATGCACCCAAGCACTACACTAAGAGATATCACTATTACCCAAAGAAGGCAATTGCTAAAACACACACACACAGGCATACGGACATAAGAGAGCGGTTGTATGAACCTAAAACCCCAAGCAATTTGCAAAGTAAATTATGATTATGGCGGATAGATGGCAACCTCTTAGAGTCAAATCATTTGGCTATATGTTGGTTGGTTCATCTTATAGCACTAACCCCTCAGGACCCAGGCAAGTATGGGTACCTAAAAACTAATTTTCTTGATTGCGGGTTCAAGGAGCAAATGTGAGTGCAAGGAACCTGGTACATGGATAGTGGTTGTTCCAGGCATACGACGAGAAACAAGAAAAATCTGTTGAAGGCCTTGGTGCATATGGATTTGTTTGGTCCAGTTGAGCCAGTTAGCATAAGTGGAAAGAAATATACCTTGGTGGTAGTAGATGATTATTCAAGTTATACATGGACAATTTTCATGTGCAAAAAGAAAGAAACCTTGCATAAGTTACCACAATCGATGAAAAGAGTTCAAAATGAGAAGAGTCAAACCATTATAAATATAAGATCGATAGAGGAACCGAGTTTGTTAATGGAATAATAACTCGATCTTGTGTTGAAAATGGTCTTTGCTCATGAATTATCTGCGGCAGCAAGGACTCCACAACGGAATGGAATTGCGAGAAAGAAGGAACAGAACTCTCAAGGAAGATGCAAGGACCATGTTGGTTTGAAGCAATTTGCTAAAAGATTTTAAGTCAAGCTATAAACACTTTGCATGCTTTACTCAAAATAGATACATGATAAATAGACAGTGACAAAGATTCCCTATGAGATTTGGACGGGGAGGAAGCAAATGTTGCATACTTTAAATTATTTGGATGTAAATGCTTCATCCATAATAATGGCAAAGACAATTTAAAGGCTTTTGATGCTAAAGCCGATGAAGGTATCTTCTTGGGATACACGGAGAGCAAAGCCTATAAGTCTTGAATAAAAGGACTATGGTCACGAGAAGAGTCTATCTATGTGGTTTTGATGAACCTAATCTAAATGGAGAAGACATTGAAGAGTTAGGCGATAAGTGAATCACCCAACTATGCGAGAAGAGTCCCTATGTTGAAGTCGAAACGGAGTAATTAATCAAGGTGAAAGACGAGAGGCTGCTTTGAATCTCAAAGACAATGGAAAATCTGCTAAGTGATGATGAGAGAGAGCTTTCAAGATAACACAATTTGCAAGACGATCATTTGAATCGGCTAACTTACTCCAACCTCGATGTGAGATGGTGAGAGACCATCCACGAGAACTAGTCATTGGAGATGTAAGAGATGGTGTAAGAACAGATCAAGAGCTCAACAAGAAGTAATGTTTACTGTTTTATTTCTCAAATAGAGCCAAAAGATGTGTCACAAGCATTGGATGACACACATTGGATTCAAGCCATGCAAGAAGAGTGAATCGGTTTGAAAGGAAGGCTGTAGGTCCCCGGGGTGTGAGTGTAAGGTTTAGAAGGGGGATTGAATAAACCTTACCAACTTTTCGATTTAGTCCTTTTAAAACAGATTCGAGTTAATTCTTCATGACTAAGTTCTTGATGGACAACTAAGTTAGTTAACCAGAGTTAGCCACTCAATGACTCGGCGAGTTGTTGATAGAATAACTCATTTGCTTAGTCTAAAGCTTAGCTCAAGCGTGATATGTTTTATTGGAAGATTTAACACCCTTGAATTTGGTTTAAGTTTGCTTTAACACTTGGTTTTAGCACTTTGTTAAATATCAATTGGATAGCAAATTTATCGTGAGATATAAAATAATATCACGAGAATTGAAGTCTTTGAAATGTAAATGACACAATAAATTTTATAGAAGTTCGTAGATGGGGTAATTCTTCTAATCCTATCTTCTCCAACTCCTGGAGGAATCCACTAAGTATTGATCGAGTACAAAGTGGTTAACGACCGGATGCAAGTCTTGATCACACAACCGACTTGATCCTTTGGGACTCGATCCGGAGATGCCTTGGTCACACTGGTGGCTTCTCGTGCGACTCAACTTCTTCATATAAAGGCGAGTTGCGCTTACTACTGACCCACTTGCTCAAGCTTCTTAGATTTGATCACGAAGCCCTCCAATAACTTGAGACTGGTTCGACCTTGAACCTTTCTACAATCCTCTATGGAATGTAGACCCCTTTGATTCTTCAAATGTTTCCTCTTCAACTGATTGAAGTCGTATTTCCTTCACAGGTAAGTGTTGGATTGATTTCCTTCGAAGTTTCGGCTTGAGGATTGAGCTTGAATGATTTGAGAATATTTGTAGGTTACAGCTCAATTGATAGCTTGAATGTTTGTAGTATTGATAGTCAAGGTAACCTCTATCACTTTTTCTCAAATTGATTCCTCAGCCTTTTATAGTGTTCTTTTGAAAATTTGCCCGTTGAAGAGATAGGCTAATTTTCAAAAGACACTTGTGGACGTTGGCTTATCTTGTTGCAGTCCTTGAAATTGACATTTCCTCGTATTGAATGAATCTTCAGCTTTTCATAGTTCTGACACAGGTGCAGTGCTTCCCATTGGTTTATTCCTTTTGCACGCTTCTGGGACTGAGCACTTTAGAATATTGCAATATGGAAGTATTACTTGTTTAAGTAACTTTCTTGAATTCTGTGCAACGGATCCTTTTCAGTTGTCTTGACTTGACTGCAGTTCTTTAACTTCCCCAGATGACTTCGAGTCAGCTTCCAATCATTGGATGACTCATCTGTCACTTCAACTTAAGACTTGGCTATCTTGGGTTGACTTGACTGACACTTTACAGCTGCATCTCAGCTGATACTTATTCAGTCGAGTTCTTGCCTTCTCTTCCTTGCCATACTCAGCTGTATCACAGCGGAGTTTTCATTCTAGTCTTCAGTTGACTTCTTGCATGTTTAGGCATAGCTGACTTAACTCAGCTCGAATAGCCCTATCTATTACAATGCAAATTACAAAGAAAATGGGGTGCCAACTTTCTAGTCTAAGTTTTACATGGCATTCATCAAAATCTAAAAATAAATTTCCCAACAATTTCCCCCTTTTTGATGATGCCAAAACTTAAAACATACATTCAACAATTAAATAGCAAAGATACGTACAGACAATGTAGAAACACAAAATGTATGCGTAGAATCAGTCTATTATTGATCATAACATTCTTGTTCTTTACACAGCTGTTTACAAAGTGTATCAGAGCTTAATCAGAGCTTAAAGTAATCATGCTATTCTATATCTACGCAAGTATAGAAATTATACAATTTTATTCAGTGTACAGAAGACTTACATACATATGCATTTACATAGTAAAATACATGAAGGGGTGGACAGCAACACTCCATCTTATCCGCCGTCTCCTTTTTTCTTCTTCAGCTCTGTCTTCTTTTGACCTTTTTCTCCTCTTCTCTTCTTCAGCTGCCTTCTTTTTCTCATATGCTCTTTTGGCAGCATCATCTTTCCTCTTTCTTTCCTGTCTCCGCTGATACTCCTCCCACATCTCATCTTGCTTCTTGTTTTCTTCTTCTAGCCTCTTCACATATTCAGCATTTTTTCTGGCCACTTCCATGTTTGCCACTACTTCGTATCCAGCCTAATAGATCCCTCTTTTCTTCCCTGGATCTATGTATTCGATGTTTTTGGGTAGAGGTCTAGGTCTGAAACCTTTTCCTCCACCACTGCTTCTTACTCTACCTCTGGGCGTATATTGTACTGGGGCCTTCTTCTTCCCAGCAGAGTGACCAGTAGAGTGACTATCAGTAGTCTGCTGCCTGTCAGCTTCTTCACATATCTTGAGGCCTTTTTCCCAATACAAGTCCCAGGTTTGGGCCATGGAAATGTTTTCAAAATATCCCTCGGACTCGAGCGTTTTGAATTCATCGATTGATCTCGGCTCGCTTCCGACGTTTGAGATGGGGTCAGTGTCTCTGTCTGTTGGAATGCCTCCATACTGTTTCAGTATATCCATCACTTGGGCATCCATCTTTCCTTCCACCTCCTTCATCCCTGCTTCAACTATTTTTCGCTTTTCAGTCATGGGTACTGCGGAGTGTTGGAGCGGCGAGTCTTTGGGAGTTTTTCGATGATATCGCGATGACAAATCCTTGTTGAGGGTTCTAGCAACCATTAAGGTCATGTCTTTCGAACCTTCCCCTCACAGATTTTCCCTTCTTTTCTCTTTCTGTTCATTCTTGTCATGTCTTCTCCTTCACAGATTTGTGTTCTTCTTCTCGACTTCAAATCCTTTTAACGCCTTTAGGTATTCCTCTTCCCACTTTTTGGCATCATCAAACGAGAGAGGAACCCCGAAACATGCCAACAATCATGATGTCCAAGCGATCGATATTTGAGTTATGTTTTGAATCTGCTGCGGAGTATCTTTGCCGCGACGGTCGGAGCGAGTGGCTTTGATTATTGCCACTTCTTGATTCGGCGAAGGAGGGTGAATTTCTTCTCCATTTTCTCCTCCACGCGAAGCTCTTTGCGATGAAATTCACGCATGACATTTCCACTTATGTGGTATGGGAGGTATGCATTCGGCAATATTTTCTGCATCCTCCTTTTCATGTCAACATTATCGCGCGCTCCGGACTAGAATTTTATTGAACAATGTTCAAGTATCGAACTTGCTCCACGCGCATTGTCTGCTTTGTTGTTGCCACCATTCCCAGATCGACAATTATTCCTCATGAGATCGGTAGTAAGATTGGAGTCTCGGTTATCCAATCTCATGTCTAGTGAGGCCTGGTGCCTTTCTATCTTCTCTGTCTCATAAATATGGCCTTGAAAACTTCTCGAACCTCGGCTCCTACCTCTGTCTCATTTGGCGGCCAAGCAACATCAAAGTCGAAATCTCTTTGGGACGATGGTGTGTTGGAATGACGGGATCGGAGTTTATGGAAACGTTGTCGATCTGTGGCGATTCTTCAAGAAGATCGGGTAGCTCAGAGAGAAAGGGAGCGATTGTTGAACGGATCATCATGGACAATGGGAATATGTTCAATGGTAACTTCGTGCCGTGATGTGCCCGTTTGCGTCGATTCTGCTGCGCGACTTGGGGAGCTGCGTAGTTGATTGTGTTTGATTGTGGTCTATTATGGTATGGACCGGTGGTGAGCTCTCTGTCTCCAAACCGTCGAGTCTCGGTGGTGCTTCTGTTGAGTTATGCAGTCTCGGTCAGTATCAATGGCGTCATCGGAAGATGATGAGATTTGGAGAGGTGGCTCATCATCAAAATTGAACTTTTGACGAGCAGCCTTGAATTCTGGCTTACTCATGCTGGGAAGAACATCCTCAGCAGAGTCGGTTGGATTTACAATGGGGATGACTCGGTTCATCTTCACCCCGAGATCCCGAAAATGTTACATCGGGATTGTCTTGGGAATCGTGAAGAGCACTTATCTCCTTCTCGGATGCATCAATGATAGTAGGAGGGATGTTCGTGCGGCTACGTCTCTTTACCCAGGGAAGTCTCAACCTCCCGTGGGCCTTCACTACCTTCCAATCTCAAGCTGCGGCGAGGCTTGGACAATCCCTTCAATGATTCAATTGTCTTAGGGTCTTGGAGGTGGCATCCACCGGAGTCTCAACTCCATGGATTGCACTTTCATTGCCAGTGTTAACTCCCGGGCGAGATCCATCGTGCCTCCATTGCGCATCAAGATCATCTCGGACTGCTAGAAGCGGTTGGCACTTCAGTGAGCAGTCTCAATCGTCCGAGCTTCGTCGATGACCACTTCTTTGTGTACTTTTTCTTGTTTCTTCTCCACTTCGCCTCCTAGATTCGGTGTGGAGTCATTTGCAGCAACCTCCAGGCCTAGGCTGCGGTGGAGGATTTTCCCTCGGTGGCACACCCGGTGAGTGACTTGATTGGGGTCACTTTCCTCCAAACTCTCGGTTGTTCCCTTTGAGTGTTCGGTAGTTGGGACAAGTGGTAAGACACCTTCAATAGGGGTTGGCTCGACTTGGGTCCCCAAGTTTCGGTTTCATCACCATTACCCTTATATCCTTCCTCGAGTGAGTTGGGAAGTGGTCGCAGCAACAACAGATTGCAATCTGCGCACCACTCCCATAGGGTCAATTTCGGTGTGATTTGGAAGACTCTCCGGTCCTTCCATCATTTGTTGCTCGGCATTACTCGGATTCCCGCATGGCTTGCTGCATTTCCACTTCTTCGGCGGCGAAATAGGTCAGATCCTCATCACTCTCACGAGAGGGCGTCAAAATGATGATGTGTATGATCGTGATTCGATGGGGACAAATGGCCTTCTCACGAGCTTGACTTCCTCGCGATCTCTGCTTCTCCTTGTCTTTGAAGATCGCAAGATATCGTGCGAGTTTTCTTCATCCAGTGCTTGACCATTTGTGGTCAAATCGAGAAAATTCAACGATTCTTCTTCTTCTTCAATAACCTCCGGTCTTTGGAACTGTTCCTTGATCGACTCAACTTTCACTTCCTCCATTCTACACACAATTTTGGATGTCCGGATATGGTGGGGATAGGATCATTACGTCATCATCTTCTTCATCAATATCTCATTGTTGTCCCTCGTTCTCGGGGATTGAAGGTAGCAGAGACTTTCTTTGCTCAACATCCTCAGCGGCGTCTGTCGCAAAGCGGGGATACGACCTGTCGGCCGACAGTGAGTTGACTTTGTCGGCTACCTTTTTGCGCCTCAAATTGTTACGACTACTGTTGTGTCTTGATTTGCTCTCTTGATCGGCTACTACAAGGAGACTTGGTTGTTTCACTAATAATTTTAGGAGACCCTACTTCTCCGATTGTCTCGCGATCTGTTCGGTGAGTGGCGGACTCACTATTATCTCAAGCTCGATCGCTTGAAGAGTCTTCTCCTTTTGGTCCTTACTGGACGAATGTTCGGATGCGGTTTCCTCCGAGTCAGGCGGTGGGGGGCTGGTGCTATTGTCTTTTCTCGAGGAGCTGGCCTTCTCGGCTTATCACCCTCCTTTTCTTAATAAGCTGGAGAAGGCATTTGGGATTCCTTCTCCAGCTGCGGTGTAGGGGCGGGTGACTCAGCTTACACGGGGCGGGCAAAGTTTCTTTTTTTTCTTTGCGGGGGCAACAATCTTCTTTGCGGTGCAGGGCGGCCTTTCTTCCGGGGAGAGGAGGAGACAACTGTTTCTTCAGGGCCAACTAATTCCCCTCACTCGTATCGACCCCCTCTTGCATACGCTCTCTTCTCGTGCTCCGGAAAGGTTCGATCGGAAAATTTTCTTGTTTACATGGAATACCTTTCCATGTCGAAGAGGGACTCCCTTCACTTCCATCATCCGGCCAATCACAAGGCCATATCCCAAAGATCCTCCAAACGAACCATCCTCCTTGAAGGATTTATTCCCAATATTGCAGTAGATGCATTTGTATACAAACTCAGACCAGTTCAACTTCTTCTCCTCCATGATCGCAGCCATCACGATCAACTTGGTTTTGGACAGCTGATTAAAGCTTCAAAACTTAATATCTATGCATTTGGCAACAATGTCCAACAACTTGTGGTAATCCTCCTTCAGCAGCTTCTTATCATCTGTGTAGACAACCTTTGCAGCATAGTCAGGTTTGGCCACTTCCTTCCATGCAGCAGCCAGATTTACATCCACTTCGTAGATCTCCGGCACTCCTTCCCGGTAGTAAGCGATGCTTTCTGCCAAATCCTTGGCAAAGTGATTTTGACTTCTTTCCCGTGAACAGAGGACTTGATGCCCTCGTTGTGAACTTCAGTGTTCACATAGAACTGCGCAACCTCTTCCACGTAGGTCATCTGAAACTCCATCGTGAGAAAAGGTTTCAGTCCAGATTTTTCCAATTTCTCTGTTATTTTCTTCACAAGGGTTTCATCTGACCCATGTTTAATTAGACCTTCGAAATCCACAGTAGACCCCGTGTGGATTTACTTTCCCATCTTGACAAAATCATAAGTAGATGCCATTTCTTGAAGATTTACCGAACGAAACTTTGAAAATAAGCTTTGAAGGATTGTAAGGTTTTCAGAGAAAAACTTTTTTCTTTGCTTTGGAGAGAGATGAACAATTTGTGTAAAGTGAGAGAAAATCGGACGAAATGGTATATGTATGGGTTATGAAAGGACGTGCGGACGGTTTTTGAAATTTGATCAAGATCAACGGCTCAGATTTTGCACGCCGATTAGCATTTAATTTCTCGCATTTAATGCGGCAACATTTATATCCAATCATAGGTTTGGTCGTGCAGCTTTTGACTGTACCTGTCATTATTATGTTGACGTCATTCTTAAAAACATTCCCGCTTAGCAGAAACGACTGCGTTTTTGTCACTTTGCTCATAAATGACTCAGCTTGCTTCTTAGCTGATTCAACTCTTCTTCTCTCCATTCACATCGTGACTCATCTGTCGGCCCAACTCGTTGCGGTGACTCTCCGTCTGGTGATTCACTTAGCTATTTCAAGAGCTCCGCTCTTTTTCCATCTTTTCATGTTCCATCTCTTTTCTTTGAGTCTTCTGAGTGTCAACTCAGCTCAATTAACCCTAATTCATGCTTGAGTTCTTCAAATCTTGATTGACGTAATGGTTTTGTGAATATATCAGCTAACTACTTATCAGTTGAGATGTATTTCAAGGTGATGTCCTTCTTTTCAACATGGTCTCTTATGAAATGGTATCTGACATCAATGTGCTTTGTTCTCGAGTGTAACACAGGATTTTGAGTGATTGCAATAGCACTTGTGTTGTCACACATAATTGGAATCTCTTTCTCTTCAACATCATAATCTCTCAGTTGTTATCTCATCCATAAGACTTGGGCACAATTTGCCCGCATCTATGTATTTTGCTTGACTATGGATGTGGCTATTGAATTTTTGCTTCTTTGAACCAGAAATTAACCTATTTCCAAGCATTTGACATGTACACGAAGTACTCTTCTGTCAACTCTACATCCAAAGATAATCGAATCTGAATAACCAATTAGCTTGAATCCACCTTCCTTTGGATACCATAAGCCAACTTCTTGGCTTCCTTTAAGTATCTCAATATTCTCTTGGCTACTGATCATATGACTTTCTTTAGGAGCGATTGAAATCTTGCACATACACCTACAACAAAGGTGATGTCCGCCTACTTGCCTTTGAGAGATAGAGCGGTGATCCAATGAGTGCTCGTATCTTGTTTGATCCACATGCTTGCCATCCGCATCCATGTCCATTTTGTGATGTATTCATTGGTATTTTTCGAATACTTATCTTCCATACCAAATTTCTTCATTAATTCTCCGGTGTACTTTGTCGACTTATGAAGGTTCCATCCTTGTTTTTTGGAGTCCTAGGAAGAATGTCACTCTCCCATCATGCTCATTTCAAATTTGCTTTGCATGAGGTTTGAGTATTTATCACTGACTCTTTGTTTGTAGATCCAAATATGATGTCATCCACATATATTTGAACAAGCGATATACTCTTTCCATCTTGAATTTGAAGAGTGTTCTATCTACTTTGCCTTTGGTGAATCCATTATACATTAGGAATTGAGATAATGTATCATACCATGCTCTTGGTACTGTTTCAATCCATAGAGAGCTTTCTTGAGCTTGTACACCTTGTCTCCAAGAGTCTTCGCTCAAATCCACGGAGGTTGTTCAACATAGACTTCTTCTTCCAATAATCCATTCAGAATGCACTTTTTACATCCATTTGATATACAATGAAATTCTTGTGTAAAGATAGGCAAGAAACATCCTTATTGCTTCTAATCTTGCAACAGGGGCAAAAGTTTCATCAAAATCTATTTCTTCTTCTTGGCAATACCCTTTGGCTACCAATCTTGCCTTGTTTCTTACCACGTAACCTTCTTTATTCCTTTCAAACCGATTGACTCTTCTTGCATGGCTTGAATCCAATGTGTGTTATCCAATGCCTCGTGACACATCTTTTGGTTCTATTTGAGAGATAAAACAAGTGAACATAGCTTCTTGTTGAGCTCTGGATCTGGTTCTTACATCTTCTCTTACATTTCCAATGACTAGTTCTGGTGGATGGTCTCTCAACCATCTCACATCGAGGTTGGAGTAAGTTAGTGAATTGATCGTCTTGCGGTTGTGTCATCTTGAGCGACTCTCTCATTATCACTTTCTGCAGATTTTCCATTTTGTCTTTGAGATTCAATTGTCTCATCTTCATCTTGGTTTTATAACTCGGTTTCGGCTTCAACATAGAGACTCTTCTCGCATAGTTGGTTGATTCAGCTTATCAGCTAACTCTTCAATGTCTTCTTCATTTACCTTGGGTTCATCAAACACCACATGGATGGATTCTTCTGTAACCATTGTCCTCTTGTTGAGCACTCTATAGGCTTTACTTCGGATGAGTATCCCAAGAAGATACCTTCATCGCCTTTAGCATCAAAAGCCTTTAAATTGTCTTTGCCCTTATTGTGGATGAAGCATTTGCATCCAAATATTTTAAAATATGCAACATTTGGCTTTCTCCCTGTCCAAATGTCATAGGGAGTCTTTGTCAGCTGTATGTTTATCATGCATCTATTTTGAGTATAGCATGATGTGTTTATTGCTTGACCCCAAAATCTTTTAGCGAGCCTGCAAACTAACATGGTCCTTGCCGCTTATTTGAGAGTTTACATTCCTTCTTTCGCAACTCCATTCTCATTTGTGGAGTCCTTGCCGAGATAGTTCATGAGCAATACCATTTTCAATACAATACTGAGTTATTATCCCATTGACAAACTCAGTTCCTCTATCAGATCTAATCTTGATAATGGTTTGACTCTTCTCATTTTGAATTCTCTTCATCAGCTGTGGTAGCTTCTACAAGGTTTCTTTCTTCTTACACATGAAAATTGTCCACGTATATTTTGAGTAATCATCTACTACCACCAAGGTGTATTTCTTTCCGCTTATGCTAGCTGTTTCAACTGGACCAAATAGATCCATATGTAACAGGTGCAATATTCTTGTTGAAGATGGACATGTCTTTTCTTTGAATGATGATTTGATCTGCTTTCCCATCTGGCATGCATCACATACACTCTCCTTCTTATATACTGAGTCTGGAAGTCCTTCTACAAGATTACTTCTTGCAAGCTTGTTAATTGTCTTGAAATTGGATGACTCGCCTTCTTGTGCCACTGCCCAACTTGATTCGGTTGTGCTCTTTGCTAGCAGACAAGTGCTTGGTGTAGCAGTTGACCAATCTACCACATACATGTTCTTTTGTCTGGATCCTTGCAACACTACTTCATTTGATTTAGTGTCCTTGATTTGGCATACACCCATGTTGAATCCAACATTGTAGCCTTTGTCACAGAGTTGACTGATGCTTAGCAGATTGAAGTTGAGTCCTTCAACATATGCAACATCTGTGATTTCCAATCCATTTTTCTTGATGGATCCAATGCCTCTTATTTCTCCTGGGGCTTCATTCCCTCCAAATATAACTTTTGCACCTCTAACCTCCTTGAATTTTGATAGATTTTTCTTGTTTCTGTCATGTGTCCGGAATGACCACTATCCATGTACCAGGTTCCTTGGCACTCATTGTTCCTTGAACCCGCAATCAAGGAATTTAGTTTTAGGTACCCATACTTGTGCGGGTCTGAGGGGTTAGTGTTGTAAGATGATCCAACCAACCTATAGCCAAATGATTTGACTCTAAGGAGTTGCTATCTATCTCGTGCCATAATCATAATTTACTTTGGCAAATTGCTTGGGGGTTTTGGGTTCATGCATTTATCTCTTTTGTCTGTATGCTGTGTGTGTGTTTTAGCAACTTGGGTAGTTGTGATACTTCCGAGTGTAGTGTTTGGGTGCATATGTGTCTTTGATGATAGCTCTTTTGCCTTTGGAATGGCCTTTCTTTGAGTTTAGGCCTTTGCCATCTGGCATGTATTCCATAGATTTTTCTTGATTTTTCACATTGTACCAATCAACTTGGCTTGGGTAGTTTCTACCATTCCCATCATATGTGTTCCTTATATAGAACTTGGTGTTTTTGGTAGCTCTGTTTCTTCTTTCAGAGTACTTTTTGTTTGGAATTTGCTGAGGAACTCATTTGGATTTCTTCTCAGTTGTCCTCTCAGCATACTCAACTGGTTGTTTTCCTTTTCCTTTATAACCAAGGCCAGTTTGGTTGTGATTGTGCTTTGGAATGAATGTGTGTGCACCATTTGGAGTTTTGGATTTTTGAGATGTTTCATTGCTTGAATATCCTTTTTCCAAAATCACTTTGGGAGCTTGACTTAGCATAGAGGAATTAAATCCTAAGCCTGTCTTATCTCCACATTCTCTTTGGCTCATAATAAGATCATCCAAAGATTTAGATGCCTTAGTGAATGAGGCAATCACATTTTTGAGGTCATTTTCCCTCTTTTCTCGTAGTGACTATCTCTCGCTATTAACTTAGCATTTTCAACCTTTATTTCTTTATTCTCATCGCCTATGTGACTTAGAGTACTCGGCTCCTTAGTCATTTGTGAGTTTTGGCTTTGAGTGATTGTTTTCCTCATTTAGCAGTGTGTGCGAGGATTTAATGTGCTCAAAGTCTTTCATCATTTTGCCTAATGAATCACAAAGATTAGTGGGTGATGAAGTGTGTGTGTCACAATCACTATCACTAGTGTCTAACTGAGATGAGTTAGAGTGTACCTCATCTTCTTGGTCAGGTTGGTCTTGTTCTTTGGCCATTAAACATATCAAGGCTTCTTCTTGAGTCACTTGAGTAGTCGGGTTCACTACTCTCCGAGTCTCGGCCGTGTGTCTTTTGACTTGGTTGTCTCATCCGTCTCTGCTGACTAACATTGTCTTTTCTTTTCTTTCTTCTTCTCTCAAGACTTTTCTTTCCTCTTCATTCCTGTATTTGTTGACTACAGGATATGGGCAATCAATGGTATAGTGACCTGGTTGCTTGCAGTTCCAGCATAGATTCTCAATGTTTTGTTCAGCTCTTTCCATTCTCGGATTGTCAGCTCTTTGGTACTCGACCTTTTGATGCTCTGCTCTCTTGGGTGTCCTATCTTCCCTTGACTTGGACGGAGCTGAGTGTCTTCTGGAGGATTAACCTTTGCCTTTTTTGTAATTCTTGTTGAAGAACTTGTTAAATCTTTTAACCATTAAGGCAATCGCCTCCTGATCGATGACTTCTTTGCCTTCAGCTCTTTTCCCATCCTTGACTATTAGATCAGCTATTTTGGGCACAGCTGTCTCTTCTTGGTCTTTTCGTTTTAGCTCAAATTCGTAGGCTTTGAGATCTGAGAATAGCTCATGGTTGGATGTTTTTGATAGGTCCATGGAATGCCTCAGGGCCATGGCCTTCATTTCCCACTCAGTTGGAAGACTTCTTAGAATCTTCATACACATTTCCTTCTGTGTATATTCTTTTCCAAGCGCAGATAACTCATTTGTAATTTTTGTAAATCGAGCATCCAGTTGATCCAGGTTTTCTCCTACAAGCATTTTAAAGTTTTCAAATTTTTGTACAGCAACAGATAGCTTATTTTCCTTGATCTGCTCAGAGCCTTCACAAATCAAGGTTAGCTTATCCCAGATTTCTTTGGCCGTCTTGCATGATTTGACTTTGTTTAACATGGCTTTGTCCAAAGTTTTGTAAAGAATGTCCTTGGCCACGTTGTCCAAGTTGTATCTTTTTCTGTCATCATTTGTCCATTCAGCTCTTGGTTTTTCAACCATAGCCATTTGGTCCGGGAGCAACATCCTCTTTTCCTTCAAATTGCAGCAAAGAACCCTCCTCTTTGTGTTCATTTTTAAAATTTGCAGTGGCCCATCTTCTATTACTATCCACATTTCATCGTGTAATGCTGATAGATGAGCCTGCATATGAATTTTCCAGTCATCAAATTACTCAATTGTGAACATGGGGATGCGTGTCAAATTTGCTTCCATGATAATAACTTTGCTGAATAAAAGAGTTTTGAAAGATCAAGTGCTAAAGCAAGCTTTGAAAGATTGGAGATATAGTTCAGTAACCAGTGCGGAAGGCTCTGATACCACTTGTAGGTCCCAAGGGGTGTGAGTGTAACGTTTAGAAGGGGGGTTGAATAAACCTTACCAACTTTTCGATTTAGTCCTTTTAAAACAGTTCAGAGTTAATTCTTCACAGCTAAGTTCTTGATGGACAACTAAGTTAGTTAACCGAGAGTTAGCCACTCAGCAGACTCGATTTTGTTGATAGAATAACTTCGATTGCTTAGTCTAAAGCTTAACTCATCCGTGATATGTTTTCAAAGTGGAAGACTTAACACCCTTGAATTTGGTTTAAGTTTGTTTTAACACTTGGTTTTAGCACTTTGTTAAATATCAATTGGATAGCAAATTTATCAACGAGATATAAAATAATATGCAGAATTGAAGTGCTGAAATGTAAATTACACAATGAATTTTATAGAGGTTCAAAGATGGGGTAATTCTTCTAATCCTCTCTTCTCCAACTCCTGGAGGAATCCACTAAGTATTGATCGAGTACAAAGTGGTTAACAGTCCGGATGCAAGTGTTGATCACACAATGACTTGATCCTTTGGGACTCGGGGACCGAGATGCCTTGGCCACTGGTGGCTTCTCGCAAACGACTCACCTTCTTCTTCACAGGCGTTTGCCTTGCTACTACTGACCCACTTGCTCAAGCTTCTTGGATTTGATCACGAAGCCCTCCAATAACTTGAGACTGGTTCGACTTGAACCTTTCTACAATCCTCTTGTGGAATGTAGACCCCTTTGATTCTTCAAATGTTTCCTCTTCAACTGATTGAAGTCGTCTTTCCTTCACAGGTAAGTGTTGGATTGATTTCCTTCAAGTTTTGGCTTGAGGATTGAGCTTGAATGATTTGAGAATATTTTGTAGGTTACGGCACAATTGATATCTTGAATGTTCGTAGTATTGATAGTCAAGGTAATCTCTATCACTTTTTCTCAAATTGATTCCTCAGCCTTTTATAGTGTTCTTTTGAAAATCTGCCCGTTGAAGAGAGAGATAGGCTAATTTTCAAAAGACACTTGTGGTCGTTGGCTTGTCTTGTTTGCGATCCTTGAAATTGACATTTCCTCGTATTGATTGAATCTTGACTTTTTGAGTTTCGACATAGGTGCGAGTGCTTCCCATTAGTTTATTCCTTTTGCACGCTTCCGGGATCGAGCACTTTAGAATATTGCGATGTATGAAAGTATTACTTGTTTAAGTAACTTTCTTGACTTCCGGCAACGGATCCTTTTCGTTTGTCATGACTTAATCGCGATTCTTTAACTTCGCTGATGACTTGAGTCGACTTCCAATCATTGGATGACTCATCTGTCACTTCAACTTAAGACTTGGCTATCTTGGGTTGACTTGATCGACACTTTCTGTACCGCATCTCGGTGATACTTCTTCAGATAGAGTTCTGTCTTCTCTTCCTTGCCATACTCACTGTATCAAATGAGTTTTCATTCTAGTCTTGATTGACTTCTTGCATGTTTAGGCATAGGCCGACTTGACTCGGCTCGAACAACCCTATCTATTACAATGCAAATTACAAAGAAAATGGGGTGCCAACTTTCTAGTCTAAGTTTTACATGGCATTCATCAAAATCTAAAAATAAATTTCCTAACAGGAACAAAGTGTGGGAATTGGTTCAATGACCAAATCATCAAAATGTTATTGGCACAAAATGGGTTTTCGAAACAAGATGAATGAAGACGGTTCGTGGTAAGAAACAAAGCAAGATTGGTAGCCAAAGGGTATTGCCAAGAGGAAGATATAGATTTTCATGAAACATTTGCTCCTGTTGCAAGACTAGAAGCAATAAGGATGTTTCTTGCCTATGCTGCACACAAGAATTTCAATGTATACCAAATGGATGTAAAAAGTGCATTCTTGAATGGACTGTTGGAAGAAGAAGTCTATGTTGAACAACCTCCAGGATTTGAGCAGAAGACTCTTGGAGATATGGTGTACAAGCTCAAGAAAGCCTTATATGGATTAAAACAGGCACCTAGAGCATGGTATGATACATTATCTCAATTTCTGACAGATAATGGATTCACCAAAGGCAAAGTAGATAGAACACTCTTCAGAATTCAAGATGGAGAGAGTATATTGCTTGTTCAAATATATGTGGATGACATTATTTTTTGATCCACACACAAGGAGCTGTGTGATAAGTTCTCAAACCTCATGCAAGGCAAATTTGAAATGAGCATGATGGGAGAGCTGACATTCTTTCTAGGACTTCAAGTTAAACAGCTGAAGGATGGAACGTTTATAAGTCAAACAAAGTATACCAGAGATTTAATGAAGAAATTTGGTATGGAAGAGAAATCTTCTGTGAAAATACCAATGAATACATCAGTCAAGATGGATATGGATGCAGATGGAAAACCTGTGGATCAAACAAGATACGAGCACTCATTGGGTCATTGCTCTATTTAACGGCAAGTAGGCGGACATCACCTTTGTTGTAGGTGTATGTGCAAGATTTCAATCTGCGCCAAAAAAGAAAGCCATATGATCGCAACTAAGAAAATCCTAAGATATTTGAAAGGATGCGGGGAAATCGGCTTATGGTATCCAAAAGAAGGAGGATTCAAGCTTATTGGTTATTGGACTACTACGTTTGGATGTAGAGTTGACAGGAAAAGTACTTCGGTACATGTCAAATGCTTGGAAACAAATTGGTTTCTGGTTTAGCAAGAAGCAAAATTCAATAGCCACATCCACAAATGGGCCGAGTACATAGTTGGGCATTTGTTGTGCCCAAGTCTTATGGATGAGACAAAAATGGTGAGAGACTATGATGTTGAAGAAAAAGAGATTCCAATTATGTGTGATAACACAAGTCTTTATTGCAATCACTCAAAATCTGTCTTGCATTCTAGAACAAAGCACATTGATGTCGAATATCATTTCATAAGAGACCATGTTGAAAAGAAGGACATCACTTTGGAATACATCTCAACTGATAAACAGTTGGCTGACATATTCACAAAGCCATTATGTGAATCAAGATTTGAAGAACTTAAGCATGAGCTAGGATTAATTGAGCTGAGTTAACACTCATAAGATTCGAGGAGAAGAGATGAAACTAGAAAAGATGAAAATAAAGTTGAGCTCGTGAATCAACTAAGTGAATCACCAGATCGGAAAATCAATTTGCATTGAGTTAGGGCCCAAATTTGAGTAGCTATGTGAAAAGAGAGAAGAAAAATTGAATCAGCTAAGGAATAAGCTGAGTCATTTATGAGCTATGTGACAAAAACGCAGTCGTTTTTAATAAGTGGGAATGTTTTAAGGATGACATCAGTATAATAATGACTGGTACAGCCAAAAGCTGCACGTCAAAGCATATGATTGGATATAAATGCTGCCGCATTAAATGCGAGCAATTAAATGCTAATCGGCGTGCTAAATCGAGCCGTTGATCTTAATCAAATTTCAAAAACCGTATGCACGTCCTTTCATAACCCACATATATACCATTTCGTCCGTTTTTCTCTCTCACTTTACACAAACTGTTTATCTCTCTCAAAGCAAGAAAACAACTTTTCTCTCAAAACCCTACAGATCTCCAAAGTGAATTTCTAAAGTTTCGTTCGGTAAATCTTTAAGAAATGGCATCTACTTACGATTTTGTTAAGTTGGGAAAACAACTCCACACCGGCTTTACTTGTGGATTTTGAAGGAATGATTAAATAGAGGTCCGATGAAACCCTTGTGAAGAGAGATAGGCGAGAAAGTGGAAAAGTCCTGGCAGTGAAACCCTTTCTCACGATGGAGTTCCGGATGACTTATGTTGAAGAAGTCGCTCGGTTCTACGTGAACGCTGAAGTTCAACGAGGGCATCAAGTCCCTGTTCACGGCAAAGAATTCACAATGTTGCTAAGGATTTAGCGGAACATTGTTTGCTACCGCAGTAGAAGGAGTGCTAGGAAATCTATGAGGTGATGTAAACCTGGCCGCTTTGTGTGGAAGGAAGTGGCAGGACCGAAATGTCTTTGCTAAGGTAGTTTGATTGAAAAGAAGCTGGCTGAAGGATAATTACCACAAGGCGATGGATATCGTCGCAAAATGCGTAGACATGAAGTTTGGAAGCCATAACCGGCTATCCAAAAACAAGGCGATCGTCATGGCATGGCCGTGATCATGGAAGAAAAGAAAGTCTGGCGAGAACTTCGTCTACAGCGAGACTACGCCAAAATGTTGGGAACAAGTCCTTCATTGGCGATGGGCCCTTCGGAGGCCGGGTATGGCCTTGTTATTGGCGGTTAATGGAGGTGAAAGGTGTTCCTCTCGGACATGGAAAGGCGTTCCATGTTAACAAAAAGATGTTCGATCAAATCTCTCCGAGCACGAGAAGAGAGCGTACGCCAAGAGGGCGGATACAAGTGAGGGGAATCGGTGACCCTGAAGATACAATCTGTCTCCTCCCTCCCAAGAAGAAGGTTGCCCATGCGCTGCAAGAAGAAGATCACGCCCCTGCAAAGAACAACGAAAAAAGAAAATTGCACTTGCCCCTGCGGCCCGAGTCACCCGCCCTCGTAGCCGTGTCTCCCCGCCCTGCAGCCGCAATGGAGAAGGAACCATTAATCCCTTCTCCGGTGATTAAAAAGAAGAGGATCGCCACAATAAGGAAGGGCTACCTCTAAGACAAGCGAAGGCATTTACCTTCGACGAACCGGAGGAAGTGGAACGGATGTTCCTCTGGTGAAAACCAAAAGAAGAAAAAGAATTTCCAAGCTCTACGAGCTTGAGAAAGATAGAGTCCGCAACTCGGTGGAAAAGATATCGGAGACTATTTGGAAGTAGAGTCTCGGAAGGTATAGATGAAATAGCCAAGTCTGGCGTCTTGATGTCGATCACGAGAGGCAAAACAAAGACCAGTTGTGGGATGAACAAATTGAGGAGCACTGGAAGCGACTAAGACAAGCTAACTCAATTGCCGATAGGGTTGTGTCTCCGCCCGCGACAGATCTTTGTCGAAAGTGAAGAGAAAGCGAGCAAGCTCTACTACCTCCCATTCCTAAGACGAGAAGGACAACACGAAGATGATGATGATGATGTGATCATGCTTGCCTCCACCATATCCGGACATCCAAAATCATCTCGAGAATGGAGGAAGTGGAAGTTGAGTCACTCTAGGTGCGGTTTGAACACCCGAGTTTATTGAGAGGAAGAGGAACTCTTCGGTTCCTTGAAGTTGATCTGATGCTACAAGCCCTTGATGAGGATAATCGCATCAACATGCGCAAATTCAAAAGAGAACGAATGCAGTAGCAGAGGAAGCGAGCTCGTCGAAAGAGTGTTTGTCCTCTAATTGGAACCATCGATCATACTCATCCACATCTTGACATACTTCGAGAAAGTGATGAGGATTTGGACCCTGCGCAGATATCTGAGAAAAATTGGATATGCAGCAAGCCATGCGAGGAATCGAGAATGGTGCATGAGCAACGGTGATGGAAGGACTCAAGAGTCTTCCAAATCACGGTGAAATTGACCCTATGGGAGTGGTGCGGCCAGATTGCAGAATCGTTTGTTCTAACGACCACTTCCCCACTCACTCGAGGAAGGTTCTAAGGAAATGGCGATGAAACCGGGATTTCGGGGACCCAAGAGAACCCCTCATCGAAGGTGTCTTACCACCGCCCCCATGGATGAACACTCACACGGAAACAACCGGGAGTCCGGAGAAGAGTGACCCCATTCCAAGTCACTCGGGGTGTGCCACCGAGGGGGAAATTACCTCCACTGCGGCCCAGGTCGAGAATCTGCCGCACGACTCCACCAAGAATCTAGGAGGCAAAGTGGAGAAGGAACAACAAACGGAAACACAAAGCCAAGTTGTCACTAATGAGGCTCGCAGGCAGTTGAGATCTGTCTCACTGAGGTGCCAATCGCTCTCTGCGAGCCAATGACGCTGGCGATGCGATCAAGGCACAAGATGGATCGCCACGGGAGTTAACACTGGCAATGAAAGTGCAATCCATGGAGTTGAGACTCCGGTGGATGCCACCTCGAAGACCCTAAGACATGAGATCGTCGAAGAGATTGTCCAAGGCCCGCGCAGTTGAGATTGCGGGGAGGTAGTGAAGGCCTACGGGAGGTTGAGACTTCCAGAGGTAAAGAAACAGAAACGCAAAACATTCCTCCTGTCATTGATGCATCTGAGAAGGAGATAAGTGCCCTTCATGATTCCCAAGACAACCCAAACGTAACTTTTCTGGGATCTGAATGTGAGGATGAAGCTGAGTCATCCCCCATTGCAAATCCAAAAGACTCAGCTGAGGATGTTCTCCCAAGCACGAGTAAGTCAGACCTTAAGTCTACTCGTCAGACATTGCCACCTCTTCAAATCTCATCATCTTCCGATAATGCCACTGACACGGCCGAGGACCAGACAACTCAAAAGGAAAAACTAGCTGAGACCGACGAAGCTGTTGAGACAGCTGAGGCTCAGCCAGCTGGGTCCATACCACAACAGACCCCAGCTGAATCACAGTCAACTGCGCAGGCTCCCAAAGCTGCAGCAGAATCGACTCAACCAGGCACATCACGACCACGAGTTACCATTGAACAGATTCCCATGTCCATGATGATGCATTTGAAGAAACGTTTCCCTTCTCACTGGAGCTATCGGACCTTGATGAAGAATCAGCTCGAGACAAGAGGTGCTTCAACAAACCTGATCCAGTTATTCCCACAGATACCATCGTTCCAGCAGACTTTGACTTTGATGCTGCTTGGCCACCAGCTGAGACGGAGGTAACAACTGAAGTTTGAGAAGTCTTCAAGGCGATTTTTGCAGAGATAGAGAAGATGGAAAGGCACCAGGCCTCACTGGACATGAGGTTGGATAACAGAGATGCTAATCTTATTGCCGATCTGCGTGGAATAATAGTCAGGATCTGGGAATGGTGGAAACAACAACAAACAATGCGTGTGGAACAGGTTCGATACTTTAAGGCATTGTATAACAAGATGTTGATCTGGAGCGCTGATAATGTTGATATGAAGAGAAGAATGCAAGAAAACATTGATAGAATGCATGAATCTCACAACACTGAAATGCAACTGCTGCGTGAATTCCACAAGAAAGAACTTCTGCGCATCGAGGAGACTATGGAAAATAAATTCATCCTCCTCATGGTTGAAATGAAGCTGGTGGCAGCTGAATCAAAAGCCACCCGCTCAGAATTCCGTGCCGCATACTCCGCAGCAGAACTCAGCTATCAGCCGCCTAGATTTCATGCTTGTTGGCATGTTTCCAGGGGTTCCTCTCTCCTTTGATGATGCCAAAAAGGGGGAAGAGGAATACCTAAAGAAGAAGTTGGAAGGGTCTGCGGTTGAGAAGAAGCGGTGTGAAGAAGAAGGCAGTGAGGATCGAGGATCGAAGAAGGAAAAGGGAAAATCCATTGAGGCGGAAGGTTTGAAAGACATGACTTTAATGGTTGCTAGAACCCTCAACAAGGACTCGTCACTGGTGACATCATCAAAGAAACTTCCGATGACTCTGCCGCTCCAACACTTTGTGCCCATGTCTAAAAAGAGGAAAATTGTAGAAGCGAGAGATGAAGGAGGTTGAAAGAAAAATGGATGCCCGTGCGATGGACATATTAAAACAATATGGAGGCATTCCAGCAGGAAGAGACACCGATGCCATTTCGGATGTTGGAACCGAGCCCAGATCAATCGATAAATTCAAAACGCTCGAATCCAAAGAAAATAAGAGACAAGATGATTTGTGGGAAGAAAGTCAGAGAAAACAAGAAAGAAAGAGAAAAGACGAAGCTACCAGAAGAACCTATGAGAAAAAGAAAGCAACTGAAGAAGAAAAGAAGAGAAAGAGACCGAGAAGATGACAGAGTGAAGAAGAAAAAGGAAGAGACAGTGAAGACGATGAAGTGTTGATGTCCACCCCTTCATGTATTTTACTACTGTAAATGCATATGTATGTAAGTCTTCTGTATTGAATAAAAATCTCGAACTTCTATATTTTTGCATAGATATAGAATATCATGATGCTCTGATACACCTTGTAAACAGATGTGTAAAGGACAAGAAATGTTATGATCAATAAAAGGATCAAATTCTACGCATACATTCTCTGTTTGTACATTGTCTGTATGTATCTTTGCTATTTACATTTTGTATGTATGTTTTAAGTTTGGCATCACCAAAAAGGGGGAAATTGTTGGAAAATTTGTTTATTAGATTTTGATGAATGCCATGTAGAACTTAGACTAGAAAGTTGGCACCCCATTTTCCTTGTAATTTGCATTATAATAGATAGGGTTGTATGAGCTGAGTTAAGTCAGCTATGCCTGGATACACAAGAAGTCAACTGAAGACTTGAATGAAGACTCCGCTGCGAGGCAGCTGAGTGTGGCTAGGAAAAGAAGTCAAGAACTCGATTGAAGGAGTATAAGCTATGATACAACTGTGTGAAGTGTCAGTCAAATCAACTCCAGAAGCCAAGTCTCAAGTTGAAGTGACAGATGAGTCTTTCAATTATTGGAGCAGACTCAAGTCACCTGGGGAAACGGTCAATCCAAGTCAAACAATTTAAACGAATCCGTTGCTGTACGTAAGTCATGAATATTACCTAAACAAGTAATACTTCCATGCCGCCATGTCTTAAAGTGCTCATCCCAGGAAGCGTGCAAAAGGAATAAACCAATGGGAAGCACCGCACCTTGTGTTAGACTCGAAAAGTGAAAGTTCATTTAATATGAGGAAAATTCAAGATCAAGGATCGCAACAAGACAAGCCAACGAACACAAGTGACTTTTGAAATCAGCCTATCTCTTCAACGGGCGATTTTTGAAAGTTCACTATAAAGGCCGAGGAATCACTTTGAGAAAAGGTCACTCCGAACCACGAACATTCAAGTTAACATTCGAGTTGTAATCGCAAAAATATTCTCAAGTTATTCAAGCAAATCCTCAAGCCTAAACTTCAAGGAAATCAATCCAACACCTAGTTGTGAAGGAAAGACAACTTCATCTTTTGTTGAAGAGGAAACTTTTGAAGAATCAAAAGGGGTCTACATTCCAAGGAGGATTGTAGAAAGGTTCAAGGTCGAACCAGTCTCAAGTTATTGGAGGGCTTCGTGATAAAATCCAAGAAGCTTGAGCAAGTGAGCTGTAGTAGAAAGGTAGATGCCCTGTGAAGAAGATGAGTCGTACGAGAACCCAGCTGTGTGACCAAGGCATCTCCATACTGAGTCCCAAAGGATCAAGTCGGTGTGTGATCAAGACTTGTATCCGGACCGATAACCACTCTGTACTCTGATCAATACTTAGTCGATTCCTCCAGGAGTTGGAGAAGAGAGAATTAGAAGAATTACCCCATCGTCGAACCTCTATAAAATTTATTGTGTCATTTACATTTCAGCATATCATTTTATGTTTGCTGATATTTTGCTATCCAACTGATAATTAACAAAGTGCTAAAACCTAGTGTTAAAATAAACTTAAACCAAATTCAAGGGTATTAAGTCTTCCGCTGAAAATCTCATCACAGTCGGGTTAAATATTAGAATAAACAAAGTGAGTTATTCTATCAACAGCTCGATCAGTCGTTGAGTGGCTACTCATTTGGTTAACTAACTTAGTGTCCATCAAGGACATAGGCGTGAAATTAACTCTGAACTTATTGAAAAGGACTAAATTCGAAAAGTTGGTAAGGTTTATTCAACCCCGCCTTCTAAACCTTACTCACACCCCTTGGGACCTACACAAATAGAATAATTGGAGCCATCAAGAATGGGGGGACGAAAAGTGGGGTTATTTTGAGTATCCATGCTAACAAACACTAAGGATCAACACTTAGTGTCGTAAAGTGTAGGCTCTGATACCAATTGAAAGAATTATAGCACGGATATTTACCAAAAGTTTTGCAGAGTAAGGATGCGATTGTAGATGTGGTCACATTCACAATCACATGCAGCGGAATTTTGAAAACAGTAAAAGGACACACACATTAAAATTTGTCTACAAGCCAACAAGCTTGTAGACGTGCCAATATGGCGAAACTTTCCACTAGTACAAATCGTTTGATTCCGTATACAAAAATACTAAAACCAACTAGTAGAAACTCAACGAAAAACTCATATCTAGAGTATATCAGATCTGTGTAATTCAACTCATCCAACAATAGACATGTGTGGACTTTGTTAATCATAATACTAAAAACAATGGATGAAAAACCTAACAAACACAACTACAGGGCTGAATGTGATCTCAGATGTAGTCACATTCGAGATCGCATCCAGGGCAGCGAGACTCCTTGTGCTTGTATGACTCTTAACTCTCTCAAGACTCTTGTATCTCTGGTATATTTCTTGTGTAATGATTATGCACGTCCTCTTCCTTTTATATAGCCATCCAAACCCTTCAAGAGACCTAATACACAAGGAAAGAAGATATATACAAATATATGACAAGTAAATCACTTATGTTAGGAAACAAGATAACTATCAAGAATCCTAATATATTCAATACCATATCAATATTATTTCTTTCCAACTCTAAAAAGTCCTAATCATACCATAAGTCTAGAAAGGCAAAACAAATCAAAATCCAATCTTTATAATTTAGGAAATTATTTTGGGCAATAAAAAAATCGCCCTAACATACATATTTGCACATACAAGGTGGATCGAGTATACCTATTTGCAGCAGAACCGTCGATCCACATAGCCAGGATTGAACCCGTCTACAAACCATAATTAAGCCATCTACAAGCCTCCTTGTGATTGAACCACGAACAACGAACGAATATCGTAGATTGGTTGAATCACGAACAAGATCACGAACTACCTTTCTCGTTGATGTAAACAAGAGTATTTGAATCATGTGAAGCTTTTGCCTGGATAAATCATCTTTTAGAAGCATCGATATCATAATCATTTGGATTATTCTCCATTTCTATAATAATGTTGAATTTACCATTTACCAGACAATGATGCAATTTCATTTTTAGTTTGTTAATGTCTTTAGTTATTGAATTTGGCTAATTGTTCATTCTTTTTTTAGTCGGTTTAATTTCTTATTATTCTCCTGTTTGGATATTATTAATATTGTGTGGATTTTATTACATATAACATTCTAAATCTAATGACACTATATAGAGGGACAATTGTCAATTTTGTAACCTCTAATTAAAAGGCGTTACAAATTTTATGACGCAAAATATGAATAGTGTAACTAATTTAATGACAAAAATTATAAAAAGTGTTGCCATATTTAACGATTCGAATTCTAAAAGCGTAGCCAATTAAGTGACTGAAATTCAAAAAATATTCGCCAATTTGGGGTTGTTATTTATAGCATGTTGCTAATTTAAAGACACAAATCCTGCAAAACGTAATTAATTTGGCGACAATAATTATCAGATGTGTCTCTAGTTTAATGACACTAATCCTCAAAAACGTCACAAATTTAGCAACACTTATCCTTAAAAGCGTCTCGTATTTGATAACGCTATTTTATTAAAACCGTTGTTAATTTAGTGACACAATAATTGATTAGTGTTGGGAAAATTGAACCTCAAATATTGTAGGTCTATTGTAATCGTGACTGAAAATAGAGTCACCAGATTCATATAAATGACTCACTATATAAAAATGTTACTTTTTGAAATTTACCTACGCATAGGTCTTGTGTCATGAAGATTTTCATGACATCAAATTTAACAACGCAACTAGTGACGCTTTCACAAGCGTAGGTAATATACTTCGTGACGCTAATAAGCGTCTCTAAATGGGAAAAAAGCATAGCTAAACACTGTTGGGAAATTATTTTATAGATTTTGATGAATGCCATGTAAAAATTAGATTAGAATGTTGGCACCACATTCTCCTTGTAATTCTCATTGTAATAGATTGGGATGAATGAGCTGAGTCAAGTCAGCTATGCCTGGGAATACAAGAAGTCAATCAAGAAGTGAAGTGAAGACTCGCCGCAGAATGCAGTGAGTATGGCCAAGACAGAAGACCAAGGACTCGATCAAGAAGATGTAATAAGTGAGGGAAAGTCGTGTGAAGAGTCGATTAAGTCAACTTGAGAAGCCATGTCACAAGTTGAAGTGACGATGATGAGTCTTTCAATGATTGGAGCAGACTCAAGTCACCTGGGGAAAAGGCAAAGCGCAAAAAGAGGAGTTAATCGAAAAGAATCGGTTGCACGTAAGTCAAGAACTTTACTTAAATAAGTAATACTTCCATGCCGCCATGTCTTAAAGTGCTCATCCCGAGAAGCATGCAAAAGGAATAAACCAATGGGATGCACCGCACACCTCGTGTCGAACCGAAAAGTGGACATTCATTTAATACGAGGAAATGTCTATATCTCAAGATCAAGACCAAGAAAAGACAAGCCAACGAACACAAGCGACTTTTAAAAATCAGCCTATCTCTTCAACGGGCGATTTTTGAAAGTTCACTATAAAAAGTCGAGGAACTTCTTTGAGAAAGGGTGACCTTGATTACGAACCACGAATGAACAAGCATTATTAAAATCAGAATCCGCAAAATATTCTCAAGATATTCAAGCAAAATCCTCAAGCCTAAATCTCGAAGGAAATCGATCCAACACAAAGTTGTGAAGGAAAGACAATTTCAATCTATTGAAGAGGAAACTTTTGAAGAATCAAAAGAGGTCTACTTTCCAAGGAGGATTGTAGGGAGGTTCAAGGTCGAACCAATCTCAAGTTATTGGAGGGCTTCGTGATCAAATCCAAGAAGCTTGAGAAAGTGAGCTGAAGTAGCAAGACAGCTGCCCTGTGAAGAAGCTGAGTCGAATGAGACGCCACGGTTTGTGTGACCAAGGCATCTCCAAACTGAGTCCAAGGAGCAAGTTGGCTGCATGATCAAGACTTGTCTCTAGACTGATAACTACTTTGTGAATTGATCATTACTTAGTGGATTCCTCCAGGACTTGGAGAAGAGAAGATTAGAAGAATCACCCCATATTCGAACCTCTATAAAAATTACTTGTGTCATTTACATTTCAAAGATATTTATATTTCTCGCATACTCATTTCATATTTCTTTGATAATTTGCTATCCAATCGATAAATAACTAAGTGTTAAAATCAAGTGTTAAAACGGGTTAAATCAAATTCAAGGGTGTTAAGTCTTCCAATTTGAAATACTCATCACATACCCAAGTTAAGGTTTAGATGAGCAAGTGAGTTATTCTATCAACGACTCTATCGAGTCCTGGTTGAGTGGCTAATTCTACTGATTAACTAACCTAGTTGTCCCTCAAGGACTTAGTTGTGTATTAACTCTGTAATATTTTTAAAAAGAACTAAAATCGAAAAGTTGGTAAGGTTTATTCAACCCCCTCTTCTAAACCCTACTTACACCCCTTGGGACCTACAAGTGGTATCAGAGCGGTTGGTTCATTGAGCCTTCCGCACTGGATACTGAACTAGATCTCCAATCTTTCAAAGAAATGTTTAACACTTGTTCTTTCAAAACTCTTTCTATTCAGTAAAGTTATCATCATGGAAGCAAATCGACACGCATTCCTATGTTCACTATTGATGAATTTGATGATGAAAATTCGTATGCGAGTGCTCATCTATCTCGCTTTACATGATGAAATGTGGATAGTAATAGAGGATGGGCCCTGTAAATATTGAAAGTGAATACAAACAGACGGAGAAGCATTGTAATTTGAAGGAGAAGAAAGTCAGTAGCTAAGGCAAGACCAACCATGTTTGAGAAACCAAGGACTGAGTGGACAAACGAGGACAGAAAACGATACAACTTGGACAATGTAGCCAAGGACATACTCTACAAAACCTTGGACAAAGCAATGTTCAACAAAGTCAAATCTTGCCAAACTGCAAAACAAATCTGGGATAAATTAACTTTAATTTGTGAAGGATCTGAGCAAATTAAAGAAAACAAATTGTCTGTTGTTGTACAGAAATTTGAAAATTTTAAAATGCTTGCATGTGAAACCTTGGATCAGTTGGATGCTAGATTCACTGAAATAACAAACGAGCTATCATCACTTGGGAAAGAATATACACAAAAAGAAATGTGTATGAAGATTCTGAGAAGTCTCCCAGTTGAATGGGAAATGAAGGTCATGGCTCTAAGACATTCGATGGACCTATCAAAAACATCCAATCATGAGTTATTCTCAGACCTCAAAGCTTATGAATTTGAGCTGAGAAGAAAAGATCAAGTGAGACGGCTCTACCCAAAACAGCTGCACTTATAGTCAAGGATGGAAAGAAAGTTGAAGTCAAGGAAGTTATAGACCAGGAGGAAATAGCCCTGATGGTTAAAAGATTCAACAAGTTCTTTAATAAGAACTACAAGAAAAACAAGGGTGAAACCTCCATGAGACATTCAGCTCCCTCCAAGTCAAGGGAAGATAGGCCACCCAAGAGAGCCGAGCATCAAAATGTTGAATATCAGAGAGCTGATAATTCAAGGACTAAAAGAATTGACCAAAGAGCTGAGAACCTGTGTTGGAACTGCAGACAACCAGGACACTTTGCTATTGACTGTCCATATCCAGTAGTCAATAAATACAGGAATGAAGAAGAAAGAAGAGTCTTCAGAGAAAGAAGATAGGAAAATAAAAAGGCTATGTTAGCTGTTGAGATAGCCAAGTCGAAGGAAGCAGCTGATTCAGAGAGTAGTGAAGCTGACTACTCAAGTGATTCTGAAGAAGAAGCCTTTATTTGTCTAATGGCCAAAGAACAAGATCAACCAGATCAAGAAGATGAGGTACATTCTAACTCATCTCATTCAGATTCTAGTGATAGTGATTGTGATACACACACTTCATCACCCACTGATTTTTATGATTCATTAGGCAAAATGATGAAAGATTTTGAGCACATTAAATCCTCACACACACTATTAAATGACGAAAAAAAAGCCCAAATTTCAAAAGCCAAAACTCACAACCGACAAAGGAGCCGAGTACTCTAAGTCACATAGTTGGTGAGAACAAAGAGTCAAGGTCGAAAATGCCAAACTAATAAAGCAGAGATAGTGCTATTGAAAAGAGAGAAAATGATCTTAAAAATGTGATTGCCTCATTTACAAAAGCATCTAAATCATTGGATGACCTTATCATAAGTCAAAAAGAATGTGGAGATAAGACAGCATAAGATTCAATTCCTTTGTGCACAGTCAAACTCCCAGAGTGATTTTGGAAAAAGGAACTTCAAGTAATAAAGCATCTCAAAAATCCAAAACACCAAATGTTGCACCCACATTCACTCCAAAGCATAATCACAAACAAAGCGGCCTTGGATATAAAGGAAAATGAAAACAACTGATTGAGTATCGAGAGGACAAAGTGAGAAGAAATCAGAGTTCCTCAAAGAAACTCCAAATAGGAAATACTCGTGAAGAATAAATGAGCTACCAAAACCCGTAAGTTTTATCAAAGAAACACATATGATGGGAATGGTAGAAATTATCCAAGCCGCAAGCCGATTGGAATAATGTGAAATATCAAAGAAAGACCTATGGAATACAAGCCTAAATGGCAAAGACCTAGAACTCAAGAAAGGTCATTCCAAAGGCAAAAGAGCTATTATCAACACACATTTGCACCCAGGCACTACACTCAAAAGCATCACAACTACCCAAAGAAGGCAATTGCTAAAACACACACACAGGTATACGAGACAAAAAGAGACAATTGTATGAACCTAAAAACCCCAAGCAATTTGCCAAAGTGAGTTATGATTATGGCACGAGATAGATGGCAACCTCTTAGAGTCAAGTCATTTGGATCATCTTATAGCACTAACCCCTCAGGACCCAGACAAGCATGGGTACCTAAAAACTAATTTTCTTGATTGCAGGCTCAAGGAACAGCTGAGTGCTAAGGAACCTGGTACATAGATAGTGGTTGTTCTAGACATATGACAGGAAGCAAGAGAAATCTATCAAAATTCAAGTAGATTAGAGGCGCAAAAGTTATATTTAGAGAAAATGAAGCTCCAGGGGAAATTAAAGGCATTGGATCCATAAAGAAAAATGGATTAGAAATCACAGATGATGCATATGTTGAAGGCCTCAACTTCAACATGTTAAGCATCAGCCAACTCTGTGACAAAGGCTATAATGTTGGATTCAATATGGGAGTATGCCAAATTAAAGATACCGAATCAAATGAAATAGTGCTGCAAGGATCCAGACATAAGAATATGTATGTGGTAGATTGGTCTATTGCCACACCAAGCACCTGTCTGTTAGCAAAGAGTACAACCGAATCAAGTTGGATGTGGCACAAGAAGCTGAGTCATCTGAACTTCAAGACAATCAACAAGCTTGCAAGGAGTCATCTTGTGGAAGGATTGCCAGACTCAGTGTACACGAAAGAAAGTGTTTGTGATGCATGCCAGATGGGAAAGCAGATCAAATCTTCATTCAAAGAGAAGCCTAGTCCTTCTTCAACAAGGATATTACATTTGTTGCGTATGAATTTATTTGGTCCTGTTGAACCAGCCAGCATAAGTGGGAAGAAATACACCTTAGTGGTGGTAGATGACTATTCAAGATATACATGGACAATCTTCATGTGCAAAAAGAAAGAAACCCTGCAGAAACTACCTCAGCTGATGAAAAGAGTTCAAAATGAAAAGAGCCAAACCATTATAAAGATAAGGTCTGATAGAGGAACAGAGTTTGTCAATGCGATAATAACTCAATATTGTATTGAAAATGGCATTGCTCATGAGGTATCTCAAAGAAGAACTCCACAAAGAGAATGGAGTAGCCGAAAGAAGGAACATAACTCTCAAGAAAGTCGCAAGGACCATGTTAGTCAAGCCGGATCGCCTAAAAATTTTGGGTCAAGCCATCAACACCGCATGCTATACTCAGAATAGATGCATGATTAATAGACAGCTGACAAAGACTCCCTATGAAATCTGGACAGGGAGAAAGCCAAATGTTGGGTACTTCAGAATATTTGGATGTAAATGTTTCATTCATAACAATGGCAAGGATAATCTAAAGGCTTTTGATGCTAAATCTGATGAAGGTATCTTTTTGGGATACTCAGTTGAGAGCAAAGCCTATAGAGTGCTGAATAAGAGGAATATGGTCACAAAAGAGTCTATTCATATGGTTTTTGATGAGCCCAATGTGAATGGAGAAGACATTGAAGAGTTAGTCGATAAGTCGAATCACCAACTATGCGAAGAGTCCTTATGTTGAAGTCAAGCAAGAGTAATCAACCAAGATGAAGATGAGATAGTCAATCTCAAAGACATTTGGAAAATCTGCAGTTGAATGATGATGAAAGAGCTGCTCAAGATAACACAGCTGCAAGACGGCTGAACCCAGCTGATTTACTTCAACCTGATGTGAGATGGCTGAGAAACCATCCACCAAAACTAGTCATTGGAGATGTGAGAGATGGTGTAAGAACCAGATCCAGAGCTCAACAAGAAGCAATGTTCACTTGTTTTATTTCCCAAATAGAGCCAAAAGATGTGTCCCAAGCATTGGATGACACACATTGGATTCAAGCCATGCAAGAAGAGCTGAATAAGTTTGAAAGAAACAAGGTATGGGAATTGGTGCAAAGACCAACCCATCAGAATGTTATTGGCACAAAATGGGTTTTCAGAAACAAGATGAATGAGGAAGGTTCTGTGGTAAGGAACAAAGCAAGGTTGCTAGCCAAAGGGTATTGCCAAGAAGGGGGAATAGATTTTGATTAAACATTTGCTCTTGTTGCAAGTTAGAAGCAATAAGGATGTTTCTTGCCTATGCAACACACAAGAACTTCATTGTATATCAAATGGATGTGAAAAGCGCATTTTTAAATGGACTGTTGGAAGAAGAAGTGTATGTTGAGCAACCTCCAGGATTTGAGCAGAAGACTCTTGGAGATAAAGTGTACAAGCTCAAGAAAGCTCTATATGGACTGAAGCAAGCACCAAGAGCTAACCTTCTTCCTAGATGGAGAGAGTATACTGCTTGTTCAGATATATGTGGATGATATCATTTTTGGATCCACAAACGAAGAGCTGTGTGATAAGTTCTCAAACCTCATGCAAGGTAATTTTGAAATGAGCATGATGGGAGAGCTAACCTTCTTCCTAGGACTTCAAGTTAAGCAGCTGAAGGATGGAACCTTCATAAGTCAAACAAAATACACCAGAGATTTAATGAAGAAGTTTGGTATGGAGGAGAAGTCTTCTGTAAAAATACCAATGAATACATCACCAAAATGGACATGGATGCGGATGGTAAGCCCACAGTAGATCAAACAAGATACATAACTTATTGGTTCACTTCTCTACTTAACAAAGAAGAGGCTAGACATCACCTTCGCAATAGGTGTATGTGCAAGATTCCAACCCGCACCTTAAGAAAGCCATATGATCGCAGCTAAGAGAATCCTAAGATATTTTAAGGGATGCCAAGAAGTTGGCTTATGGTATCCAAAGGAAGGTGGATTCAAGCTAATTGGTTATTGATTCGACTATCTTTGGATGCGAGTTGTGAGAGAAAAGAGTACTTCGGGTACATGTCGATCTTTGGGAAAAAGGTTAGTTTCATGGTTTAGCAAGAAACAAAACTCAATAGTCATATTCACGCCGAAGTATATATAGTCAGGCGCGTTGTTGTGCCCAAGTCTTATGGATGAGACAACAGCGAGAGATTATGAAATTGAAGAAAAAGAAAGTCCAATTATGTGTGACAACACAAGTGCTATTGCAATTACTCGTAATCTCGTGTTGCATTCAAAAACAAAGCACATTGATGTAAGATGTCATTTCATAAGAGATCATGTTGAAAAGAAAGATATCATTTTGGAATACATCTCAACCGATAAACAAGATTAGGCGACATTTTCACCAACCCCTTATGTGAAACAAGATTTGAAGAGCTTAAGCATGAGCTAGGGTTAATTGAGTGAGTTATCGAAGACTCAATCGAGAAGAGATGAAAAATAGAAAGTGAGAAATGAACAAGGTTTTCACATCACCCAAGTGAACCATATCGAAAAGTCAACAGACGTTGTATCGAGTTAGATGATATGAAGTCGTTTAATGAAAGGAGAGAAGCTGATTTAAGTCACCATTGACATGAGTGAGTCATTTATGAGCTAAGTGACAAAAACGCAAATCGTTTTTAATGAGCGGGAATGTTTTAAAGGATGACGATGCGTAATAATGACGGCATCAAAAGATGCACAATAAGCATATGATTGGATATAAATGCTGCGGCATTAAATGCGAGAAATTAAATGCGGTTCGGCGTGCTAAATCTGAGTCGTTGATCTTAATCAAATTTCAAAAATAAAAAACACGTCCTTTCATAACGCTTATATACTCATTTTTTAGTTTTCTCTTTGTCACACTCAAAACTGTTCATCTTCAAAGCGAAGCAAGTCGCTTCTTTTCTCTCAAAAACCCTACGAATTCACAAGGAGGTTTATCAAGTTTTATTCGGTAAAACTCTCTAAAAATGGCACCAAAACTTGATTTTTTTAAGTTATCGAAGTAAATCCACTCGATCGACATTTGTGGATTTCGATGGAATGATAAAGCGAGGTTGAGATGAAACCCTAGTGAAGAAGATAGCCGATATCCGAAACGCCCCGGTCTCGGGCCTTTTCTAATGATGGAATACTGGCCGACCTACGCCTGAAGAGGTGGCACGGTTCTATGCAAATGCAGAGGTGCGGGGCAGACGAAGGTATCAAGTCCTCCGTCCACCTAAGCGCAAGGACATCTTGATTATGCTAAGGACCTTGTGGAGCATCGCTTATTGGCGTCGAGAGGGCATGACGGAGATAGCCGAAGCCGATGTCAACTTAGCCGCCGCATGGAAAAAAGTAGCCAAACCCCGAGTGTCTTGTGAAAGTTATCTACACAGTGAGAAAAAGTCTTTGAAGGACGACTATCACAAGTTGATGGACGTTGTTGCAAAATGTGTAGATATGAAGTTTGGTAGTTTCAATCAATCGACAAAGACAAAGCTCGATCGTCATGGATGCGATCATGGAAAGAAAGAAAGTCAATCGGGCCGAGTTCGTGTACAAGCAGACTCTGCAGAAAGTTGGAAACAAATCACTCAAGGAGGACGGATCCTTTGGAGGATCACTTGGCTATGGCCTAGTAATTGGCCATTTGATGGAGGTGAAGGTCACTCCCCTTAGACATGGAAAGCCCTTCCATGTAAACAAGAAGATGTTCAGGGCTAATCTTTCAGGAGCCCAGAAAAGAGCCCATGCGAAGAGGGCGAATACTAGTGAGGGGGAATCAGCTGAACCCGAGAATGCAGATGTCTCCTCCCCTCCGAAGAAGAGAGCTGCCCCTACAGCTGCTAAGAAGAAAGTTGCCCCTGCAGCAAAGAAAATGGACGCTCCTGCCCCTACAGCCGAGTCACTTGCCCGAGCAGTCGTGTCTCCTGCCCCCGCAGCCAAGGCGGAGAAGGAAGCCCAAATACCTTCTCTAGCCATAAGAAAAAAGAGGACTGCTAAGCCTAGAAAGGCAGCTCCATCTAAGAAAGATGCTCCGACCCCTGCCGCCAAGGAACCTGAAGAAGATGAATCCGAACTAGAAATTCCTCTGGTGAGAACCAAGAGAAGACGAAGAATATCCAAGCTTTCAGAGCTTGAAAAGACAGCTAAGTCTGCCACTCAGCTTGAGAAAACTTCTGAGACTGCTGAGGAAGTGCAGTCTCCTAAAATAATTGATGAAACCGCCAAGTCTGCTGAAGGTGATCAGCAGAAGCTTACCAAAGAAGCAGCTGAGACAACTGAATCTCCTGTTGAAAAGGTTGTCTCTCAACCTGCAACAGATGCTGCTGAAGGCGAAGAGCAGCAGAGTATGCTACCTTCCATCCCTGAAACGGGGGGACATGAAGAGGATGAAGATGATGATGTGATTGTGGTTTCTCCAGTGTATCCAGACATTCAACGCCGTCTACGTGAATGGAGGGCGTGGAAACTAAGCAACTCCAGGGAGCAGTTTAAACACCCTGAATTTATCGAGGAAGAAGATGAGTTGCTGCAATTTCTCGAATTCAACACTGTTCTTCAGGCCACTTATGAGGATGACTGCCTGAATATTCTGCACATCTACAAGGAGAAAGAAAAGGCCAGAGCAGCTGAGGAAGCAGAAGCACTCGAGAAAGCCAGTATATGTCCTCTTACTGGAACTCTGGAACACACTTACCCTCATATAGATGTGTTCTCGGAAAGTGATGAGAATATGGACCCCTTTGCTGCAACAGAGAAGTCAGACTTGCAGCAAGCTCTAAAGGAATCCAGGTTGATGCATGAGCAGCAGATGATGGAAGGACCAGGAGAATCATCTCAGGCTCACCTAGAATTGGATCTTTTGGGAGTGGTACAACAAATTGCCACAACTATAGCTGCAACCACCTCCCCAGTGCACTCACCAAATGACTCGCAGGGAATTGGCGATGAAACTGGGAACCTGGGCACCCAAGTTCAGCCAACCCCTACTGAAGGTGTTTTACCACCTGCCCCCACGGCTGAGCACTCAACGGAAGTAGCCGGGGGTCTGGAGAAGAGTGACCCCACCATCAGTCACTCAGCTGGTGTGCCAGCTGAGGGGGAAACTCACTCCACTGCAGCAAGGTAGGAGGATGGTGCAGATGACTCCACATTGCAGAAAGGAGGTGAAGTGGAAAAGGAAAGAGAACCACAAAGAGATCGACATCGACAAAGCTCGGCTGGTTGAGTCTGTCTCGGCTAAAGTGCCAATCGCGCTGCGGCCGAGGACGCCTGGTGCGATCAAGCAAGTTGGAGATGCCCCGGATTTAACACTGACACCGAAAGTGCAATCCGCGGGTTGAGACTCCTTCGGATGCCATCGTCTCAAGACCCTAAGACACTGCGTCTGTCAAAGGAATTGTAGAAGACCTCGCTGCAGATTGAGACTACCGGAGGTATTGAAGGCCCAAGGGAGGTTGAGACTTCCCTGGGTAAAACTCAAGAAGATAAGAGCATCCCTCCTGTCATCATTGCTGAATCTGAAAAGGAGATTAGTGCCCTTCATGATTCCCAGGACAACCCTGATATATCCTTTTTGGGATATGAAGATGAAGCTGAGTCCAGTCCTGTTGCTCATCAAAAGGACTCAGCTGAGAATGTTCTTCCATAGACGAGTCAGGCAATTTTTAAAGCTGCTCATCAAAAGTTCAACTTTGATGATGAACCAAGCCCCCACGCTTCATCATCCTCCGAAGAAGCTGATGGTGCAGGTGAGGACAAGGAAATTCATTTAGCAGACCCATCGAGGCCGAAGAAGTCGTTAAGACATACTGAGGCTCGGTCACCACCGCCAATCCACTCAATAAGGCCCGGTGAGATCGAGTCATCTCTGCGCAGCTCCCAAAAGCTGGCAGCAGATTGACTCAACTAGGATCATCAAAGGCACGAACATCTGTTCAATCAATCCCATATGTGCGCGATGATGCATTTGAGGAAACATTCCCTTCCTCAATTGAGTTGTCCGACCTTGAAGAAGAGACAGCTCAAGAGCAGTGATGCTTCAACATCCGAGCAGATCCAATAATTCCCACCGACTCCATTGTTCCAGCAGACTTTGATTTTGATGTTGCATGGCCTTTTGAATCCGTGCGGTGAGATCCGTGAAGTCTTCAAGAAAATCGTGGAGAGATTGAGAAGATCGAACGGCACCAGGCCTCACTAGATATGCGTCCGGACAATAGAGATGCCACCTCACAAATGACTTACGAGGTATTGTGGTAAAGATTAGGGAATGGTGTCGATGCGAGATACAACGCGATACGAACAAGTCCGATATTTTAAGGCATTGTACAACAAGATCTTGGTTTGGAGTGCTACAATGTTGATATGAAGCGAGAGGATGCAGGCCAATATTGATAGAATGCATGCCTCTCACACAATCGAAATGGAGCTGCTGCGTGAATTTCATCGAAAAGAAATTCTGCATGTTGAGGAGAACATGAATACGAAATTCAGCCTTCTCATGGCTGAAATGAAACTGATGGTGGTGAATCGAAAGCCACTCGCTCGAATTTCGCGACAAAGACATGCCGCAGCGAGACTCAGCGAGTAACTCACTCGGTCACCGACCGGATTTCATGCTCATTGGGATGTTTCCAGGGGTTCCTCTCTCCTTCGATGATGCCAAAAAGGGGGAAGAGGAATACCTGAGGAAGTTGAAGAAAGAGACAGATGTTGACAAGAAGAAGGAGCAGACAACTGTTGAGAAGAAGAAGGAGAATGGAAAAGCTGTTGAGAGGGAAAGGTCAAAAGATGTGACCTTAATGCTTACTGAAACCCCTTAGCAAGGTCATGTCACAACATCGATAATCAGCAAACTTCCAGTGACTCTACTGCTCCAACACTCTGCTGTGCCTATGTCTGAGAAGAGAAAGATTGTGGAAGCACGAATGAAGGAGGTTGAAAGAAAGACGGATGCCCGTGTTCTAGAAGTACTGAAAACTTACGGTGGCATTCCGACAGGAAAGGACATAGATGCCATTCCAGATGACGGAGACGAGCCAAGATCCGTTAAAGAATTTAAAATGCTCGAATCTGAAGGTTACTTCAAAAACATGTCTATAGCCCAAGCCTGGGATTTGTACTGGGAGAAGGGTCTGAAGCTGTGTGAAGAAGCTGATAGGCAACAGACTACCAGCAGCCATTCAGCTAGTAAGAAGAAGACTCCCGTACAATATACACCCAGAGGAAGAGGAAGAAGTGGTGGAGGAAGAGGTTTTCAACCTAGACCTCTACCCAAAAACATTGAATATGTAGATCCAGGAAAGAAGGGAAGGATTTATCAAATTTGGGTATGATGAAGTAGCTAATCGGGAAGTGGCTAGAAACAATCTTGAATACGTGAAAAGAATCGAGGAGAAAAATAAAAGACAAGATCGAGTTGTGGCAAGAAAGGCAAGAAAGGAAAAGAAAAGATGAAGCTGCGAAGAGAGCTTATGAAAAGAAGAAAGCAGCTGAAGATGAAAAGAAAAGAAAGAGAGGTGATGATGACAGAGCTGAAGAGGAAAGAAGGAGGCAAGCGGCGGGCGATGAAGTGTTCTTTGCTAACCCTTCGTGTATTTTACTTTTGTAAATACATATGTGTAGAAGTCATTTGTACATTCGATAAAGTATTGCTGTATTTTCTCCCTATTATTGTATCTTAGCATAGAAGTTTGAAGTTTGCTTGGATATGATTATGCTCTGATACACCTTGTAAACAGCTGTGTAAAGGACAAGAATGCTATGATCAATAAAATGATTGATTCTACACATACATTCTTTGTTACTACATTGTCTCTATGTATCTGTGTTGTTTACATTTTGTTTAATGATTTTAAGTTTTGGCATCATCCAAAAGGGGGAAATTGTTGGGAAATTATTTTGTAGATTTTGATGAATGCCATGTAAAACTTAGATTAGAATGTTGTCACCTCATTTTCCTTGTAATTCTCATTGTAATAGATAGGGTTGAATGAGCTGAGTCAAGTCAGCTATGCCTGGGAATACAAGAAGTCAACTGAAGAAGTGAAGTGAAGACTCCGCTGCGGAACAGCTGAGTATGGCCAAGTCACAAGTTGAAGTGACAGATGAGTCTTTCAATGATTGGAGCAGACTCAAGTCACCTGGGGAAAAGGCAGCTGCAAAAAGGAGTTAACTGAAAAGAATCCGTTACGTAAGTCAAGAACTTTACTTAAATAAGTAATACTTCCATCCGCCATGTCTTAAAGTTCTCGCCCCAAAAGCGTGCAAAAGGAATAAACCAATGGGAAGATCGCACCTCATGTCGAACCTCGAAAAAGTCTGGACATTCATTTAATACGAGGAAAGGTCTACATCTCAAGATCAAGACCAAGAAAAGACAAGCCAACGAACACAAGTGACTTTTGAAAATCAGCCTATCTCTTCAACGAGCGATTTTTGAAAGTTCACTATAAAAGGCTAAGGAACTTCTTTGAGAAAGGGTGACCTTGATTACCGAGCCACGAACGAACAAGCATTATTAAAAGCGTAACCCGCAAAATATTCTCAAGATAGTCAAGCAAAATCCTCAAGCCTAAATCTCGAAGGAAATCGATCCAACACAAAGTCGTGAAGAAAAGACAACTTCAATCTGTTGAAGAGGAAACTTTTGAAGAATCAAAATGGGTCTACTTTCCAAGGAATGATTGTAGGAAGGTTCAAGGTCGAACCAATCTCAAATTATTGGAGGGCTTCGTGATCAAATCCAAGAAGCTTGAGAAAGTGAGCTGAAGTAGCAAGGTAGTCATTTGCCACTGTGAAGAAGTTCGAGTCGGACGAGAAGCCGCTGTGTGACCAAGGCATCTCCAGACTGAGTCCAAGGAGCAAGTCGGCTGCGTGATCAAGACTTATCTCTAGACTAATAACCACTTTGTGAATTGATCATTACTTAGTGGATTCCTCTAGGAGTTGGAGAAGAGAGGATTAGAAGAATTACCCCATCTTCGAACGTCTATAAAAATTACTTGTGTCATTTACATTTCAGCATATTTATATTTCTGCATACTCATTTCATATATGCTGATAATTTGCTATCCAATTGATAAATAACTAAGTGCTAAAATCAAGTGTTAAAACGAAGTTAAATCAAATTCAAGGGTGTTAAGTCTTCCGCTGAAAAACTCATCACAGCCAAGTTAAGGTGTAGATGAGCAATTTGAGTTATTCTATCAACAACTTTATCGAGTATGTTGAGTGGCTAACTCTGCTGATTAACTAACTTAGTTGCCCCTCAAGGACTTAGTTGTGTATTAACTCTGTAATATTTTTAAAAAGGACTAAAATCGAAAAGTTGGTAAGGTTTATTCAACCCCCCCTTCTAAACCTTACTTACTCCCCTTGGGACCTACAAACACTATTTTTCTGTAGTGAAATGACTTGGCATTTTTCGGACAAAATAAATATATTTTTCTTAAATTTGTAAAATTTAAAAAACTAACTACATCACAACATGTAAAATATTTAGTAATCATTGCACAAATATAATGTGCAATGATTACTAAATATTTTATATCAGGTCCAAAAAATTTTTATATATATTTTACGTGTTCATTTATTTTGTGTCGAAAGTTATTTATAAATATGATTTTTTAAATTATTTATTTTTCTAAATATTAAGAAGTAATTAAAACTAATGATGTAAAATCTATTTTTTTATTATTGCATTTCAAATATTTTTATCACTAGGGTACCAGACCAGGATAAGGATAATAAATAAGCTTGGACAATAATCTAGATTGAGATAAGCGAAGCAGAAATATTTGATAGAACCAAAGTTTATTTCACTCTATTACAAAAGAGAGAGTACAACTGGAGTAGTATTACAAAGCTATATTCGTGCTAAGAAAAGCGATCCCTGAAACTAAGGCATTTCTCCCTTTAAATAAAGTAGCTCCAATGAGATAGCAACAACACATCTATTTAAACTTTAATAAAAGTGATACAAAGAAAAGATACAATAATTGTTTCTTTATAAAAGAAGAGCATCTTAAATAGTTCTCCTTTGTCGGTTGGTATTATACATATCTTCACAGTTGTCCAGTAGATTACTACTTGCAGATTCCTTTCTTTTAAAAGTTAATTCCTTTCGGCGATGGATAAGGATCTTGAGAATCTTGCACAATCAGTCCCTTGACTCATTAGATCATCTTCTTCTCCTTCTGAACTTGTCACTAGAAGTTCCTTAAGTTGATCTTTTAGGTCTTTTTTCAAATCTTTCTTTGACGTTCCAGCTAAAAATTCTTTAAGTACTTCAGATAAGTCTTTCTTTTTCTCAGGAGGAGGAGTAATTTTAGGTGGTTCGAGATTAATAATCCCCTTGATAGAAAAAATTGATTCTTTGAAGAATTCATATTTGTCCCACCATTTTGTGAGAATTCTTCTTCCAATATATGGAATGTTATCAAAGTTTAATCCCAGTTTTTGCAAACTCCTATAAGAGATGACTACATCCCATTTAACAATCCAAGGCACCTGATAAAGAACTGTAAACATAAGTCCTGGATTCTTAAGAAATGGATTTGTTTTAACAAAGTCTTCAAAAATAATTCTAATTTTATTTGGCAGAATAATAGGATATAATCCCCAATTTGAAAACCAAACAATAAACCAATTTGGAAAATTGAGAACTTGTTGTTCTTGAAATTGTATAAACCAACTATGCTTCTTTTGTCTATTTTCATAACAAAAAGCCATGTCCCAAGCTTGGATATAATCAAAATAGTTAAAATAAAATCTTTTAAGATGAGAATTTTTTGTTTCTCGTGAAATATCCTTAAATCTATATAAATCACCATCCCATTGTTCGGGGTAATAACTTTATTAATAAAAGCTTTAGAATCAAATATAACTGATCCAGGAATTCGCAATATTTCTTGATAATAAAGAAAATCTTTTGGAAAATAATTGGGATCAACAAAATATTTTAAATAAAAAGAAGTAATTTCTTCTGATGAAAGATGAGAATATTTTTTCTCAACTGGATATATCCAGAATGTTGTTATTGGTATATAGGGATAAACATATTCTTTCGTTGTTGCGATTTTCATCGCTAAATCATATGCATCTTGTCTAAGTTTTTTTCTTGTAAAACATTTTTAATGCTTCTTCTCTTAATTGCTTTTCACTTTTTCAAAAGCGGACTTATAAGTTTGGGTCTTGATATGAGTATTACTTCTCGAAGCCTTTTCTTTTCCTTTACTCTTATTCATTTTTTCCCTGCAAAAATTCACGAGTTAAGAAATCAGGTAAAGAATTACTAGATCCTTTAATAAACTCAATATCAAAATCAAACACGCATACAATATAGCCTGGCAACGAGCAAATATTTGTTTTGATGCTATATTTTTTACATCTTTTTGTAATATTTCTTTAGCAGATTTACAATCTATTCTTAATAAGAATTTTTGATTTAACAAATCACTTTCGAACTTTTGTATACATAATACAATAGTCAATATTTCCTTTTTTATCAGAGAGTAATTTACTTTTGGTCCTCTCCGGACCTCAAGTAAATCGACTAAAGATTCCTTATTGTTAAGTCTTTGTTTTAAAATTCCTCCATATCCAATATCCGATCGTCTGTTTCAACAATTCTAAAGGCATCAGGATGAACAATAGCCAAACAAGGAATTTCTTTAATTTTTGCTTTTATTTTAATAATCGCATTCGTATGTTCGTAGTCCAAATCGGAGGATTTTTCTTTAACCTTTCAAATAAAGGTTTAGCATCATAAGCTAGATCCTTATAGAATTCTCGCACGTAGTTTAAACTTCCAAGAAATCTTTGCAACTGATTTTTGTCTTTGATTTCATTTGGAAATTTTTCAAAGAAAGATTATAGCTCTATCTATGGGAAAAATAGTTCCTTCTTTTATTATATGTCCAAGAAATTTAATTTCTGTTTGGAAGAGTTTAATCTTTTTGACAGATACAACTAGTCCTGCTTTGGTAACAATATTTTTAAAGATGTTCAAATGTTTAAAATGTTGATCTATTGATTCTGAGAATATTAAGACATCATCAATATAAACAATTGTAAATGCTGAATAAGCATTAAATATATCATTCATTATTCTTTGAAATTCAGAAGGAGCATTTTTAAGTCCAAATGGCATTGCATTCCATTCGTAATGTCCAAAGGGGACTGTAAATGTTGTTTTATATCTATCTTTTTCTTCAATTTGGATTCGCCAAAATCCAGATTTCATGTCAAATTTTGACATTATTTTAGCAGAATAAAGTCTATTTAAAAGATCTTTTTTTATTTGGAATTGGATATCTAATCCATCTTTAAGACTTTGTTTAAAGGCTTATAGTTAATAACTAGTCTGGGTACTCCTCTTTCAAGTTCTGCAGCATTTTCAACATAAAATGCAGGACAACTCCAAGGACTTTTAGAAGGTCTTATTAATTTTTTGAGTAATAACTCTTCAATTTCCTTTTTACTAAAAGTTTTCTTCCATCTATGACATTTAAAATTTCGTAGTTTTGAAAAATACCTAGAAGGAACAAGTCCTTCATTAATACAATTAAGATCTGCGCCAGAGTCAATCATTGCAATAGGATTAAAATAATATTCTTTATGAACTACAATAGTAATCTTAGTATGCCATTTATGTGTAATAACACGGTCTATCATATTAACAAAAGTTAGAGAATTTAACTCTTCAGGTTGCAATAAATCATTAGTAGTGATTTCATTATCACTATCAGAATTATCATTCTCAGCTTTTGTTTCCAAAAGAGAGATTCGTAGTTTTAATTCTTGTAACTCTTCTTTAAGAATTTTTACTTCATGCCTTAATTCAGAGATTGTAGATTCAAAATTTACTGAAGATTTTGAAACATTAGAGGTTTTAACTCTATTTAATATATCTTTAAGATTATATGTTTCTGGTCCTTTCAATTTTAACCATCTATCCTTTTCTTTGATCTTATAAGACTCTAAGTATTTTTTAAGCAATTCTTTCTTTTCTTCTGGATCTGAATTTTATCAATAAGATCAAGGATAAAGTTTTCTTCTTTAGTAAGAACAAATAACCCATTAGCCTTACATAAGGCTTTATAATAATCACAATTGCCTTCACAATTGTCACTATCATCATTATGACCTTCACTATTAGTATTAGTTTCTTGATCCTCATCTTCGTCTTTTTTAGAATTAATTTCTGTAATAACAGATAATTCAAAGTTTTCTTTTTCTGAATCAGATTCTTCTATAAAAAGTTTTTTAAGAGAATTTTTAAGATCTTCATCAATATCAAGACTATTTATTTTCTTTTTCATCTTGCATTTATTAGCATAATGTCCTGGAGCATGACATTTCCAACATATTGGAATTTTCTTTTGTTTTCCTTTTTAGAATGTTGATTTCTTTTTTTGATTTCGAGTATTCTTTTGCCTAGGAACATCATAATGTTCTTTTTTTGATCATTCCTTTTTTTCTAAAAAAAACTTTTCTTAGGTTGGGTATTTCTTTTCTTTGTATTTCTTTTATAGGAGATAACCCAATTTGTTCACAAAAATCTCCGATTATCGTTTTTCCAAATATTGTTTCCTTTTGAATTTGTTTATGCAATTTTATTTCATTACATAAGCAAATTCCTTCGCTATAATTTCGAGGCTAAATCTCCGTAGCTATAAAGATGATAAGGAATTATTCCTTGATTTTTGTTTAATACGAGTTTTAACTCTTTCTGCAAAGAAATGAGGTAATCCTGATAAGAATTTTTCTTTCCAGAATTCTTGCTGACTATCTTCTCTCGTAAAAACTTTAGAGAAGAAAACATCTTTGTACCACTTAAATTGAGATAGATTATGACATTTTAAATTCATAAGTTGTTCTTGAGTCTTATCAAACTGTAAGGATGTTGCTCCAATAAAATGTGTAGCAATAGTGTAAATAAGTGTATTAACACAATCTGATATTTGAGTGTTATTCTCAATTTTTACTGCAGTTAATATATGCGTTTTAGCTTCATCACTTATCTTGAACTTTAATAAAAGTGATACAGTAAAAGATACAATAATTGTTTCTTTATAAAAGAAGAGCATCTTAAATAGTTCTCCTTTGTCGGTTGGTATTATCCTTATCTTCACAGTTGTCCAGTAGATTGCTGCTTGCAGATTCCTTTCTTTTAAAAGTTAATTCCTTTCGGCGATGGATAAGGATCTTGAGAATCTTGCATAGGGTCCAAACAATCAGTCCCTTGACTCATTAGATCATCTTCTTCTCCTTCTGAACTTGTCACTAGAAGTTCCTTAAGTTGATCTTTTAGGTCTTTTTTCAAATCTTTCTTTGACGTTCCAGCTAAAAATTCTTTAAGCACTTCAGATAAGTCTTTCTTTTTCTCAGGAGGAGGAGTAATTTTAGGTGGTTCGAGATTAATAATCCCCTTGATAGAAAAAACTGATTCTTTGAAGAATTCATATTTGTCCCACCATTTTGTGAGAATTCTTCTTCTAATATATGGAATGTTATCAAAGTTTAATCCCGTTTTGCAAACTCCTATAAGAGATGACTACATCCCATTTAACAATCCAAGGCACACGATAAAGAAGCGTAAACATAAGTCCTGGATTCTTAAGAAATGGATTTGTTTTAACAAAGTCTTCAAAAATAATTCTAATTTTATTTGGCAGAATAATAGGATATAATCCCCAATTTGAAAACCAAACAATAAACCAATTTGGAAAATTGAGAACTTGTTGTTCTTTAAATTGTATAAACCAACTATTCTTCTTTTGTCTATTTTCATAACAAAAAGCCATGTCCCAAGCTCGAATATAATCAAAATAGTTAAAATAAAATCTTTTAAGATGAGAATTTTTTGTTTCTGGTGAAATGTCCTTAAATCTATATAAATCACCATCCCATTGTTCTGGGGTAATAACTTTATTAACAAAAGCTTTAGAATAAACCCATTCACCACCTGATCTTGTAGTGGAATCAAATATAACTGATCCAGTAATTCGCAATATTTCTTTATAATAAAGAAAATCTTTTGGAAAATAATTGGGATCAACAAAATATTTTAAATAAAAAGAAGTAATTTCTTCTGATGAAAGATGAGAATATTTTTTCTCAACTGGATATATCCAGAATGTTGTTATTGGTATATAGGGATAAATATATTCTTTCGTTGTTGCAGATTTTACTGCTAAATCATATGCATCTTGTCTAAGTTTTTCTTCTTCAGAAACATTTTTTAATGCTTCTTCTCTTAATTGTTTTTCACGTTTTTCAAAAGCAGACTTATAAGTCTGGGTCTTGATATGAGTATTACTTCTCGAAGCCTTTTCTTTTCCTTTACTCTTATTCATTTTTTCCCTGCAAAAATTCACGAGTTAAGAAATCAGGTAAAGAATTACTAGATCCTTTAATAAACTCAATATCAAAATCAAACACAGACAATATAGCCTGGCAACGAGCAAATATTTGTTTTGATGCTATATTTTTTACATCTTTTTGTAATATTTCTTTAGCAGATTTACAATCTATTCTTAATAAGAATTTTTTATTTAACAAATCACTTTCAAACTTTTGTATACATAATACAATAGTCAATATTTCCTTTTTACTGTAGAGTAATTTACTCTTGGTCCTCTCCAGACCCCTGAAGTAAATCTGACTAAAGATTCCTTATTGTTAAGTCTTTGTTTTAAAATTCCTCCATATCCAATATATGATGCGTTTGTTTCAACAATTCTAAAGGCATCAGGATGAACAATAGCCAAACAAGGAATTTCTTTAATTTTTGCTTTTATTTTAATAACTGCATTCGTATGTTCGTAGTCCAAATGGAGGATTTTTCTTTAACCATTCAAATAAAGGTTTAGCATCATAAGCTAGATCCTTATAGAAGTGCTACATAGTTTAAACTTCCAAGAAATCTTTGCAACTGATTTTGTCTTTGATTTCATTTGGAAATTTTTCAGCAAAGATTATAGCTCTATCTATGGGAAAAATAGTTCCTTCTTTTATTATATGTCCAAGAAATTTAATTTCTGTTTGGAAGAGTTTAATCTTTTTGGCAGATACAACTAGTCCTGCTTTTGTAACAATATTTTTAAAGATGTTCAAATGTTTAAAATGTTGATCTATTGATTCTGAGAATATTAAGACATCATCAATATAAACAATTGTAAATGATGAATAAGCATTAAATATATCATTCATTATTCTTTGAAATTCAGAAGGAGCATTTTTAAGTCCAAATGGCATTACATTCCATTCGTAATGTCCAAAGGGGACTGTAAATGCTGTTTTATATCTATCTTTTTCTTAAATTTGGATTTGCCAAAATCCAGATTTCATGTCAAATTTTGACATTATTTTAGCAGAATAAAGTCTATTTAAAAGATCTTTTCTATCTGGAATTGGATATCTAATCCATCTTAAGACTTTGTTTAAAGGCTTATAGTTAATAACTAGTCTGGGTACTCCTCTTTCAAGTTCTGCAACATTTTCAACATAAAATGCAGGACAACTCCAAGGACGTTTAGAAGGTCTTATTAATTTTTTGAGTAATAACTCTTCAATTTCCTTTTTACTAAAAGTTTTCTTCCATCTGCAGCATTTAAAATTTCTGTAGTTTTCGAAAAATACCTAGAAGGAACAAGTCTTTCATTAATACAATTAAGATCTGCGCCAAAGTCAATCATTGCAATAGCATTAAAATAATATTATTTATGACCTACAATAGTAATCTTAGTATGCCATTTATGTGTAATAACACGGTCTATCATATTAACAAAAGTTAGAGAATTTAACTCTTCAGGTTGCAATAAATCATTAGTAGTGATTTCATTATCACTATCAGAATTATCATTCTCAGTTTTTGTTTCCAAAAGAGAGATTCGTAATTTTAATTCTTGTAACTCTTCTTTAAGAATTTTTACTTCATGCCTTAATTCAGAGATTGTAGATTCAGAATTTACTGAAGATTTTGAAACATTAGAGGTTTTAACTCTATTTAATATATCTTTAAGATTATATGTTTCTGGTTCTTTCAATTTTAACCCTCTATCCTTTTCTTTGATCTTATAAGACTCTAAGTATTTTTTAAGCAATTATTTCTTTTCTTCTGGATCTGAATTTTATCAATAAGATCAAGGATAAAGTTTTCTTCTTTAGTAAGAACAAATAACCCATTAGCCTTACATAAGGCTTTATAATAATCACAATTGCCTTCACAATTGTCACTATCATCATTATGACCTTCACTATTAGTATTAGTTTCTTGATCCTCACCTTCGTCTTTTTTGAGAATTAATTTACGTAATAATGAGATAATTCAAAGTTTTCTTTTTCTGAATCAGATTCTTCTATAAAAAAGTTTTTTAAGAGAATTTTTAAGATCTTAATCAATATCAAGACTATTTATTTTCTTTTTCATCTTGCATTTATTAGCATAATGTCCTGGAGCATGACATTTCCAACATATTGGAATTTTCTTTTGTTTTCCTTTTTTAGAATGTTGATTTCTTTTTTGATTTCGAGTATTCTTTTGCCTAGGAACATCATAATGTTCTTTTTGCTGATCATTCCTTTTTCTAAAAAAACTTTTCTTAGGTTGGGTATTTGTTTTTCTTTGTATTTCTTTTATAGGAGATAACCCAATAAAATCTCCGATTATCGTTTTTCCAAATATCTTTTCCTTTTGAATTTGTTTATGCAATTTTATTTCATTACATAAGCAAATTCCTTCTGCTATAATTTCTGAGGCTAAATCTCCGTAGCTATAAAGATGATAAGGAATTATTCCTTGATTTTTCTGTTTAATACGAGTTTTAACTCTTTCTGCGAAGAAATGAGGTAATCCTGATAAGAATTTTTCTTTCCAGAATTCTTGCTGACTATCTTCTCTCGTAAAAACTTTAGAGAAGAAAACATCTTTGTACCACTTAAATTGAGATAGATTATGACATTTTAAATTCATAAGTTGTTCTTGAGTCTTATCAAACTGTAAGGATGTTGCTCCAATAAAATGTGTAGCAATAGTGTAAATAAGTGTATTAACACAATCTGATATTTGAGTGTTATTCTCAATTTTTACTGCAGTTAATATATGCGTTTTAGTTTCATCACTTAGATGAAAATCCCACCAACCTTTAAGTTGGCCTGTAAAACCTTGAATAATTGCTTTAGCAATAATTGCATCTTGATTTCCTTTTAGGAGAAATGTTGAAGCATACATTGTCATATACTGCAATTTAGTTTGAATTTGATATTCTGAATAACCATTAATATTCCACTCACTAATAGAGTTTCCTTCAAAATATATAAAATTAAATTCATTTTGTTCTTCGAATAATAAATCCATTGGAGTTGGCCTATGATAATAAGGTTTTCTATAAGATGATGGTTCACCACTTTTATAAGTGACTTTATTTATTTCATAAGGTTCTCTCTCTTGTTCTTCAAACATAGATTGTAATTTATCAGGATTTTGATCCTTTTCTAATTCGTAATCATAATTCGATCTTCGTAATAGAGCTATATCTTTAGGAACAATATTTTTGTCTTTAATACCAAGAGATTGTAATCTCTTCATTATTTCTTCTAACATATCAGAAGATTCTGGCTTTTCATTAGATATTTTCATATCTAATTTTTCTGAGGGTAATGGTTTAAATAAAACTTTTTCGGTGTTGACCACTGCATTTTTACTTGGTAAAGTTATAACTTCTTGAGATATATTTTTATTAATATTTTGTTCAATTCTAATTAATTGTTTTCCTATAGTTTTTAAAGTTAAATTTGTAAAATTATTTTGTTCTATAATGGCTTCAATTCGATCATCTGTTTCCTTTTTTCCTTTTCTATAAGGAGTAGCTGTAACTTCTGATTTATTATCAGTTTTTATAGAAAGATTCAATTCTGGAGGATGCATACTACGGACAATTTTTCCTGTTTTTGTAATAAAATTCGATAAAATTTGAATTTATGTTACATATAGTAACATCATTTAAAAAGTCGGGCAAATCTTTTTTCTTGAAAAATTTATAAAAATTTTCTAAAAATTCAAAGAAATCCATATCTTCTCCCCACTTTTTTAAAAATTTCTTATAATTACGAAATAATATATTTTGACTCTTTTCTGATTTCATATAAAACCATTTTCTTCTTACATCATGTTTTTTAGAATAAAATAATTCTCTTAATTTTCCTTTAAAGGAAATTCAATTTCAACTTGTTGAATTGTAGTGAAGATCCATGATTCTTCTAGATTTATTATTTCTCTATTCGAGTATGTATTCCAAAAATACTTCTATCTTCATCATATCCCATGTCGAGGGGGTAGGAGACTTACGGCCTGATGAAGGTATTTCAACTTTATACTCGGTTGTGAAACCCCATCTAGCGTAGTTTTTAATAAAACTTCTTCCTTTTCAAATTTTGACAAAGGAATCGAAGAAGTAAATTTCTACTTGCTAATATTTCTTCTTTTTTAGAAGTAGAACCTAAATTAAGGCGAGCAATTCTATCTTTAGAAAATCGAATTTCTACATCTCCATCCGAGTATTCAATTATTTCTTCTATTTTATTATTTTCTTGTTTAATAGGATCATTAGCTTCTTCTAATATCCATTTTTTGGAAGTTTTACCCGATCCCATGAAATTAATTTAGGAATAACAATATTACTTTTAGCAATATTAGTTATAAACATAGTTGTTGAATTAGTATCTTTAATAGATATATTTCTCATACCAGGCATTGTGGTATTCATAACTTTATAACAAATTCTGAATATAAAAATAACATTTTGAGCGCCTGGTTTCATATTAAACCCATCGATTTAATATCTAAACAAACAAAGATGTCCTAAATGAGGATCATGCAAAGAGATCAGTAAAAAATTTGGAAAACATGAAAAATAAATTGGCCCATCACATAGACTGGATTCTACTATTCCTAATAAGGAATCATGAAATTTATTATGCCTTTTGTCCCTTACAACAACTATAGCAGACGTATTAAGTCCTAATCTTGTTGCAGGTTTTAATGCAACTTGTATCATTCCTATATGAAGAAATTTATATTTCTCTCTATGTATTGCTATAAGCTTTTCTGAAAATAATTTAAATGAATCGTATCCTTGGATAAAGGAACTAACTGCATTCAACATGATTTTGACAATATAATCTGTTTTCCTAATAAAACTTCCGAGAGCTTTTATATATTTTGAAGTTTGGATAAGTGGCATATTCCAATTATCTAGATTCGGTCTAGATTTTCATTTATAATAATTTCTTTATTTTTATTATTTAGATCTAAATCATTGTTATATCTAGTTGATAAAACTCTAGCCAACCTATTCATATCTTGATCTTTTTTACGATCAACGACTTACAACCAAATTCTCTAACAAACACCTTAAACCAGGTAATAACGAGAGAATCTCCAGGCTAACGCGACAAATTGTTAAAAGAACCAATATATCAATAAGCAAACTAGAACTCGGGCATCGCTTTTCTTAGCACGAATATAGCTTTGTAATACTACTCCATTTGTACTATCTTTTGTAATAGAGTGAAATAAACTTTGGTTCTATCAAACATTTCCTCGTTTTAATGAGGTCTGCAGCTTTTCAGGTTCTAACACACACTCAGTGCTTCCCATTGGTTTATTCTATTTGCACGCTTCTAGGATGAGCACTTTTAGACATGGAAGCATGGACATATTACTATTATAAGTAATGTCCTTGACTTCTGTGGAATTAATATCAGTCGACTTGACTTTACAGTTGCTTTACCCCTTTGACTTGAGTCAGCTCCAACCATTTAGGAATGACTCAACTGTCATCAATCGGCAGACTTGGCTTTGAATCGACTTGACATCACTTCCTCATTCTTTATTACTTAGTTGTCTCACAATGAGTCTTCTCTGATCGAGTTTGTAAGTTTCATCTTGACTTCACATAGCTGACACACAGTTGGGTCTTCTCTTTTGTCTTCAGTCATTTTCTTGTAATCTTCAACATAGTTGTCTTTAACTCAGCTCATGCAGTCCTATCTATTACTAGTTGAATTAAAAGGAAAATAGGGTACCAACTTTCTATTCTAAGTTTTGCATGGTATCATCAAAATCTAAACATAAATTTTCCTAACATGCTTCGAAAGAAAGAGTGCCAATGATTTTTGGTGAACGTGATGGGGAACGAGACGATGGAAATGATGGCATCCGATGAATCAGTGGTCAAGGACTTTTCGGATGTATTCCCAATAGATTTACCTGAAATTCCCCCAGATCGTCAAGTTGAAATCACCATAGATTTAGTGTCAGGTGCGGCACCTGTGTCTAAGGCAACATACAGAATGGCACCCAAGGAATTGCAATAACTGAAAGTCCAAATCCAACGAGTTATTGGACAAGAAATTTATTCGACCTAGTGTCTCACCTTGGGGAGCTAAAGATTATTCATGAAAAAGAAAGATGGATCTCTTAGAATGTGCATTGATTATCGAGATTTGAACTGGTTGACTATCAAGGACAAATATCCTTTGCCTAGGATAGAAGATTTGTTCAATCAATTAAAGGGAGCCAGTGTGCTCTCCAAGATTGACTTGAGATCAGGACCCACCAATTAAGGATCAAGGATTGTGATATCTCTAAAACAGCATTCAGGACGAGATACGGTCACTTCGAGTTTACCGTTATACCTTTTGGATTGTCCAATGCGCCAGTAGTGTTTATGAATTTGATGAACATGGTGTTTCATCCTTATCTAGATAAGTTTGTTGTTCTCTTCATAGACGATATTTTGATATACTCGCAAGACAAGGAACAACATGAAGAACACCTGCGCATTTTGTTAGAAACGTTGGGGCATGAGAAACTTTATGCCTGTTAGGAAATTTATTTGATAGATTTTGATGATACCATGTAAAACTTAAACTAGGAAGTTGGCACCCTATTTTCCTTGTAATTTGTATTGTAATAGATAGGACTGAAAAACCTGAGTTAAGTCAGCTATGTCAAAGATTACAAGAAGTCAACTACGGACTAAGTGAAGACTCTGCTGTGTGTAAGCTGAGTGAGGCCATAAAGGAAGTTGAAGACTCGACTGAAGGAGAGTCAGCTGAGGAACAGCTGTGAGAAATTTCAGTCAAGTCAACTCAAGAAGCCAAGTCTAAAAGTTGCAGTGACAGTCGAGTCAATCCAATGATTAGAGCAGACTCAAGTCACCTAAGGTAAAGGCAGTAGTCAAGTCAACACAACTGACTTAGATCCGTTGATTAAAGTCAATAATATTACTCCATTTAGTAATATGACAAGCTGTCAGGTCTAAAAGTGTTTGGCCCTGAATTGTGCAAAAGGAATAAGCCAATGGGAAATACTGCACCTTGTGTCAGACACCTACAAATGCTGGAATGCCATTTAATACGAGGAAAGGTCAACATCACCAATGTTGCAGACCAAGAAAAGATAAGCCAACGAACACAAAGTGACATTTGAAATTAGCCTATCTCTTCAATGGGCAAAATTTCAAATGGGCACTATAAAAGGCCGAGGAAGCTATTGAGAAGAGGTTACCTTGATAACCTGAACCACGAACGAACAAGCAATATTCAAGCAAGCAATCTGCAAATATTCTCATAGCAATTCAAGCAATTCCTCAAGCCTCAAACTCGAAGAAACTCGATCCAACACAAGCTGTGAAGGAGAGATAACGTCAACCAGTTGAAGAGGAAACTTTTGAAGAAGCAAAGAGGTCTACTTTCCCAGTTAGGATTGTAGAAAGGTTCAAGGTCGAACCATTATCAAGTTTGTTGGAGTGCATCGTGATCAAATCCAAGAACTTGAGACGTGAGTCAAGTAGCAAAGCGGCACCTGTGAAGAAGAAGTTCGAGTCGCAAGAGAAGCCATTTGTGTGTGATCAAGGTCGTCTCCGGATCGTGTAACCGCTTGTAAACTGATCTGTTACATAGTGGATTCCTCCAGGAGTTGGAGAAGAGAGGATTAGAATAATTACCCCATCTTCGAACCTCTATAAAATATTTGTGTCATTTACTTTCAGCAAATTTACATTCTTGCATATTTACTTATCTGTGTTAGTTTATATTTGCTATCCAACTGATAAATAACCAAGTGCTGAAAATCAAGTGTTAAAAACAAGATTAAAACAAATGAAAGGGTGTTAATTCTTCCGCTGTTAAAAACCAAATCAGCCAAGTTAAGTATTTGGCTTAAGCAGACGAGTTATACTATCAATAGCTCTATTGAGTCTGTTGAGTGGGTAACTTAGCTGAATAGCCGACTAAGTTGTCGCTCAAGGACACAGCTGCTTGAGTCAACTCTGTTGAATATTTTAAAAGGACTAAAATCAAAAATTTGGTAAGGTTTATTCAACCCCCCTCCTTCTAAACCTTACACCACACCCCTTGGGACCTACAATGCCAAATTCAGCAAGTGTGAATTTTGGCTAGACGGAGTTATGTTTTTTGGACACATTGTCACTGCCAATGGAATTGAAGTAGGCCCATCCAAAGTGGAGGCAGTATTGAATTGGAAAGCACTTGTTACTGAACTAGATCTCTATCTTTTCAAAAGATTTTAACACTTATGTTTTTCAAAGTCTTTCATCTTATAAGCAAAGTTATTATCATGGAAGCAAATCTAACACGCATTCCTATGTTTACTATTGAGGAATTTGGTGATTGTAAAATACGCATGAAGGCTCATCTATGTGCATTACATGATGAAATGTGGCTTGTGATAGAGGATAGGCTACTGCAAATACTCAAAGTCAATACAGATGTGCGAAGAGCAGTTGCAGTAGAGGGAGAAGAAGCTTCTGCTGAAACAAGACCATCCATGGTTGAAAAACCAAGGACTGAGTGGACAAATGAGGATAGAAAGAGATACAACCTGGACAGTGTGGCCAAGGGTATTCTCTACAAGACGTTGGACAAAGCCATGTTCAACAAAGTCAAATCTTGCAAATCTGCAAAAGAGATTTGGGAAAAGCTTACTTTAATTTGTGAAGGAACTGAACAAATTAAGGAAAATAAAATAACTGTTGCAGTTCAAAAATTTGAAAATTTTAAAAATCTTGCAGGAGAAACTTTGGATCAGCTGGATGCCAGATTTACTGAGATTACAAATGAGCTTTCAGCTCTTGGGAAAAAGTATACACAGAAGGACCTCTCAAGAAGCCTCCCATCTGAAGGGAAATGAAGGTCATAGCCCTGAGACATTCAATGGACCTCTCAAAAACATCTAACCATGAGTTATTCTCAGACCTCAAAGCTTATGAGTTTGAGCTGAAAATAAAAGAGCAAGAGAAAACAACTGTGCCCAAGACAGCTACATTGATGGCCAGTGAAGGAAAAAAAGCTGACCAAAAGAAGCCATTGACCAAGAGGAAATTGCCCTGATGGTTAAAAGATTCAACAAGTTCTTTAACAAGAACTATAAAAGTAAGGGTGAAACCTCCAGAAGACATTCAGCACCCTCCAAAGCAAGGAAAGATAGGCCACCCAAGAGAGCTGAGCATCAAAGAGCTGATTATCATAGAGCTGATAATCAAAGGACAGACAGAGCTGATCAGAGAGTTGAGAACCTGTTTTGGAATTGCAGACAACCAGGACATTTTGATGTTAATTGTTCCTATCCACTAGTTAACTGTACAGAAATGAAGAAGAAAGAAAGTCTTCCGGGAATGAAGACAATAAAAGAAGAAAGCCATGTTGGCTGCTGAGACTGCTGAGCCAGCCAAGTGCAAAGAGGCAGCAGACTCAGATAGTAGTGAAGCAGACTACTCAAGTGATTCTAAGGAAGAGGCTATGATCTGCCTCATGGCCAAAGAACAAGATCAAGAAAATGAGGTACACTCTAACTCATCTCATTCTGATTCAAGTGATAGTGACTGTGATACACACACTTCATCACCCACAGATTTTTATGATTAATTAGGAAAAATGATGAAAGATTTTGAACACATAAAATCCTCACACACCATTCTATATGAGGAGAACATCCAGACTTAAAAGCCAAAACTCACAAACAAAAAAGAGCCGAGTACTGAGTCACATAGCCGATGAGAACACTAAGTCAAGGCCGAAAATGCAAGATCATAGCGCAGAGTTAGCTTTACGAGAAAAAGAGGGAAAAAGATCTTGAATGTGATTGTCTCATTTACATAAGCATCCAAATCATTGGATGAACTTATTATTAGTCAAAAGGAATGTGGAGACAAGACATGCATAGGATTTAATTCCTTTGTGCATAGTCAAACTCAAGAGTGATTTTGGGAAAAAGGATCTTCAAATAATGAAGTATTCCAAAAACCTAAAACACCAAATCGCACCACATTCACTCCAAAGCACAATCACAATCATATTGGCCTTGGATATAAAGGGACAGAAAGCAAAGTGGAGTATGTTGAAAGGACAAGCGAGAAGAAATCCAATGAGTTCCTCAAGTAAACTCCAAACATAAAATACTGTGAAAAGCAAACAAAGCTACCAAAAACCCCAGAAATTTCATCGAGAAATAAATATGATGGGAATGGTACAAACTATCCAAACTATATCTTGATTGGAATAATGTGAAACATTCGCAAAGACCTATGGAATACAAGCTAAAATGGCAAAGCCATATACCTCAAAGAAAGGTCATTCCAAAGGCAAAAGAGTTTTTATCAGCAAACATATGCACCCAAGCACTACACTCAGAAATACCACAACTACCCCAAGAAAGCAATTGCTAAAACACACACACACACGTAAACAGATAAAAAAGACAGTTGTATGATCCTAAAACCCCCCAAGTAATTTGCTAATGTGCACTATGATTATGGCACTGATAGATGGCAACCACTTAGAGTCAGACCATTTGGTTATAGGTTGGTTGGAACATCTTATAGCACTAACCCCTCATGACCCAGACAAGTATGGGTACCTAAAAACTGATTTCCTTGATTGCAGGTTCAAAGAACATCTGAGTGCCAAGGAACCTGGTACATGGATAGTGGTTGCTCCAGACATATGACGGGAAACAAGAAAAATGTGTCAAGAAACGAGATTAGAGATGCTAAAGTTATATTTAGAGGAAATGAAGCTCCAGGGGAGATCAAAGGCACAGGATCCATCAAGAAAAATGGATTGGAAATCACAGATGTTACTTATGTTGAAGGCCTCAACTTCAACCTATTGAGTATCAGCCAACTCTGTGACAAAGGCTACAATGTAGGATTCAACATGGGGATATGTCAGATCAAATATGCTGAATCAAATGAAATAGTGTTGCAAGGGCCAAGGCAAAAGAATGTGTATGTAGTAGATTGGTCTACTGCTACACCAAGCACATATCTGCTAGCAAAGAGCACAGCCGAATCAAGTTGGATGTGGCACAAGAAGCTGAGTCATCTGAATTTCAAGACAACCAACAAGCTTGCAAGGAGTCATCTTGTAGAATGATTGCGGACTCAGTGTACAAGAAAGAAAGTGTATGTGATGTATGCTAGATGGGAAAGCAAATCAAATCTTCATTCAAGGATAAACCAAGTCCTTCTTCAACAAGGATATTACATCTGTTGCATATGGATTTATTTGGTCCAGTTGAGCCAGCTAGCATCAGTTGAAAGAAATACACCTTAGTGGTGGTGGATGATTATTCAAGATATACATGGACAATTTTCATGTGTAAAAAGAAAGAAACTTTGCAGAAGTTACCTCGGTGATGAAAAGTGTTCAAAATGAGAAGAGTCAAACCATTATAAAAATAAGATCCGGCAGAGGAACCGAGTTTGTCAATGGGATTATAACTCAAGATTATGTTGAAAATGGTATTGCTCATGAGTTATCACCGCAAGGACTCCACAAACAAAATGGAGTAGTGAAAGAAGGAATAGAACTCTCAAGGAAGTCGCAAGGACTATGTTAGAAATTTGGATTGCCTAAGATATTTTGGGCTGGAGCTATAAATACAGCATGATATACTCAAAATTGATGCATGATTAACAGGCAATTGACCAAGACTCCCTATGAAATTTGGACAGGGAGAAAGCCAAATATTGGATATTTCAGGATATTTGGATACAAATGTTTCATCCATAATAATGGCAAAGACAATCTAAAGATTTTTTATGCTAAAGCTGATGAAGATATCTCTTTGGGATACTCAGCTGAAAGTAAAGCCTATAGAGTGCTGAACAAAAGGACTATGGTCACAGAAGAGTCTATCCATGTGGTTTTTGATGAACCTAATGTGAATGGATAAGACATTGAAGAGTTAGCTAATAAGTTGAATCAGTCAACGATGCAGAAGAGTCCTTGTGTTGAAGCTGAAGTGAGAGCACTCAATCCAGATGAAGATGAGATAGCTGAATCTCAAAGACAGCTGGAAGGTCTACAGGTGAATGAAGATGAAAGAGGTGTTCAAGACAACTTAGCTGTGAGACGGCTGAATCCAGCAGACTTACTCCAACCTGATGTGAGATGGCTGAGAGACCATCCACCAGAGTTAGTCATTGGAGATGTTAGAGATGGCATAAGAACCAGATCCAGAGCACAGCATGAAACTATGATTTCTTGTTTCATTTCCCATATAGAGCCTAAATATGTGTCTCAAGCATTGGATGACACACATTTTATTCAGGCCATGCCAGAACAGCTTAATCAGTTTGAAAGAAACAAAGTATGGGAATTAGTTCAAAGGCCAACCCACCAAAATTTCATTGGTACAAAATGGGTTTTCAGAAACAAGATGAATGAGGAAGGATCTATTGTAAGAAACAAAGAAAGATTGGTAGCCAAAGGGTATTGCCAAGAAGAGGGTATAGATTTTGATGAAACATTTGCTCCTGTTGCAAGATTGGAAGTAATAAGGATATTTCTTCCTTATGCTGCACATAAGAACTTCACTGTATATCAAATGGATGTGAAGGGTGCATTTCTAAATGGACTATTAGAGGAAGAAGTCTATGTTGAACAACCTCCAGGTTTTGAGCAGAAAACTATTGGAGATAAGTTCTACAAGCTCAAGAAATCATTGTATGGATTGAAACAGGTACCAAGAGCATGGTATGATACATTGTCTCAATTTCTAACTGAGAATGGATTCACCAAAGGCAAGGTTGATAGAACACTCTTTAATTCAAGATGGAGAGAGTATCTTTGCTTGTTCAAATATATGTGGATGACATTATTTTTGGTTCCACGAATAAAGAGTTGTGTCACAAGTTCTCAAACCTCATGCAAGGCAAATTTGAGATGAGCATGATGGGAGAGCTGACTTTCTTACTAGGACTTCAAGTCAAGCAATTGAAGGATGGAACCTTCATAAGCCAAACCAAGTATACCAGAGATTTGATGAAGAAATTTGGTATGGAAGAGAAGTCTTCTGTGAAAGTTCCAATGAATACATCAATCAAGATGGACATGGATGCAGATATGGAAAAGCTGTTGATCAAACTAGATATAGAGCCCTCATTGGATCATTTCTCTATCTAACAGCAAGCAGGACAGACATCACCTTTGCAGTTGGTGTATGTGCAAGATTTCAATCTGCACCAAAAGATAGCCACATAACTGCAGCTAAGAGAATCTTAAGGTATTTGAAGGGATGCTAGAAAGTCGGCTTATGGTATCCAAAAGAAGGTGGATTCAAGCTGGTTGGATACTCAGACTCAGACTATGCTGGATATAGAGTTGAGAGGAAGAGTACCTCATGTACATGTCAAATGCTTGGAAATAGATTGGTTTCTGGGTTCAGCAAGAAACAAAATTCAATAACTACATCCACAGCTGAAGCAGAGTACATAGCTGTGGGCAGCTGTTGTGTCCAAGTCTTATGGATGAGACAGCTGCTCAGAGATTATGATATTGAATAAAAAGAGATTCTAATTATGTGTGATAACACTAATGCTATTGCAATCACTCAAAACCCAGTGTTGCATTCAAGAACAAAGCACATTGATGTCAAATATCATTTTATAAGAGATCATGTTGAAAAGAAAGACATCACCTTGGAATACATCTCAATTGATAAGCAGTTAGCTGATATATTCACAAAGCCATTATGTGAATCAAGGTTTGAAGAGCTTAAGAATGAGTTACGGTTAATTGAGCTGAGTTAGAATACTCAGAAGGCTCAATCAGCAGAAAAAAGAGATGAGAAAATAGAAAAGAAGCAAATTTCACATTTCAGCCAAGTGAAACAGCCAAGTCGGGAAGTCAGCTGAATTGTGTTAGGTTGGACAAATTTGAGTTACATCATGAGAAGAGAGAAGCATAGTTGAGTCACTCTCTGGAAGTGTTTGAATCATTTATGAGCTAAGTGACAAAATTTAAATTGAGCGGGAATGTTTTTAAGAATGACGTCAAGATAATAACGATCACAAGAAAAAAGCCGCTGATAAAGAAACCATATGATTGTATATAAGTGCTAGTGTATTTAATGCGGGAAATTAATGCGGTTTTGAAGACTTAATCTTGACCGTTGATTTTGATTAACATTTTCAAATTCAAAAATCGTCCTTTCACGTCCCTTATATACGAAACTTCACTTTCTCTCTCCTCACGCAAACCTATTCATCTTCAAAGCAAAGAAAGAGCATTCTCTCTGCAACTGAGTTCAAACCCTAGTTCTTAAAAGTCAAGTTTCTTAAGTTTCAATCACTAAAATCTTTTGAAAATGGCTCCAACTCATGATTTCGTAAAGCTCTCCAAGCAAATCCACATTGGTGCTTCTGTGGATTTTAAAGGCATGATCAAACAGGGTATCGATGGAGCCCTGGTCAAAAAGATTGCAGAGAAACTAGAGAAGTTCGGTCTAAAGGACTTCCTGACGATACGGTTCACTCACACTTATCTGGAGGAGGTTTCCATGTTCTATGCAGAGGTGCAGGACGATGGAATCCGTTCATTGGTCCATAGCAGGTCATCAAAATCACCGCAAAATACCTTGTTGAGCACTGCTTTTTGCCAATGGAGGGATTGAAGGACATCGCTGAGAAGGATGTCGACTTAGCTATTGCTTGGAAAGAAGTTGCCAAGCTAGAGTTCGCTGCAAAAGCTGTGTATACAGCCAAGAAGGAGTCTCTGAAGAAGGATTACCACAAACTGATGACACCGTGTCCAAGTGCGTGGACATGAAGTTTGGAAGCTTTAATCAGCTGTCCAAGACCAAGTTGATCGTGATGTATGCGATCATGCAGGAAAAGAAGGTGAATTGGGCTGAGTTTGTCTTCAGCCGAATCTGTCAAAATGTGATGAACAGGTCCTACAAGGAGCATGGGACCTTTGGTTGTTCTTTGGGATATGGCCTGGTGATTGGCCATCTGATGGAAGTAAAGGGCGTTGCACTCTGCCATGGCAAGCCTTTTTCATGCCAACACAAGATGTTCAAGGCGAATCTTTCTGGAGCCCAAAAGAAAGCTCATGCACGGAAGGCGGATACTAGTGAGGGGGAATCAACTGATCCCGAAGACACAGCTGAGACCTCTCCAGCTCTCTCTCCTAAGTCGATATCCAATAAGAGAGTTGATATATCCAAGCCTGCCCCTGCCCCTGCAGCCAAATCAAAGAAAGCACATGCTCCCGCAGCCAAGTCCAAAGCTCCTGCCCATACAGTCGAGATACCTGCCCATGCAGCCAAGTCACCTGCCCCAGCAGCCGAGATAGAGGAGGAACCTCAAATTCCCTCCCCTATCGTGAAGAAGAAGAGGACTGCCAAATCCAGAAAGACAACTGCCTCTAGAAAGGAGCAAAGGCCTTCACTATTGAAGAGCCTATGGAGGTGGAACCTGAGATCCAGCTGGTTCCCACCAAAAGAAGATGGATGTACAAGTATTCTAAGCTTGAGAAGACAGTCGAGTCCGACACTCAGCTAGAGAAGGAAGTTAAGACTGCTGATGCTCAAGAGGAGCAGTCTCCAGAGATTGTGGATGACCAGGAGAAGACTGTCTGATGATGTTCAACAGAGACAAGAAGACCCAACTATGCGGGAGACAGCTGAGGACACTGAAGCAGCCGAGACAATAAAACCGATGAAAGAACAGTTTGTCTCAACTCCTCAGACAGACGTTGCTGAGTCTGAGGAGGAGCAAGTCCCATTAGCCCCCATCCAGGAGACCGGAGAAGGAGATGATGATGAAGATGATTTTATTATGTATTCTCCCGTCTACCCTGACATTCAAAGAAGATTGAGGGATTGGAAGGCTTGGAAATTGGACTACTCTAGGCATCAATTTGCTTGCCCAGAATTAATTGAGGAGGAGGAGGAACTTCTTAGGTTCCTTGGACATGCCTCTATCCAATCTGCTCTGAATGAAGAGAGTTGTATGGAAACCCTCCGCCTCATCAAGGAAGAAGAGAAGGAGAAAGCGACGGAGCAAGCAAGAGCCTTGGAAAAATCCAAGATCTGTCAGCAGACTGGGACTTATGAGCATTACATGAGTCTACTGACATTGATGAAGATATGGATCCAGCTGCTGCAATGGAGAAGTCAGAATTACAGCAGGCTTTACAAGAATCCCGAGCCATGCACGAGCAAAGCCTTCTATAGGGTCCAGAAGAGTCCTCAAAAATCTCTCCCAGGACTGATCCTTTGGGAGTGGCGTAGCTGATTGCGATGGACCATGCTGCAACCACGTCCCCCGTGCACTGAACTGATGGCTCGCAGGGAATTGGCAATGAAGCTGGGACCTTGGGCCCCAAAGCCAAGCCAACCCCTGAAGAAGGTGTTAACACACATGCCCCTACGGCTGTACACTTAGAGGGAACTGAAGACGCGTCTCAGGAGAAGAGTGAGCCCACTCTCATTCACTCAGCTGGTGCGCCAGCTGAGGAAACTCCCTCCACCACAGCAAGGTCGGAGGAAGTTGTGGGAGAAAACATTCCAGTTAGGAGGTAAAGGAGAGAAAATCACAGAACAGCAGAGTGACATTAACGACGCTCGGACAGTTGAGTCTGTCTCAGCTGAGATGTCCACTGCTTTGCAGGCCGATGAAGTTGCTACCGCAGCTAAACCAAAGGATGGAGAGACCCTAGGAGTTAAGACTCTGGGTCCTGAAAGTGCAATCCAAGGAGTTGAGACTCCGATGGATGCCACGGTCCAAGACCCTTAGACAGTTGCCTCTGTCGAAGGGATAGTTGAAGACCCTAAGACAGTTGAGACTGTTGAAGGGAATGTCGAAGGCCCTGCAGCAGTTGAGACTGCTGGGGTTAATGAAGGCCTAAAAGATGTTGACAATTTCCTAGGTAAAGAGCAGACTGAAAAGAACATTCCTCAAATCGAAGGTGTTGCTGCAGAAGAGGAAATCAGCGCCCTTCATGATTCCCAGGAACACGTTGATACTTCATTTTTGGGATCGGATGATGAAGTTGAGTCCACACAACATGAAAATCTAACAACGGACACAGCTGAGGATGTTCTCAACACTCAGAGCCAAGTCAGTGAGAAGACGGCTTGTATGGGGTTTAATTTCGATGATGAGCCAACTCCTAAGGCCTCATCATCTTCCGATAACGCTGATGATACAGTTGAGGACCAGGTTATTCATTTAGAAAAACATACTGAGACCGAAGAAGCTGTTAAGACAGTTGAGGTTCAGTCAGCTGAGCAACCAATCTCAAATGCTCCAACTGAAACTGAGTCAACTATGCAGGCTCCCATAGCTGCAGCAGTAACAACTACAGCTCAATTGCAGGCTTTCACAGCTGCACCAAAAGCTGCCGATGATGCTGCTGCAGCTAAGGCACAAAGAGCTGAATCATCGCAGGTACCTCAAAGTCAATACATACCATTTATGCGCGATGATGTTTTTGTAGATATGTTCCCATTCTCTAAGAATCTGCCCAACATGGAGGAGGAATCTGCTGCGGATTTAAAGAAATACACCGTGCAGGAAGAGCCAGTCATTTCCACAGATACGATTGTGCCAATGGACTTTAATTTTGATACAGAGTGGCCGGCAGCTGAATCCAACCCTACAGCTGAGTTCCGTGAAGCCTTCAAGAAGATCTGCAAAGAGATTGAGAAGATGGAACGTCACCAGGCCTCTCTAGACTTGTGATTGGACAATCGAGATGCCACCCTCATAGTTGATTTGAGAGGGATCATCGTGTGTATAAGGGAATGGGCTGCCTAGCACACAGCCATGAGATCAGAGCAGGTCCATTACTTCAAAGCACTTTTTGCCAAAATGCTTGTTTGGAGTGCGGACAACTCAATGTATCAGCAGAGGATGAAGAAATATATAACGAGGATAGAAACTTCCCACAAGTCAGATATGGAGCTGCTACAACATTTTCACAAGACTGAAATTGCCCGACTCGAGAATAATATGAATGAAAAATTCAGCCTTCTCATGGCTGAAATGAAGATTGTGACCGCCGAGTTGAAGGCTACTCGCTCAGAATTTCAAAAGGCGTACGATGCAGTAGACTCCAAGCAAAACTCGACGAACAGCCGATTGGATTTCATCCTCATTGGATTATTCCCTGGGATACCTCTCTCCTTTGGTGATGAAGGAAAAAGGGGGAAGAGGAGACCCTTAAGGGATTGAAGGGAGAAGTGAAATAGGAGCTGACAAAGCTGAGGGGGAAGGAAGTTCCAACAATCTTCCTTTGAAAATGATGTATGCTGAAACCCCACAGCTTGGTGAAGTCACTACCTCCATTCTCAGCAAGCTACCTGTTAACCTTCCTATCGAGAAAGCTGCAGTGGCCATGGCAGATAAATGAAAGGCCATTGAAGCTGCATTTGAGGAGGTAGCTAAGAAACAAGAAGCTCACGTTCAGAGATAATGAAGCAATATGGTGGTCCTCCAGTCGGGAAGGACTACGATGTGATCAAACTCCCGAGAGAATTTGCTATGCCTGATGATGGATCTGAGCCCAGATCGATGGAGGAATTCAAAACTCTAGAATCAGAAGGCTACTCTCAAGGAATGACTTTGCCGTAAGCCTAGGACTTGTATTGGGAGAAGGGATCGAGTTGTGTCAATCACCGATAAGCGGCAGACTTCCAAAGAGTCAGTCACCGAAAGTCGAAGACTACAATATAGTACACTCCCCGGAGGAAGGGGAGCTGAGTTAGAAAGGGGAATAAGTGGTGGTGGAAGAGGCTCTCAACCTCGACCAAAGCCAAAAGACGTCATACGTGAGATCCAAAAAAGAAGGGTATTATCTATTGGGGCCGATTCGACCATCTTGCCAACCTAGAAGTTGCCGGGAAGAACGCCGAGGCTCTTAGACGTCAAGAAGTCGAGAATAAGATAATCGCCGCGAATGAGAAGAATGGAAGCGGAGGGATGACCTGTTTGCAAGGCGAGCATATGAGAAAAATAAAAGGGAAGAAGTGGAAAGAAAGAGGAAGAGAGCTGATGATGACAGGAGAAGGGCTGAAAAAGAGAGAGGAAGGAAGCAGCAAAGGTGTTGAAGTGTGCTGCGAACCCCTTCGTGTATTTTTATGTAAATACATTTGTGTAAGTCTTCTGTAATAAACTCAGTGAATTTCCCTGTAATTTTCACTCTGTATGTATCTTAGCTTAGAAGTACTTTGTATTGTCATGTTATATATAAAGCTCTGATACTTGTTGTAAACAGCTTTGTAAAGGACAAGAATATTATGATCAATAAAATGATGATTTAAATCATACATTCTTTTGTTACCGCACCTTTTGTATGTTTGTTGTTTACTTATTTTTTAATGTTTTAAGTTTCGGCATCATCAAAATGGGGGAAATTGTTAGGAAATTTATTTGATAGATTTTGATGATACCATGTAAAACTTAAACTAGGAAGTTGGCACCCCATTTTTCTTGTCATTTGTATTGTAATAGATGGGACTGGAAAAGCTGAGTTAAGTCAGCTATGTCAAAGATTACAAGAAGTCAATTGCGGACTAAGTGAAGACTCTGTTGTGTGTCAGCTGAGTAAAGCCATGAAGGAAGTCAAGGACTCGACTAAAGGAGAGTCAGCTGAGGAATAGCTGTGAGAAGTGTCAGTCAAGTCAACTCAAGAAGCCAAGTCTAAAAGTTGAAGTGACAGTCGAGTCAATCCAATGATTAGAGCAGACTCAAGTCACCTGGGGTAAAGCCAGCAGACAACTCAAGACAACTGACTTAGATCCGTTGATTAAAGTCAAGAATATTACTCCATTTAGTAATATGACAAGCTGCCAGGTCTAAAAGTGTGTGGCCCTGAATTGTGCAAAAGGAATAAGCCAGTCAGACACCTGCAAATGCTGGAATGCCATTTAATACAAGAAAAGGTCAACATCACCAAGGCTGCAGACCAAGAAAAGATAAGCCAACGAACACAAAGTGACATTTGAAATTAGCCTATTTCTTCAATGGGCAAAATTTCAAACGGGCACTATAAAAGGTTGAGGAAGCTATTGAGAAGAGATTACCTTGATAACTTGAGCCACGAACAAACAAGCAATATTCAAGCAAGCAATTTGCAGATATTCTCATAGCAATTCAAGCAATTCCTCAAGCCTCAAACTCGAAGAAACTCGATCCAACACAAGCTGTGAATGAGAGAGAAAGGTTCAAGGTCGAACTATTATCAAGTTTGTTAGAGGGCTTCGTGATCAAATCCAAGAACTTGAGAAATGAGCTGAAGTAGCAAGGCAGCCTGTGAAGAAGCTGAGTCGCAAGAGAAGCCAGTTGTGTGATCAAGGTTGTCTCTAGACTGATAACTGCTTGTAAACTGATTTGTTACAGTGGGTTCCTCCAGGAGTTGGAGAAGGGAGGATTAGAAGAATTACCCCATCTTCGAACCTCTATAAAATATTTGTGTCATTTACTTTCAGCAAATTTACATTCTTGCATATTTACTTATCTGATGTTAGTTTATATTTGCTATCCAACTGATAAATAACCAAGCTTAAAACAAATCAAAGGGTGTTAAGTCTTCCGCTGTTAAAAACCAAATCAGTCAAGTTAAGTATTTGGCTTAAGCAGCCGAGTTATACTATCAACAGCTCTATTGAGTCTGTTGAGTGGGTAACTTAGCTGAATAGCCGATTTAGCTGTCCCCCAAGGACACAGCTGCTTGAGTCAACTCTGTTGAATATTTTAAAAGGACTAAAATCGAAAATTTGGTAAGGTTTATTCAACCCCCTTCCTTCTAAACCTTACACCACACCCCTTGGGACCTACAATGCCAAATTCCGCAAGTGTGAATTTTGGCTAGACAGAGTTATGTTTTTCGAACACATTGTCACTGCCAATGGAATTGAAGTAGGCCCTTCCAAAGTGGAGGCAGTATTGAATTGGAAATCACCGACTAACTTAGGAGAAGTGCGAAGTTTCCAAGGGTTAGCTGGATATCACAGAAGATTTACCCGGGATTTCTTAAAAATCGCCAAGCCACTTACACACTTGACCAAGAAGAGTGAGAATTTTCAGTGGACCGACCAGTATGACAACAACTTTCAAGAGCTTAGGCAGAGATTAGTTATAGCTCCTGACAATTCCAGAGGGAACTGAATAGTTTGTAATTTATACAGATGCGTCAAAACTAGGAATGGGATGTTTGCTAATGCAAAATGGTAAGGTCATTTCCTATGCATCAAGACAGTTAAAAACTCATGAACAAAACTACCCTACTCGTGACTTGGAGTTAGCGGCAGTAGTTCACATCTAAAATATTTGGCGTCATCACCATTATGGTGGGAAGTATGAGATCTTCACAGATCACAAGAGCTTGAAGTACTTTCACTCAGAAGAAGTTGAATATGCGTCAGAGGAGGTGGTTAGAATTGGTGAAGCATTATGATTGCACCATTCAATATCACCCAGGAAAGGCAAATGTTGTAGCAGATGCACTCAGTAGAAAGAACATCAGCCATATTACAGTTTTGCTCACACAACAAGAATCACTATTAAGAGACTTTTTCTAAGTTTGGAAATTTTGAGACCACCTTATCAGGCAGTTGCCATGATTTCATCCTTGATGGTAGAGCCTACCCTGAGGCAACGAATCAAGGATGCTCAGCAAATAGATATTTACCTCAACAAGATGAAGCAACGGATAATCGCAGGAAATATTCAGGGATTTATAGTTGTGCATGATGAAACACTAGTTTATGATGGAAGATTATACGTGCCAAAGGATGAGGATTTGAGAAAAAAAAATTCTTGATGAAGCCCAGAATACACTTTATACTATTCATCCAGGAGGAACGAAGATGTATAGCGACTTGAGAGAAATTTTCTGGTGGATGAATATGAAGCGGACAATAGGAAAATTTGTGGAGAGATGTCTCATTTGCCAGCAAGTGAAGGCCGAACACCAGAGACCGTCAGGTTAAACCCACTGGATATTCCCGAATGGAAATGGGAACACATTATTATTCGTGACAGGACTGCCAAGATCCGTAAAGAAAAATGAGGCTATTTGGGTGATCGTGGACAGACTCACACAGAGCGCATATTTTACTGGTAAGGATGACTTTCACTATGGATCATCTCGATCAGCTTTACATTGAGAAGATTGTTAGCCTTCATGGAGTGCCAGTATCCATTGTATCAGGTCGTGATCCTCGTTTCACATCAAAATTTTGTGAAAGTCTGCATGCAACTATGAAAATAAAGCTTTTGTTTAGCACTGGATATCATCCGCAAACGAATGGTCAATCAAAACGAACAATTCAGACATTGGAAGACATGCTTAGAACAGTTGTGTTGGATCTTGTTGGAAATTGGGAGACATGTCTACTGCTTGTAGAATTCTCTTACAATAACAGTTACCAGGCTACTATCAAAATAGCGTCATACGAAGCATTGTATAGAAGAATGTGCAGATCACCAGCTCATTGGGACGAAGTTGGTGAACGCAAGATTTTTGGACCGGAGACTATTGGGAGAACAGTTGGATTGATTGTTAAGATTCGATATAGAATTAAGGCAGCACAAGACCGACAGAAAAGTTACACCAACAGAAGAAGGAAAGATCGACAATTTGAAGTAAATGACAAGGTATTTCTTAAGGTTGCACTCTTGAAAGGAGTTGTTCATTTTGGGGAGAAAGGGAAGACCACGATATATTGGACCATTTGAAATTTTGGATAGGATTGGAGATGTCGCGTACCATTTGGCACTACCTCCAGAACTTGCAGCAGTACATAACGTGTTTCACATATCTATGCTTAGGAAGTACATTGCCGACCAAGACACATCATTAACCATGAGGAACTTGATGTTAGTAATAACATTGCATATGAGGAAAGCCATGTCGATATTTTGGGAAAGAAAGTACATAAGTTGAGAAATCGAGAAGTACCCCTAGTGCTAGTACAGTGGAGCCGACATGGTAGGAAAACGTCTACTTGGGAGAGAGTGGAAGAGATCCTAGTTAGAGGTGTCAAACGGGCTGGCCTGGGCCGCCAGCCAAACGAAAAAATTGAGTTGGGCTGGGCCGGGCCAAACAGTATTCGGGCCGCATTTCTGGAGCCTAGCCCGACCCAGCCCACAAAAATGCACTCAAACAATTGGGCCACTCAGGCCGGGCCGGGCCAAAAAAGCCTGGTTCATTTCGGGCCTATAAATTAGAGCCCAGTTTGGTGCTTTAATCGGCGATCGGGCACCACTTACCAGTAGGGGGCCGAAATGATGACTCTAATACTAGCTAAGATATCGAACATTCCTAATAACTAAGTCGAATTTCAAGGACGAAATTTTTTATAAGTAGGGAAAGTTGTGACGAACCAACCCTTTTTAATTACTCGAACTTTTAAATTAATATTCATGAATAATGTTGCATCAAATATCTAGTTTACATTTTAAATGTGCGATTTACTCGCTCTATACATTTTATTTATTTTGAGTATCTGGGAACCGATTGCGCCCTAACAACGGTAATGGATATGAATGGACATCACAATGATATATTATGGATATTGTTATGGAGTTTGGACTTAAATTTTAGGATCAAGATTTTGGACTAATTAAGTAAATTTTCGGAGATTTTCACTAAAGTGTTTATTTATATTTTTGGAATTGAGCCTAAATTTCTACCTCACATTTTATTATTATTAGTGACCATATATGATTTATGAAAAATAAGTTTGAATTAACTCTCGGGATTTTTAAAAAATTATAATAGCTTACTTAAGGATTTTTAATACTAACTTTTACAAAATATTTTTAAAAGAGGGCAAAATGGATTTTTTCACCCCAAGGTCTCTTGTTTTTTTTTAAATAAATTTCTCAATACCCTCACATCTCCCTCACACCCCATACTCAGACAAAAATACACCATTATTAAGAAAGCTTCAAAAGGTAATTTTTTTTCATCTTTTCTTTAATTCTTGTCTTTTCTTTAAATCTTTTTAGTAGGATGATTCTATGCTATAATAACCATAGACATGAACTTTGATGATGAAAACATGAAGATTAAAACCCCATTTCGAGCTTTAAATTTCAGCCCTTGTTTTTTTTTTTTTTTATATAAATGATTTTTGTTTCACTTTCTGTTTATAGATTTTTTTATATCTAACTAGTAGGAGCATGATTATGTATTTTAATTTTATTTTAAAAATAAAAATATTTTCCTTATTGATCAGGTAATGAACGTCCAAGAGGGGAAAAAATAAGTTATTGTTTTGTTTAATTTAAGCATGAATAAGTGTAGTTTAATGATTTAATGTGATAATTCTAGATATTATTTTTGATTTAGAGCTTTATTTAATTTATGATGATTTAAGTATGATATTAATATTTTAAGATGATATTTATAAGATGTTTAAGTAATTGTTGGAGAAAAATTAAATGTAGTAGATGAACTTGAACATTTAGTAATTTTTGGTTTCTTTGATTCACTATTTTTGAGGATTAAAGCTTAAGGCTTTGAGGATGAATTTTTATGAACAAAATCAGTTTTAAAAGTGATTTTTGAGTTTAAAAAGTGATAAAAATTTAGTACTTATAGTTAGAGAATCGGGAAAATCGTATTGAGTGCGAAATACACCATGGTCAGTCGATCATCTGCCACCGGAGGTGGTGGCGGTACCACTGGCTGAGGGTGGACTGTGGTGGTAGTGGTGGAGGTGTAGGAGGACTGCAATAGTGAGTAGGGTGAGTAGATAGGTTGGTAGGGTGGGTGGTTGATGGGTAGAAATATATATTTATGAAAATTCGACCGATTTGACGTAAAGGTGATACGATGAGACATATGATTTTTCATTCACGTAAACCAATGCTACTTTTTGAAAAGTCGATGTTAAGTGTTAGGTTAGTAGATTCATGTTACGAGGCGATGAGATAACAAGGTGACGTAAAGTAAATTTTCAAGAAACGTGATATTCGGAAAGATTTCTCTAAAAAATGACGTGACGAATATATTTACAAGATTTTTCAAGACGACGTGTTATTTTTGAAAAAGTCAAGAGTTTAAAGTCGATTTATGATATTATAAATTAAAGGTTCGATTAATCGGAAATTTTATCTAAAATGGGTAGTTAGTCCATTAATTATTTTAGGTGATTAATTAAGGATTAATTGAATTTAATCAGTCATACTTTGACTTTGACTTTTTATATCGACTTTGACTTTGACTTTGGTCAGCTATCGTTTTTAAAGTTTTTAAAAGGGAACCGAACAGCCGATTTTTAGGATCATTGACTTTAAGGAACACATTAGAATTTACTTAGCCTAAGAGACTAAATTACTCAATGATTATATAATTTTCCCTATGTCATTAAGTTGGAAGACTTTAACTGTGTTAGGTGCGGCGCAATGGGATACGGTCTCATAAAATCAATTTCATCACTAGCATTCTATTAATAGTCGTTTTTTAGCCTTTTTGGCCAATTGAAAATCTTTTTTAGCCATCTTTTTCAAACACATCTTTTTTAGCCATTTTGGGGTGCGAAATAACATAATTGCCCTTTAGTAGTTTAAGCCCCCCATTTTCGAGTCACAACAAATCCAAACATACCAAGCACTCGAAACCTACACAGTAAACTCCAAGAAAGATGAAACCGGCGACTTGGACAATAGTTGATTTGTGTTAATTTCATTTTTTTTGTTGATTTGTTTAGTCAATAGTTGTTTTAGGTTCGGATTGTTAGGATTATTTGTAGTTTTTTTGTAGAAATTCTAGGGTTTTATAGTGGATTTTGTGTTGGTGGGGAGCTTGTGATGTTGTTAATGGCGGAAAGTGAGAGAGGGGAAGAAGACGACGGCTGGCGAGTTACATGTGTAACTCGAAATCGAGTTACTTTTTGTGTAACTCGATATCGAGTTATTGTATCTCGATATCGAGTAATGTGAAGAAATGTGAAGATAATGATATAATACGTATATCGAGTTAAATGTAACTGGATACCCAATAATTGGGATATCCAGTTACATAACTCGATATCGAGTTTTCAACAATAAATAGTAGGCGTTAGTCAAACCAGCAATAACTCGATATCGAGTTACTGTTTAATCTTCTCTCACTTATTATAACCAGTTATTTTGTTTTTCTCCAGAAAACTTTGAATTCACATAACTTTTTCGTTTTATATCCGTTTTGTATGTATAATATATCAAATTAATCATCTTTTCGATATCTATAATTCAACACTCATACTGCATATTTAAATGAAAAATATAGGTTCGATTTTTTAAAAAAGTTTGAAAGAAAGAGTAAGAGTATACATAGAGATAAGTGAAAGAGAGATAAATAATCCAAATGTCAAACAAATATGCTAGAAGGGTATGAATGTCATTTTACACCCCAAAATGACTAAAAAATACGTGTCTACAAAAGATGGCTATTTTTCATCTTTATATTTGTAAATGACTATTTTGTACCATTTCCACTTCTATTAAACTTCAAAGGTGGGTAACTGTCAACTTTCTATAATTGCTAAAATGTGACAACGGGCTATGTAAGCTGCCAACGGGTGGGGATGACCCCTTGGTGTCAGAAAGGACCGACGGGCTATATATATGCTGCCAACATGTGGGAGATACCTCTCGGTGTCAGAAAACGATTTTTATTGCATTATGGTTGTCTGGTCGATATAGTGTAACTGCTTACGTTTCCCACTGAGTTTCACAACTCACGCTTTCAAATGTATTTATATTTCAAATGATGTTGATGGACCAAGAGCCGAGGCGTAGAGGTCTGGCAGTGTGGGTGTTGTTCTATATTTTTCCACTATTTAAAATTACCCGTGTTTTGGCTAAACATTTTATGGTTGATGTAATGTGAATTTACTAATGCGTAAACCTTATCAAACCATTATCACTTTTGTTACTCTTAAGTTTATTTTAAGTAATTTTGAAGCTCACTTTTTAGTAATTAAATTATTTTATAAACACTTCTTCAAACTATTTATAAATACTCAAGTGTTCCAGAGTGATGTTCCTACCCGAAATGGGTTTGGGGTGTTACATTTTGAGTAGTTTTTTAAGTAATTATAATGAAAAGCATTGATTTTTTCCCGCAAAAGTCTTAGTATTCCCCCTAAAATGTATTAATAATCTATTGAAAAGTATTAGGTTTTTTGATTAAAGGTATTTTAGTATTTTTTCTTAAAAGTATTAGTAGTCATACCAAAAAGTATTAGTAGCCCTCCTAAAAAGTATTAGCAGCGGCCAGCAGATGTTGTTGTCGTGGTGTTAGTGGTTATGGGGCCAACAGGCGGATTGACCGCGGACCATGTATATTAGATCTGTTAGATGGTTTGACAAGAGACTTACCCATAGTTGAAATATAAATTTTTGGAAAAAATATATTCCACATAAGCATAACCAGTCACTTTGACCTACTGTAGCAGGTAACAGGACCAAAAACTAGAATTTTAATCACTTAAAAGACTAAATGCAAAGTCGAAAAAGAATATGACCAAATCTTCAAGCACGTCCACTTAGAGGACTAAAAAAATAATTTTGCCTTACATTATTCACTCACACATATATTTTTAACTATCAATCATATTCAATCATTATTTTTACTATTTTTATATTAGAACATCTTTCATCATTATATTTTTTTTTAAGGTCTTTCATCATTTCACGGTTACCTATTAACTTTCAGTTGATAACTAGACTATTGTTTTATTTTATGTGATAAGCTGGAACATTACCTTACGACTAAAAATGGAATTAGGTAATTTGTAGGCGAATCATGTTATGTTGATGTATGTATAACAACAGTGTAATTACTGATCTATACAATCAACTTGTCTTTTGGGTATATTTTCATTTCATATTTATTCGCATTTCCAAAAAAACTTCTTATTCTTCCTAATAATTTTTTCGCTCCATTCTACTACAAAAGGAAAATTTCCAAAATTAAAGTATATCTAATTATTTTTAATTCTCATCTGCTTTAGGACAGCCTATATAGTGAATCATCTGACTAGATCATAATTTTTTTGAACTAAATTGATGGAAAAAAGCTGGACCAGTACCGCCGAGATAAAGCAAATACAGTCAATCAAAAAAATTTAAAAAGAACAAAAGGTCATCCTCACACTAAAAAGGTGATGGGAGAAGGTGAAAATAACAGGTGTAGAATCATTAAAGATATACAAAGACAAAGCCATCATGCCACACCACTAATGATCCTAAAGAAGAAGTTAATTTCGAGATATAAACACACACGTTGCATTAATTGTTGTAGTAGTCTTTAGAGATCACTAATGGACGCAATGAATTATAAAGTTTTTTAGAATTTGAACTATGCTTCTTTTTTAATGAGCTAATGATACATTGACTTGCCTATAGATTCAGTCGATATTAAAATTTTAGATTTGACTCACATTAAAATTTACTTAGAAGTCAGTTAGTGACTTTCATGATACTAGTTGCACCTCGAGCCTACCTACGTTTTGAAGAACAAGTCACATTAAATAGTTGATATTGGATCCATTATTACAAAAAAAAAATGGTATTTATTCTCACATTCTAATTCAGTATTATAAACGCAATGTGTATATTGAAGAAAAAAAAAGAATATAATAAGCATTAGGATTCATAATGGGTATTCACTATTCATAGATAATTGAAAAATCATAATAACTTAGGCGTAATTGCAAAATTGGTCCCATAATTATAAGGGACTAGCAGTTTTGGTCTTATAATTTTTGATTTTTTCGCAATTTTGGTCTCTTTAGTTTTAAACTCGTGCAATTTGACCTCATAAGTCCTAGGATGTTGCATTTTTTTTTATCTCCAGGGTTGTTTCAATTTTCATTTATTCCCAAAATGCCCTTGTATGCTTGGTAACAATTCTAATCCTGTAACTATTAGAATTTGGGAATTTTAGTCATATTTCTTTTGGAAGTAGCAATTTCGGTTCCCCTCCTCCTTAGTTAAGATAACCAATATTTTCCAAATTGTGCCTAAAATAATAAGGTGTGAAAAGCCTTCATTTTTGGTCACATATTACATTCATGGCATTGTTACATTTATTTAGACCTAGTTTCTATTCAGAGATTTACAGGCCGGGTTAGGTTTTCAGCCAAAAAACCTCTGAATAGATATTTATTAGCCAAAGTCTCATATGTAAACATGACCCAATTACTTGTAAGTCCCCGATTAGAAACTAGGTCTAAATAGGTATAATAATGCCAAAAAAGAAACAAGTGACAGAAAATGAGGATTTTTCGCATCTTATTGTTATTATGAGTATCATTTGGAAAATATTGATTATCTTGGCCAACGAGCAAGGACCGACTTCCAAAAGATATTGGACTAAATAGAAAATTGCTATTTAAATCAAAAGAGTAAAATTGTCATGAAATGCAACATCAGAAAATGAGAAAAATTGATTTTTGGTCCCATTAGACTTACACCTTGATGATTTTAGTCTCATGGCTTGAAAATAGTCCCATAAGATTGTTCTTGTCACACAAATGGACCCACCGTTAGTAAATTAATGGTCAAACCTATCAAATTGAAAGTCAAACATGCGATTTGGGACTAAAAGTGAGAACAATGAGACTAAAATCATCAGGTGCTCAGTCTAATCAGACCAAAAGTGATTTTTTTCTTTAAAAACTAAATATAACTAATATCTATTTTTAAAAATATATTATATATCATAAAAGTTACTATTTTTTATTTATTATTATTAAAAATTTGACAAGTAAATTAAATGATAAAATTTATAATTGAACTTATATAAAATAAATTTTCTGGAAAATAATTTTTAAAAATAGATGTTAATTAATTATTTTTGTGAATGTGTAATACAAAAAAAAAGATTCAATACATGTATCATTTATTTTAATTAAAAAATTAAAAAACTAAATTAAATGATAAAATTTATAACTCAAGTTATAAAATTTAAATTTTTTGAAAATTAACTTTTAAAAGTAGTTGTTAATTAATTTTTTTTGTGAATGTGTAATACGAAAAAAAAGAAGATCAAATACATGCATATATAACCCAATGCACGTATGTGTATATATGTAAAGTTTGATTTTTTTTTTGTCCCTATGTTCTTGCCCCAGGATACTGGTCTCGTATAACCAAGTGCATGTATGTGTATATATGTAAAGTTTGATTATTGTTTTTTTGGCGAAATGTAAAGTTTGATTTAAAAACATAAAAAATAAAAATATAATACTTGAAAATAAAAAAATAAATAAAATGTGAGATAGGTTAACATTACTAAAATATTTTTAATAGTATTTATAATTTAAATACACTGAAATATTTTTAATAGTATTTTTCTAAAAAAATTAAAAATAATTCATATTTTTAAAAATTATGAAATTATTTAATATTGTGAAATTTTTTATTTTATTGATAATTGAACTACATATATTTTCCAATACGTATATGTGATTTTTGTAATTATTTGTATTTATAAAATCAAGAAGTGATTTAAAATAAAAAAAATATAGAAAAATTATTTGTTTTTCTAAATATTTTAAGTAAGAGAATTTGTTTTAGTGAAATAAAGCGCACTAGAAAAAGATATTTTTTAGAAAAATATTTGAAGAACATAGATTGTTTTTAGTTTTCAAGTGGGGCATTCACAATACTGATTTAAATAAATACTCAAAATATAAAATTTAAAACAATTTTTATCATCAATAATATTAAATTTAACCAAAAAAATAATAATGAGACCATTTTTGGTTAAAAACTTAACTTTGGTATCCTATGGGACCATTTTTGTCGTTAAAAATTTAACTTTGGTGTCCTATGGGACCATTTTTGTCATCAGTAATGGTTTCCGTTAATTTTTTAACGGAGCAACACTAGATTTTCAGTTTCCGAGTCCTATGGGACTATTTTTGGTGAAAATATCGATTTGGGACTAAAAGTAAGTCTAATAGAACTAAAATCATCAGGGGGAAGTCTAATGGGACCAAAAGTGAATTTTTCTCATCAGAAAATAAATGACTAAAATTGACAACTTCCAAAAATTGCGACTAAAATTGCAATCTAGTTTAATAAATTACCTTTGATGATAATTCATAGCAAGACTAGTTTTAACTGAGGTGTCAAAATTGGCCTGATGGGCTGTGACAGGCTCCAATTATGTAAGCCTGAAAGGGACTAAGCCTATTTGGCTCGAAAAGTCGGCTCGACCCAGTCATATCTAGTATATTTTCTGGGTTGGACCAGGTTTGTGACTCAAAAATAGTGGTTCGTTAGAATTTTGGCGCAATCTAGTTTTTTTCTTTGGCCTAGTGGGTTGGTCCGACCCAACCAATTTGACAGCTCTAGTCTTAATACAATACAGGACATGAATGATTTTATTAGCCTGAATATATGAAATCCCTCATATTAAATATGATTTCATTCAATATTTCAATTTACAATTTAAATGTGACGTATAACATGATATCATTACTATATACACATCCATGTACTCACCTAATGTTTAAACATCATTAAACAAAAAGGATTTGGTATACTTATTGCTCTTAGGTCACTATTATCAACTCTGGGCCCATTTTCCTAATTAGGCAAAGTATTCAAATATCGATTAAAATATCGATTAAAGTTTGATGTAGCAGTAGGATTAGGTACTAAAATGAATAGAAACATATATTTTGTGAGACATAATGCAGCCATGCAGCACACAATGAACACATACACATAAACACCTGATGAGTGGGGCGACAAAACTCCCTTACAATGCGCTCTTCACTTCCATCCAAATGCACCCACACACACACACACAAATATCAAAAGCACGCGCGCCATTGTCCAATATCAAACACTATACATAATTTAGGGTGGTGGGGTTGGTGGGCAGCTTTCAACCCTGCATGCCATTTCCTTCCAAATAACACAATGACAAAAACATGAATTGAAGAAAGAGAGAATGTTTTGTTGTTTTTCCCATTTATCAATGCGATAGAGGGAATGTTGGTCACCCTTTTCCTAATTTTAAAAAACCCATCATAGTACACATATTTAATAGTTCAATTATCACCAAAATCATAACCTCCTTTGATTATTCTCATTTCTAGTGCTTGTCCTTTTTAGTTTCTCTCCTCTTTTTTCGCCCTTCATTCCAAACACTAACTTCCAACCCCATAAAACTAAAAGAAAAAGAAAAAAAAAGGATATATATAATTAAGAAGAAGAAGAAGTAAAATTTCTTGAAATGCCCCAACATTATTGTTTGAAAAGTAAAAGTTGATGTGCACCCACCAAAAATTAAAGAAGCACCATCTAAAAGAGGGGCCTGTTTGGACAATATTCTACAGAGCATCACCCTAACCTATTATTCCTCCAAACACATGTTTTAAACTCCTCTTTTGGACATTTCTTACAAACCATTTTCTTCTTTAACCCCCCACTATACACTTTGCAAAAGATTGGGTTCTCGTCCTTTTCCTCTTGGATTTTCTACTTTGCTTATTCTCCCTTCTTCTTTTCTTGAAAACCCAAAAAAAAAAAAAAAACCCTGTTCTAACCATGCACACGCCCACTCTATATATATGTAATAAAGAGCATAAGCCATGCAGCATAACTGCATAAGTACTCATTCAAGTCCATATAATATAATATCCAATTTTCCAAAAATGGTAAGAGAAGGTGATCATAGTAGTGGTGTTAACATCTCCTTAATTTCATTACTGCAAGAGAGGTTCAGGCAATTGCAAAGGATGAAAGAATTGAGACAAGAAAAAGAATTTCTGAGAATGTTGTCCGAATCTGAAATATACAGTCCTCCCATTACATATAATTATGATGAGCTGGACTCGAAAACAATTTCAGGCTCCGAGATGTTTTTTCCACCTCCTAAAGATAAACCAAATTGCCAACTTTCGCTGTCCCTCTGGCCAGATTCTTCCATTAAACGCGCGGATTCTCGGGGGATGATGATTATGGTCGAGGCCCCATCAAATCTTTCAAAGTCGTGTTTTAATGATGCGCCACTGGTTTGTACTTCACCGATAAAGCTTGAAAATTCTGGCTCTGACATCGATACCTCTCTTCGTCTCTGAAACGCCCCCTTTTGTTCTTTTTTTTTTCCCCTCATAAAAACGTTATATGATATGGAGAATTGCTCTAGTATTGTTATATCATAAAACGTTACGTGGTGGTTTTGCCTAATGCATGCATCAGCTTTGTGTCATGTGGATCTCTGGAGTAGTAATTATTATAAGTTGAAGCATTTTAATGAATATATTTATGTTTCATCTTTCATATTTTTTGTTTCATTTTGTATATATTCTGATATAATAGATGGATGTTACGTATCTAATAATAATATGATCTTGTACACATATATATATATATAACATTCATCGTATACTGAAATATATATGTTCAAATAGAAAATGGAACTACTAGTAGTAAATTACTTAAAGCTCTTAATTTAAAGCTGATCAAGGGACAGTTTGTAAATTACTATATAAGCGCACGTCTTGAACTCCTCTCTGTTTTTCTTTAACAGAAATTTTGTTTTATACAACTTATATTATGGTAAACCCTATAGGATTATATGTATATACATGTGTAAATAATATGGGGAAGACAGAAGACAACATTTTGGAATTTTTTCCAATTTCACGTCACGTTTAATATTATATAAATTCACGCCAATCATGATACGAAATTCCTAAGAGAGTGATAAGAAAATATATAATCACAAGTGAATTAACGCACCAAGTTATTTAGTGCTTTTTGACCACTTTGAGATGAGTTTTTGGATCTAAAAGTTCATTTCAATAATAATTGATATTTGGTGGTTAATTTAAGATGAACTTTTGGATAAGTTACTCCTCCGAAAAGTCCATTCTAAAGAAGTTAGAATTGAAGTTGTGCTTTTTTTCAATAAATGAAAATATATATAAAGAAAGGAAAAGTCATGATCACAAGCCGACCAGCACTACAAGAAAAAATTAGTTTACCTACAGAAAATTATGTGGGCAAATATTAAAATAATTGTAAGGTGTAGGTAAAATCATTGTAAGTAAAATCGTTGTAGGTAACTATATACCTATATTTTATCTACAGAATCTAAAACTGTTGGTAAATACCAACAGTATTTTTGTCGGTAATTTAAAAACTGTCGGTGATCTATCAGTAATATGTCGGTATAATTCAGAGAAAGTAATATTGTTTATTCTGTAGGTATATTGTAGGTAATTGTATAGGGACAAAATCATTTATATCGGTAATTCTACCGGTAAACTGGAATTTTCATGTATCGCATGTAGCAAAATATTGGGGCCTTGTTAAAACCTTCCAGGGTAAAACCCACCTTTGCGGGAAAAAACCCCTAGAAGGAAAAAGAGTACCCCCATAGTCAAAATTAAAAACTCGAAAGTTCAAAACTCTATCCAGAAAAACAAAGCCAAAACAAAGTAACAAATCCATATTGTGAATGCCCAACATAGTCATCATGAGTAAAGAAGTGATGTCCGCCGGAAGAGTGTCCCACCAGGATGATGGGCCATCGAACTTGCTGAGTTAGGTCTGCCACCCTATTTTCTTCTTGATAAATGTGTAAATGAAAAAATACATCTACAATAGCAAGTTTAAAGTGTATCTCCATCTGCTAAGAAGCTATCACGGAATGGAATCGACCTTGAGTCGTAAAAGATCAACCACATAAGTAGAATCTGATTCTAACCAAAGCTGACGCCAACCTTTAGTAAAAGCAATAAAAATAGTCAATATGGCCGCCATTAATTCAGCCTCGAATGCATAACAAACACCACACACTCAACAAAATATCCCCTAAAAACGCTCCTAGATATACAAAAAATCCCAAAAGCCTTGTTGAGTCCTGGGTCGCCTCCTGCACTGCCATTTGTATTAACCTTAATCAACCCGGGAAGAGGTAAAGATCAGTCAACTTGGACGATTTTAGGGGCTTTCTCGAGGCATCCCACCACATGAAGTCTTTGAAGACAAAGAAGGTCAGCTTGATCATTATTCATGCAACTCTGGTTCATCATGGAAGACTCCACAATAAGAACCCGAAGTTGCACAATAGCATCATCAACAAACCAAGGCGTATCATTAAAAATGAACTCATTGTGGATAAGCCAAATGATCCAGATACATGAGATAAAAGTCACATGCCACAGAAAATAAATATGATCCCTAAATCGGAAAGTCATCGCCTGAATCAAGAATTCGTTAAAACTAAAAGCAAATCAAAAATTAATCGCAAAGGCATCAAAAATCCACTTCCAAAGTGCTCCTGCAAAAGTATAAGAAACAATTATGTGATCAATAGATTCACAATGAGCATTGGTTGCTCCTAAAATACTCCGCTTCCTTGAAATTGCTCTCCGACCGAACTCCAACGTGAACCTGCACAAAAGGGGGGACCGGAGGGGTGCTCCGGCGTGCCCTCTCTCGATGCTTAAGTCAGAAGAGTGTTTCACAAGAAAGAGGCAAAAATATGAAAAATATGAGAAATGTGTGATTAGAGTAGAAATGAACCTGGATTTGGGCTTTTATAGCTTAGCCCACATTAGGGTTTTTGTAAAATTCGGATTCTTTTACGATTTGGTAACAGAATCATGATTAACATAAGATCGAATCTCCAAAACCCTAATTTGTCTTTGGGTTCACCGGATCCGAGCTGACCTCACCTACTTCAAGTCGGTAATTCAGCTTTTCCCGTGTGAAATCCTATCAGGGATGTAGTGGCCACCCTAGTCCTTAGGTCAAGCTTACACTTATGAAGATTTAATAGACCAGTTCATCTTTAGCAAAAGCCCACTAGGTCGGTCCAATAGCTCTCAACCTATTGGCCCTTATCCATTATGTTTCTTCAATTAACAAACACCTTAATTCGGTCCCCATAAGCAGAGCTTATCAGCTCGGCCGAATAGGGAATCAATACAATCTTCAATGCAAGAGCACATCAGCTCAACCAATGAGAAAAGCTCATCAGCTCGGCCCGATGGGAAAAGATCATCAGATCGGCCCAATGGGAAAAGCTCATCAGCTCGGCCCATCTACATTAACCCTCATCAATAGCTCTCCCAACTATGGTTAGTATATACTTCAACCATAGTTTATCCATGACGAACTGAATTGTTCTAGGGTTTCTTTTTCATTTCAAATTCCCTCCTCTTGAGTGTCTTGTCCTTTCAAGTCTTATCATAAAGACAGCTGACAAGATGTCCTTTCAAATCCCAAGGCCAATTCATCCCCCTTGGATTGTGCCTTAGTCAACGGTTCGCGTGTCCTCTTTTCAAATTCCATATTCTCTTTCCATCTATAAAAAGACCCTCTTCTTCCTCATTTCTCACTTTTCTCCATTTGCATCAGAAAAAATTACACCCTTTAAGCATTTTCGACCAATACTCCGGCGAACTTTTCTAGATTCCAGCGGGCTTCAAGCATCCCAGTGCCTCTCCATCTCCTCCTTCGTAGTCTTCTTTCCTCCCCTAGGTACTCTTGTCTTACCTTTCCTTTTGTTTTTGTTGCTTTTTCCATTTCTTTCTTCCATGGATTCTTCTTATTCACATTCCACCCCTTTAGATCCCTATATAGCGGAATTAGAACGGTGGTCCCTGGAGGCAGGTTCACCTTCCCAATTTAACCCTAATACTGAAAACCCCCATTCTTCGGGCCCAAATGCAACGGAGTCAAGCTCTGGCTCTGACACTGACTCCAGGATCATCGAGATCCGAGCTCCCACCTGGAGTCCTCTAGCCGAATACCCCACAATTTTAAGGAGAACACTATAACAAAGCTTACACACTTCAAAATATCAAGAGAAATTCTAGGATTCCTTCATCTTTCAAACTTACCCTTCCTAGTAGTTCGGATAGACCCAACCCACCTCCCCCTGATAGCCCCGCCTTCGTGGGTCAAATCGAGGGAGGTTTGAGGTTTCCCATTCATACCTTCATGACTGAGGTGTCCACACTTTATCGAGTTCCCCTTAATCAGTTGGCCCCAAACTCATTCAGAATTATGGTTGTTTTCTTATTTTGACCAGCTATTTAGAAATAAAGCCCTCTATCGAGCTATTCTTTGCACTCTTTCAAGTGAAAACCTCCACCACCAAGGGTTTATTTTTATATCACCTCCCTAGGTGATGTTTAATTTCTTAGTAAATACCCATCCTCAAACGAATTTTGGAAAGATAAATATTTCTTCATTTCATCTCCCCAGCCTTGGGATTTCCCCACTACCTGGACGCGGACTCTTCCCCTTCAACGCAAGCATAATCCCCGAGATCGATCTCCCGGACTCCAATCCTTGATTAATAAGCTTATATTGGTTAAATACGACCTGTCCCGCCTTATTACTCCCTCTCTCTTATACTATTTAAACTAAGCCCTGATGCATCCCCTTTAGAAGATGACATCGGTAATCACGTATTTATATTTTTGCTGAAATATTTCTAAGGGTGGTTCCATATCTAACCTCAATCTCTTAATTTTGCAGACATCATGATGGCTACCATGGTTGCCGAGCAAGAGGAAGAAAAGAGGAGGCAAACTGGCTCTTCAACTATTCCTCCTCCAGATATTACCAGTTCGGATCCCACCAGGAACCGTTCTCCGAGAACTACTCACCCGGACTCCGCTGCTGAGGTCATAACCGAGCTCAGGGATCCAAGCAGTAGACATGTGACTAAGCCTCCCCTCAAGAGGCCCACTCCTAGCAACAATGTTGTGGCAAGAAAGCTAAAATACCGTCTCCGCCACACTGATCTCCTATATTCGTAATCCTATACACATCCCCAACCAAACCTTCTTCGTGGGGAATTCCATTTTAAAGAATACTGATGGCACTTTAGCCACCACTCAGTTCATTCAGGGAAACTGCCCCAGTCCTGATCGCACCACTCTTGAGAAATTCACTGATGCATAGCTAGTAAGCTCTTTCTGCCTAGATCATTCCCGAGCTGAGGTGGAGCTCGCTGCCCTAATCGCCCGAGCTCAAGTGGGATTCAACAATCCAGCCCTTGTGAATGAATTGAATTCTTTAACGAAAGAATGTACAAGGCTGAAATCCAAATAGGCTAAGCTGCAGGAAGAAGTTCGCCACCTCAGAGATCAGGCGAACGTTCACAAGGTCACTGTGGCCTCCTATGAGACAAAACTGAAGGCCTTGGAGTCAGAGAATTCTACTCTCAAAGGTGAGATGAGCAATCTCCATATTCAATGCACTACGAATGTTGATCAGGCCCGAGTTAAGGGCATTGAGATTGGTCATCGTGACTTCTCGACTTCTCCAGAAGGCTATTCTATTATTCAGATAATTCGGGATAGGGTCAAGCAAGCTTTTCTCAGCTCGACTGAGTTTGTCAAGGTGTTATCCGTTGGGGCCATGCAATGTTATAACTTTGCTTTTTATCAGGCTGAAAATCAACTTAAGGAGAAAGGCTTTGTCTGCTCAAAGAAAGCAGATCGTCTCAACAAGGCTTCTGTTGAGACCTTTGTCGAGTCCCTATCCATGCCCTTCATACTCCATCGTGCTTCGAGCTCGGGGGGTACTACCTCACACCCCCTGGAGATCAGCAGGCTTTACAGCTTGTTCCTCTCAAGGCCAAGTTCGAGAAGAAAAGACCCTGAGATTGCACTCGTGGATGATGTGACAATCTCAGTGGATGATCTAACTATGGACAATGTTCCCCCCACTGTCTAGGGGTTTACTGTATTTTGCTTTTGACTGTAGTGCTTTTGACCTCTTGTACTTGTATATTTTATTAATGAAGCTTTTATTTTGCCGATCTCATCTTTTTCACTTTCTGTATAATAGCTCGGATCAATGTTTTTCAAATTTTGATGTCCATTTTGCCCGATATCCATTACCAAAAATATTGGTTCTTTGCCCTTTCCTCATGGCCTCCAGTATTTGGAGTCTAGCTCGAGCTGATCTCCAAATACTTGTCAATTATTTCAAAGGTAGCTGGCTCGAGCCGAGCTCCTTATATTAGCCTCATGGCCCCAAGTATTTGGAGTCTAGATCGAGCTGAGCTCCAAATACTTGTCAATTATTTCAAAGGTAGCTGGCTCGAGCCGAGCTCCATGCATTGGCCTCGTGGCCCCAAGTATTTAGATTCTAGCTCGAGTTAAGCTCCAAATACTTGTCAATTATTTCGAAGGTAGCTGGCTCGAGCCGAGCTCCTTGCATTGGCCTCGTGGCCCTAGGTATATAGAGTCTAGCTCGAGCTGAGTTCCAAATACTTGTCAATTATTTCGAAGGTAGTTGGCTCGAGCCGAGCTTCTTGCATTGGCCTTGTGGCCTTAAGTATTTGGAGTCTAGCTCGAGCTGAGCTCCAAATACTTGTCAATTATTTCAAAGGTAGCTGGCTCGAGCCGAGCTCCTTGCATTGGCCTCGTGGCCCCAAGTATTTGGAGTCTAGCCCGAGCTGAGCTCCAAATACTTGTCAAATTCCTCGATACTCATTTCCAAACAAATTATTCTGGGATGTATGTCATTTCATCTAAATCATAGGAAATAGTTTCATTACATCAGGTCTTTCCAGTTCTAGGAATAATACTTTTTTAGATTGCTGTTGTTCCTGCCCTTGGAAGTTTTCGACCATTCAATTCTTCCAACTCATATGCTCATCCAGCCAACACCCTCGTCACCCGCAGTGGTCCTTCCTAATTTGCATCCAATTTTCCTTTGTTTTTGCTAGCATCCGATCTCCTTAGCACCATATCTCCGACCTGAAAAGCCCTCCTCATCACTTTTTTGTTATACACCGCCTTAATCATTTCTCTTATTCTCTCCATGTGTAAAAATTCCATCTCTCTTTTCTCATTAATAGTGTCCAAGGCCTCCTGAACCATCATTTCATTTTCATTTTCCTCAAAAGTTTCACTCGATGAGTCTCCATCCCAATCTCTAGCAGTATGATTGCATCCATTCCATATACCAGGCTGAAAGGAGTTTCCCCATAGCTTCCTTCGGATTAGTCCGATAAGCCCACAAAACCGAGTTGAGCTCTTAAACCCATGCACGTCCTGCCTTCTCCAGCCGAGCTTTGAGTCCTTAGACTAAAATCATGTTGGTAACTTCCACTTGCCCATTGGCTTGTAGATGAGCTACCGATGTAAAATTCTGCTTTATCTTCAGCTCCTAGAACCATGCTCTGATCCCTGCTCCTGCAAATTGTGTTCCATTATCCAATATAAGAACCCGAGGTGTTCTATACCTGCAAGCAATATTCTGCCAAATGAATTTCATCACTGCATCCTCGTTTATTTTCGCCAAGGGTTCAACTTCCACCCATTTGGTAAATTAATCGATTGCTATGATCAAGAACTTCCTCTGTCCCGAAGACGGAGGAAATGGTTCCACTATATCAATCCCCCATTGTGCGAAAGGACATGCCGAGCTCATAGTCATGAGCTCTTCTGCTGGTCGATGTATGAGCGGCGTGTGAATCTGACATTTCTCACATGCTCTTACTAGCTTCTTTGCTTCTTCCTTCAAATGAGGCCAAAAATACCCCGCCCTTAACACCTTTTTTACCAAGATTCTTGCTCCCATATGATTTTCGCAGCACCCCTCATGTATCTCCCTCAACACATACATGTCTTCTTTTTCACTCAAACACCCCAGCAAAGGCATAGAGAAGCCTCTCTTGTACAACTCATCTCCAACAATTCAAAAACGTGTAGCCCAAATTTTTAGCCGAGCTGCTTCGCTCCTCTTCTCTGGTAGAACCCCTCCTTTCAAATAGGCCAAAATAGCCGATCTCCAATCCTCTTTCTCTTCAATATCCCCCACTTCCAAACTCAACACAGTCTCCTTCGCCACCAGGAATGTTATCTGCTTGGCCTGGTTCTCCAAGGCCGAGCTGGCCATTTTTGCCAAAAAAATCCACCCGGCCATTCTCCGCCCTCGGGACCTGGCAAATCTTGACCTCTTTCAACCTCCCTTCTAGAGCTCGATATGCTTCTTCCATACTTCTTCATTCTCTCTTCTCTAACTTCAAATTCTCCCATGATTTGCTTATGGACGAGCTGTGAGTCCATATAAATTACGATTCTAGCAGCGCCCATCTCAATAGCCATTTGGACCCCTCTGATAAATGCTTCGTACTCCACCTCATTATTAGAATATTTGAACTCCAACCTTACAACAAAATCATTTTCAACTCTCTGTGGACTGATTAAGACAATACCAGCACCACAACCTGAGCTCCCTACTGAACCATCCACGTAAACCACCCATGCTCCTTCTTCACTGTTGACTTTTGTTAACTCTTGCACAAAATCCGCCAAGGCCTGAGCCTTGATGGCCGACCTGCTTTCGAACTCAATATCGTACTCACTCAACTCAATAGCCCATTTCACCAATCTGTCTGCCACTTCTGGTTTGCTCATCACATGTTAGTGGGAGGTTAGTTCGGATAATTACCTTATGCAAGAGGAAATATGGCCGGAGCCTTCTCGCAGTTACCACCAATGCCAAACCTGCTTTCTAATCTCCGCATATCGCAACTCTGCATTCCTCAGCACCTTGCTGACGTAGTATACCGGCTTCTGAATCTCCCTCTCTTCATTGATCAAGACTATACTGACCTCCTGCTCTCCCACCGAGATATACAAGTACAATGGCTCCCCTGGCACCAGCTTGGACAATAACGGTATATTGGCCAAGTAATCTTTCCAGTTCTCGAAAGCTCTCTGGCACTCCTCATCCCAAACAAACTTCTTGGCCTTCCTTAACACCTTAAAGAAGGGCAAACTCCTCTCCGCCAGACGAGAAATAAATCTATTCAAGGCCGCCAACCTAACTGTCAAGCACTGCACCTCCTTGGCATCTCGAGGTGGTGCCATTTCTCTAATGGCTCTGACCTTCTCCGGATTAGCTTCTATTCCCTTCTCCATCACCATATACCCCAAGAATTTTCCCGACCTCACACTAAAGGCACATTTCTTAGCGTTGAGCTTCATTCGGTATTTTCTCAAAGTATCAAATGTTTCTGCCAAGTCCTTCACCTGATCCACCACTCTCATGCTCTTGACTAGCATGTCGTCCACATATACCTCCATATTCATCCCAAGGTGTCCCTCAAACATTTTATCTACTAACCTCTGATACGTGGCCCCCACATTTTTCAATCCAAATGGCATGACCACATAGCAAAAAGTGCCAAAAGAGGTGGTGAAACTCACCCTCTTTTGGTCCTCCTCCGCCAATCTGATCTGATGGTAGCCCTGCAACGCGTCCATCATGTTGAGCAACTCACATCCCGAAATCGAGTCTACCAATTGATCGATTCTAGGCATTGGATAATAGTCCTTTGGGTAAGCCCTATTCAGGTCCCGAAAGTCTACGCACATCCTCCAGTCATCCTCCGTCTTTGGGACTAACATCGCGTTGGATAGCCACTCCGCTAATTGAATCTCCTTGATATGTCTAGCATTCAATAACTTTTGTACTTCAGCTCGGATTATTGCGTCCTTATTAGGACCAAAATTTGTTTTTCTGTTTTACGAGCCTATATGAGGGGTTCACCTTGAGCCTATGCTCAGCTATACTCGGATCAATTCCTACCAAATATTTCACCGACCATGCAAACACATCAATATTATTTCTCAAAACTTTTACCCGTCTTTCCCTCAGTTCATCTGACAAGCCCTTGTTAGGAAATTTATTTGTAAGATTTTGATGATACCATGTAAAACTTAGACTAGGAAGTTGGCACCCCATTTTTCTTGTAATTCTATGTTGTAATAGATAGGACTGAAAGAGTTGAGTGAAGTCAGCTATGTCGAAGAATGCAAGAAATCAACTGCAGACTATAATAAAGACTCCACTGTGTGTCACCTCAGTATGGCCAAGATGGAAGATAAGGACTCAACTGAAGGAGAGTCAGTTAAGGAACATATGTGTGAAGTATGAAGACGTGTCAGTCAAGTCAAAAAAAGGAGCCAAGTCTAGCAGTTGAAGTGACAGTTGATTCATTCCCATGATTGGAGCAGACTCAAGTCAAAGGGGTAAAGGCAGCAGTCAAGTCAAGACGACTGACATTGATCCATTGGAAGGAAGTCAAGAATATTACTCGATATAGTAATAAGTCCAAATTTCCAGTTTTTAAAGTGTTTGCCCAGAAACATGCAAAAGGAGTAAACCAATAGGAAACACTGGAGTATGTGTTAGACCCTGTAAAGCTGCAGAGCCATTTAATACGAGGAAGGGTCAACATCAGAAATGCTGCAGACCAAGAAACGACAAGCCAATCAACAAGAAGTGTCATTTGAAAATAGCATATCTCTTCAACGAGCAAATTTTCAAATGAGTACTATAAAAGGCGGAGGAAGCATTTGTGAAAACGTTACCTGAACCAGGCACAAATGAATCAAGAAATATTCAAGCAAGCATAACCTACAATCTTCTCAAAGCTTATCAAAGAATTCCTCAAGCCTAACACTCGAAGGAACTCGATCCAATACACGTTGTGAAGGAAAGATTACTTCAACCAGTTGAAGAGGAAAAGTTTCAAGAACAAAAAGGGGTCTACTCTCCAAGTTGAAGGAGTTGTAGAAAGGTTCAAGGTCAAACCAGGAGTTTCAAATTTGTTGGAAGGCTATGTGATCAATTCCAAATACTTGAAGGGAGCTGAAGTAACAAGGCAGCTGTCATGTGAAGAAGTTGAGTCGCGGGAGAAGCCAGCTGTGTGATCAAGGTTGTCTCTAGACTGAAAACTACTTTGTAACTTGATCTGTTACCTAGTGGATTCCTCCAGGAGTTGGAGAAGAGTGGATTAGAGGAATTACCCAATCCTCGAACCACTATAAATTTGCTTGAGTCATTTACTTTCAGCATTTACTTTCTTGCTTATATTTTCATATCTGCTGATAAGTTATATTGCTATCTAACTTATAATAACAAGTGCTAAAACGAGTTTAAAATTTACAAAGGGTGTTAAGTCTTCCGCTGTTAAAAACCAAATCATCTAAAAGTTAAGTGTTAGCTGACGCAACTAAGTTATACTATCAACAGATCAGTCGAGTCTGTTGAGTGGGTAACTTTGCTGAAGAAAGCCAACCTAATTGTCCTCCAAGGACCCGGCTGATTTGAGTCAACTCTGTTGAATAATTTTAAAAGGACTAAAAAGTTAAAATTTGGTAAGGTTTATTCAACCCCCCCTATAAACCTTACACCACACCCCTTGGGACCTACAGCCCTTCCCGACCTTGGTGACCTTATCAGGATCCCCCGGCACCAGCTCAACTACCATCATCTCCTCGTTAGATTGTACATGTTCAACTGGCTCATCAAGTTTAATTATCTTATCCTTATTTTTATTATCATCGAAAATATTTCCCCTTTCAGCTAGAGATGTTAAACGGGCTGGCCCTAGCCCTATAGGGTCAGCCCTAGCGGTCTTCGGGCTAAACGGGCCAGTGTTAAACGGGCTGGCAATATTGGAACCTAACCCTAACCCTAGCGGGCTTCGGGCTAAACGGGCCACTAACGGGCTGTAAGTCAAAAATTTAAAAATTATATATTTAAATTTAAGATTTTAAACTCGAATACATATAACATTTAAGTTTAATATTTTAAGTTAAACTATTCGTCATAAATAAATTTCATGCAAAGTTTCTAATTACATTGCATTAACAAACTTATAAAGTTAAATTTTTATGATCTAAATTTTGAAAATAAAATAATAATAACTAAAGCTACCCAGAATTAACACATTTTTCTGTAATTACTCATGTGACTATAATTTAAAATTTTCAAAATAAGATATTTCACTACAACATAAATGACATTAGATAACACTCAAAAAATGTTACCTAATGGCCATAAATGTTACTATAGACAATAGGTAGCACTTTTATGGCGTTGCAGTTGCCCGTGCTACTTATAGTCAAAGGTATTACTTTTATTAGCTTTTAGTAACACTTTTTCTAAGTGTTACATTAAGTTTTCTATTGGTAACACTTTGAAGCAATATTTCTAACGTGTTACATATGAATCTTATGTAACACTTTTTTGTAACACTTTTTATATTTGTAGCACTTTAAAAAAATAATTCTAAAGTGTTACATATGAATCTTATGTAACACTTTTTTTGTAGCACTTCGTAGAAATACTATTTTTTTCCACCAAGTAGATTCGAACCCACGACCTGTTATGTATGGAAGTGGCAATTTGCCACTAAGCTAAGTTGATTCTTATTACAACTTTTGCTTTGTTTTATATATACACATACACACAAACACACACATATATATATATATTATATGTATATATAATATATTTTACATAATAAAGATTATATTTTATAATATATGTATTAAATTATATTATACATCGTATTTATCAAGTTTTATATTGTATAGTATGTAGTTTGAAAATCATATTATATTATATATTAAAGGACACAATAAATTAAAAATATAAAAAATATATAAAATAAATTTATCGACTAATAAATATTCAATCGGTAAAAATAAAAAATATATAAAAATATAAAATTAATTTACCAACAGATGAAAAAATTCTAACAGTAAAAAAATTAAATAATAAAGAAAATAACAAAATAATAATTTACCGACGGAAAAAATTCCTAAGTAATTACCGACAACATCAATTTTTATTGGTAATTTTTTTAAAAAAGTAAAAAAAATAAAAAAAAAGGTTAACGATGAAATTGGTCTCCGCTAGTAAAAATTAAAAAAATAAATAAATAATAATAATAAAATATATACATGCGCATTTTCCGTCGGTATTAAGACAGAATTAATTACCTTCGTAAGAAATAAAATAATAAAAGAAAAACTAAAATACTTTGTAAAAAGTAAACAAAAATTCAGTTAAAAAAAACAGAGTACATGATGTCTACAATTTTTAGGTTTGGTGACATCAATTAATTAAATAAATCTTTGACATGATTTAATGATAGTTATATAATTTTGTGTTACTAAAATATAGCTTAAAAAGTGTTACAGTCAATAAAATATATTGTTGCCAAGAGTGATTCTTAAATAAAGTGATACCTATTTGCGTTACAAAAGAAATAACAAAAATAAAGTGATACTTAAAAAATGTTACTTATATAAAAGTGTTACATATAAGCGTTACATATTGATAAAAGTGTTACCTATTTGCGTTACAAAAGAAATAACAAAAAAAAAGTGATACTTAAAAGTGTTACTTATATAAAAATGTTACATATAAGTGTTACATATTGATAAAGTACTACAAAAGTGTTACATAAATATTGTAATGTCAAAAGTGTTACAAACATGTGTTACATATGTATCTTATTTAAAAGTGCTACAAAATTTGTATTACCTAATGTCATTTATGTTGTAGTGTTTAAATCAAAAATTTCAAACTTGAGCACATATAATATTTTAAGTTTAACATTAAAGTTAATCTTAAAAAAAGTCATGCATAGTTTATAATTACGTTGCATTAACAAAATTATAAAATTAGATTTAGCACCATTTAGAAATATAATTTATACCATAAATAGTTAATAAAACTACGTGATATTTTCTTATTCAGAATAAAAATGAAAAATTAAATTAAGTATTAAATAAAATAAATAAAAAAAGAATTTTTTCAAGAATTTATAGCTCGTTTAATAAAGTTAAACTTAACGATGAGGGAGATGTGAATTTGAAAAATAAATTTACTAGTGATAGAAAATAAAAGTAAATGTAAAATATTAGAATTATATTTATTTTTAAAAAAATAAAAAATAGCGGGCTAGCGGGCTACCCGATTAACCTTCGAGCTAGCCCTAACGGGCTTCGGTTTAAACGGTCCAGGCCAAAAAGGCCCTGATTTAAACGGGCCAAAATAATTCGGTCCTAACCCTCTTTTTTCCGGTTTAAACGGTCCGGGCCAACGGGTCGTGGCCCTTTTAACATCTCTACTTTCAGCCTTTTAAATACTCTCCACATATAACTTTTTTGACATATACTGGTCCCCACCGACCTCTCCAACCTCCTTCCCTGTGGGGAACTTCATTTTCAAATGATATACTAACACTACAGCCTGGAAAGCATTTAACGACGGTCTACCCAACATAGCATTATACGAAAAAGGTGCATCTACTATCAAGAATCGAGTTATTCTAGTTTTACGAGTAGGCTCTTACCCAGAGAAAAAGGTAAAGTAATCATACCTATGGGCTGGATGGTTCCTCCCGCGAATCTGATCAGCGTCGTATCCATCGATTCCAACATTACCTGAAGATCCATCTTTCTGTAGCAATCATAAAACAAAATATCTGCCGAGCTCCCTGTGTCCACAAACACTCGCTGCACATCATAGGTCGAGATCGTGGTCGTGATCACAAGAGCATCGCTATGAGGGGTCACGACACCCTTGCTATCACTTGGCCCAAACTGAATGTTCGGCCCTAGGCCAACCTGGTCCACCTTCAATTGCTCTTGCACCCGACTTGGAGTTGCTGCCCTCACATAACTCTTCCGAGCTCTCCTCGAATCCCCTCTGCCGGTCCTCCAACTATCATTTGAATCACTGCTTGCCGAGGTGGAGATGGAGGTGGAGGTAGCTCCTCCCTCTTCTTCCCCCTCCGCTCCAGCTCCCGCCGAGGCTGATTATAACCGTTATTGTCTCTCCTATATTCCACTTTTTTGTTCCTCCTATTGACGTACACAAACTCCTTGAGGTGACCCGCCTGAATGAGCCTCTTGATCTCGTCCCTCAAGTGTGTGCGCCGATCTGTTGTATGCTCGTACTCATTGTGGAACCTGCAATATTCCTTACACTTCGCCTTCGTTGATGCCTCTGCATGTGCCTTTGGCCACCTCAGGTCGGGATGCCTCTCGATAGCCATGAGCACCTTGCCTTGAGGTAAGGCCAATGGTGTGTACTTCTCATACCTCGGTCGTCCACCCATCGCCGGATTTTGGCTTTTTCTAGGACAACTTGTCCTCCCGATCTTTCTTCCTATCTCTCCTCTTCTCCCCTTTTTCCCTTTTTATTTTCTGCACCTCCTGCAGGTTAATGTATCGCTCTGCCCGAGCTAACAGCTCGTCAAATGTCTTAGCTGGTTCTATGACCAGGGACTCAAAAAATTCACCATCCTTCAACCTCGAGCTAGGGCATTAACCAAATATTTTGGACAAACTGAGGGTACCTCTAACTTTGCAGTCGTTAACCGCTGTATATAACTCCGAAGGCCCTCCCCCTCCCTCTGGTTAATGCTAAACAAAGTTAATGGTGCCTTTTGGTATTTGCGGTAACTCGTAAACTGATTGAGTAACGCCGAACTGAAGTCATCAAAGTTTTTGATAGAGCCCGAAGAGAGCTGGTTGAACCATTGCTGAGCTGATTTCGTCAAAGTAGTAGGAAAAACTCTACGCATCACGTCGTTCATAAACCTGTGTAGAATGGCAACATTTTCAAAATGACACAGATGGTCCCACGGGTCAGTGGTACCATCATATTCGAAATTCAGAGCCCAATAGAAGGACGGGAGCTTATCCATCATTACTTCATCCGAAAAAGGAGTTCCTTGATGCACCGAACCGAAGCCCCTCCCGGCGCTCCCGTGACCCTCCAACGAATATCCCATACCTCGCGATGGAGGTCATCCATTCGCTCCGACCATTCCTAATCTTCAGTTGACGTATTCTCCGTCATCCTAGATGAATGCACCTCCTCCATCGCGACATTTTGCCGACCTCTGTCACCGACCTCCAGCGTCCTAGCCATATTCTCTCCCGCCGGAGGAGCCACAGATGGTGGCGGAACTAGATCCCTCAGCCTTCTCTCCACCGCCTATTCCACGGCTTTAGTGATGAAACCACCCAATTGTTCAAAGAACATAGGGCCCAAACCAACCCCTCCAGACATCGGTGTTTGCTCCTCCACTCCTGTCCTCGGAATCCTTTGCCCTTCGCCGTCCACCACAGGTGGCGGTGGTGGAGGCCTAGTGTTTTCATGCGTAACTCCACCCGGAGTGTTGCCCAGCGGCGTGCGATTCAGGTCTTCTGTCAGATTTCTCCTCAAATCCTCCATAACCACCATTCTCTGAAGCTCACGTCCTTGCTCAGATGTTCCCACAGACAGCGCCACTTGGTTGCTTCTAAAATACTCCGCTTCCTTGAAATTGCTCTCTGACCGAACTCTACCGTGAACCTGCACAAAAAGGGGCCGGAGGGATGCTCCAGCGTGCCCTCTCCGATGGTTAAGTCAGAAGAGTGTTTCACAAGAAAGAGGCAAAAATATGAAAAATATGAGAAAAGTGTCTAATGAAGCCTCTATGCCGTATAATATCCAACACCACGAGGTGATTGAAAATGGCTCTCCAAACAACGATAGTCCTCCTTTCCAGAATATGGGAAGACCAAATCCAAGAGCCCATTTAATAGATGGAAAATAGGATCGTAAATATAAGTATGGGAATTTAGATGAAACATCTCCATCCATAGAATGTGTCCAAATCCTTTTGTCCGAAAACATTAGAGCAATCGGGTAACAAACAATATCTCGGACTAAATCCATATACGTCTTCGCAAAAGAAACTGTGAAATGCCAAGAATCCTCAAAAAAGAAAATCTGAAATACAATGGCAAAAATGGTGTCGATACTCTAGCGGAATACTGATTCTATAAGCAATAATGTAAACCAACCAGTTATCGAGCCAAAACAAAACTGTAGAATTATCTCCTGGAACCCAGCGGGAGTCATTCTAACACTCCCCAATTGTAGGTCCCAAGGGGTGTAAGTAAGGTTTAGAAAGGAGGGTTGAATAAACCTTACCAACTTTTTGATTTTAGTCCTTTTAAAATCATACAGAGTTAAATACACAGCTAAGTCGTTGAGGGATAGCTAAGTTAGTTAACCAAATAGAGTTAGCCACTCAACAGACTCGATTGACTTGTTGCTGACAGAATAACTCGCTTGTTTAGTCTAAACCTTAACTGGTCCGTGATGAGATTTTGTTGAGAAGACTTAACACCCTTGAATTTGGTTTAAGTTTGTTTTAACACTTGGTTTTATCACTTTGTTAATTATCGTTGATAGCAAATTATCACAGATATAAAGTAATATGCGAGTAAATAAAAATGTTGAAATGTAAATGACACAATAATTTTTATAGAGGTTCGAAGATGGGGTAATTCTTCTACTCCTCTCTTCTCCAACTCCCGGAGGAATACACTAAGTATTGATCGAGTACAAAGTGGTTATCGGTCCGGATACAAGTCTTGATCACACACAGCCGGTGACTTGATCCTTTGGGACTCATCCGAGATGCTTTGGTCACACAAGGTTGCTTCTCGTCCGACTCGCCTTCTTCAGGCGGCCGCTTTGCTACTTCACTCACTTGCTCAAGCTTCTTGGATTTGATCACAAAGCCCTCCAATGACTTGAGATTGGTTCGACCTTGAACTTTTCTACAATCCTCCTTGGAATGTAGACCCCTTTTGATTCTTCAAAAGTTTCATCTTCAACTTTTTGAAGTTGTCTTTCCTTCATGACTTGGTGTTGGATCGATTTCCTTCGAAAGTTAGGCTTGAGGATTTTGCTTGAATAACTTGAGAATATTTTGCAGGTTACAATATGAATAATTGCTTGAATGCTCAGGTATACAAGGTAACCTTTTCTCAAAGTGATTCATCAGCCTTTTATAGTGAACTTTCAAAAATTTGCCCGTTGAAGAGATAGGCTGATTTTCAAAAGTCACTTGTGTTCGTTGACTTGTCTTGTTGCGCCCCTTGATGTTGACATTTCCTCGTATTAAATGAATGTTCAAACTTTTCGTAGTCGACACGAGGTGCAAGATGTTTCCCATTGGTTTATTCCTTTTGCACGCTTCTCGGGATCAACACTTTAAGACATGGCAAAGCATGGAAGTATTACTTATTTAGGTAATATTCTTGACTTATGTGCAACGGATTCTTTTCGCTTGTCTTGACTTGATCAGTTCTCTAACTTCCCTGTGTGACTTCGAGTTAGCTTCCGATCAATGGATGACTCATCCGTCACTTCAACTTGAGACTTGGCTTCTTGAGTTGACTTGACCGACACTTCACACGCTTGTATCCCACCGATACTTCTTGATCGAGTTCTTGACTTCTCCTCCTTGCCATACTCGGTTGTTTCACAACGGAGTCTTCATTTCGATCTTGATTGACTTCTTGTATATCCAGGCATAGCCGACTTGACTCACCACTGACATACCCTTATCTATTACAATGCAAATTACAAGGAAAATGGGGTGCCAACTTTCTAGTCTAAGTTTTACATGGCATTCTTCATAATCTAAACAATAAATTTCCCAACAATTTCCCCCTTTTTGATGATGCCAAAACTTAAAACATACAAACAAAATGTAGGCATCAAAGATACATACATACAGTGTAGTAACAGAGAATGTATGTGTAGAATCAATCCTTTTATTGATCATAACATTCTTGTCCTTTACAAAGCTGTTTACAATGTGTATCATAGCAAACATAGCACACTATATCTACGCAAATATAGAAATTACACAATTTTTATTCATCGTACAGAAGACTTACATACATATGTATTTACAACTGTAAAGTACATGAAGGGGTGGACATCAACACTTCATCGCTTTTTTCTTTGTCTCCTTCTTTCCTCTTGACTTTGTCGCCCTCCTCGCTCTTTTTCTCTTCCTTTCTTCTTCACCGCTTTTTTTCTCGTAGGCACTTCCGCCTTCTTTTCTCTTTCTTTTTCTTGGCGTCTGTTGACTCTCTTCCCACAATGGTGATCTTGTCTTTTATTTTCTTCTTCAATTCTTTTGACATACTCAAGATTCTTCCTAGCCACTTCCATGTTGGCTACTTCGTCATATCAACCCAATAGATCCCTCCTTTCTTTCCCGGATCTATGTATTCAATGTTTTTGGGTAGAGGTCAGGTCCAAACCTCTTCCTCCATTTTTTTCCTCTTCCTCTCGGGCGTGTATTATATCGAGCCTTCTTCTTCCCAAACAGAGTGATCGCTAGTAGTGTGTCGCTCGTCGCCTTTCTTCGCACGACTTGAGGCTTTTTTCCAATACAAGTCCGAGGCTTGGGCCATGGACATGTTCTCGAAGTATCCCTCGGATTCGAGCATTTTGAATTCATCAACCGATCTAGGCTCGTTCCGACATCCGAAATGGCATCGGTTTCTCTTTCCTATTTGGAATGCCTCCGTATTGTTTCAAAGATATCTATCACACGGGCATCCATTTTTCCTTCGACCTCCTTCATCCCTGCTTCTACGATTTTTCTCTTCTCAGACATAGGTACAGCAAAGTGTTGGAGTGGCAGTGTTATTGGAAGTTTGTTGATTATGTCAGCTGTGACAAGGCCTTGTTGAGGGGTTTCAGCAAACATTAGAGTCATATCTTTTGAACCTTCCCCCTCAACTGCATTTCCCTTTTCTTCTACTGTTTTCTTCTTCTTCAACAGCTGCGTCCTTTTCTTTCTCATCCGCTGACCCCTTCAACATCTTTAGGTATTCTTCTTCCCCCTTTTTGGCATCATCAAAGGAGAAAGGAACCCCTGGGAACATGCCAGCAAGCATGAAATCTAGGCGGCTGATAGCTGAGTTTTGTTTGGAGTCTGCTGCAGAGTATGTTGTACGAAATTCTGAGCGGGTGGCTTTGGATTCGGCTGCCACCAGCTTCATTTCAGCCATAAAAAGGCTGAATTTATTGTTCATATTTTCCTCTACGCGCAGAAGTTCTTTCCTGTGAAATTCTCACAGCAGTTCCATTTCAGTGTTGTGGGAGGCATGCATTCTGTCAATATTCTCTTGCATCCTCTTCTTCATGTCAGCATTATCAGCGCTCCAGATCAACATTTTGTTGTACAATGCCTTGAAGTATCTCGACTTGTTCGAATCGCATTGTACTCTGCTGTTGACACCATTCTCGATCCGCAAAGACAATCCCTCTCAAGTCGGTGAGAGTGGCCTCCCTATTATCCACCAAGATATCCGGCGAGGCCTGGTGCCTTTCAATTTTCTCAATCTCTCCAAGGATAGTCTTAAAGACTTCACGCACCTCGCTTGTTACTTGATCTCGGTTGGTGGCCAGGCTGCAAAGATCAAAATCGATTCTCATTGGGACAATAGAGTCGATGGGAATCACCGGATCAAGTTTATGGTATCGTTTTCCGCTCATGGCTGTTTCTTCAACAAGGTCGCACTCAATTGAAAAAGGAAAAGTTTCTTCGAAAGCATCATCACGGACGTAAGGTATGGAATGTACAGTCGTTCTAGCCTATGATGTGCTGGTTGAGTCGACTCTTCTACGACTTTGGGAGCTGCGACGACTCCGGTTTCAATTTGGGCCTTGGTGTGAGGGTTTACCGATCGAGCTCTCACTGCCTTAACAGCCTTCTTCGCCTCGTGTTTTCTGCTAAATAAATTTGTTGTTCCTCAGCTGCACCATCAGCGTCATCGGAAGATGATGAGTCTTGAAGGCTTGGCTCATCATCAAAATTAATCGTTTGTCGAGCAGCCTTGAAGTCTAACTTACTCGTACTAGGTAGAACATCCTCAGCTGAGTCTTTTTGATTTGCAAAAGCAGGAAGGACTCGCCTTCATCTTCAGCCTCCGGATCCGAGGAAAAGTTATGTCGGGGTTGTCTTGGGAATCATGAAGGGCACTTATCTCCTTCTCAGAATCATCAATGTGAACATGAGGGATGTTATGTGTTTCTGCTTCTTTACCTCGGGAAGTCTCAACCTCCCGTAGCCCTTCATTACCTCCTGCAGTCTCAACTGCAGCAAGGCCTTGGACATTCCCTTCGACTGACTCGGATGTCTTAGGGTCTTCTACAAAGTGGCATCCACAGAAGTCTCAACTCCGTGGATTGCACTTTCATTGCCTAGAGTGTTAACTCCTGGGCGTAACCATCTCGTGCCTCGATCGCACGTCAGCCGCCCTCAACTCCGCAGCAGAGCAGTTGGCACTTCAGCTGAGACAGATTCAACTGTCCGAGCTTCGTCAGTGACAACTTGCTGTGTTTCTTTTTCTTGTTCCTTCTCCACTTCGCCTCCTAGATTCAGGGTGGAGTCAGCTGCAGCATTCTCCGACCTAGCTACAGTGGAGGGAGTTTCCCCCTCAGCTGGCACACCAGCTGAGTGACTTATGTTGGGGTCACTCTGCTCCAGACTCCCGGCTTTTTCCTATGAGTGTTCAGCCGTGGGGGCAGGTGGTAAGACACCTTCAACAGGGGTTGGCTCGACTTGGGTCCCCAAGTTCCCAGTTTCATCGCCAATTCCCCTAGATCCATCATCTGAGTGAGTTGGGAAAGTGGTTGCAGCAATAACAGTGGCAATCTGTTGTACCACTCCCAATGGATCAATCTCCAGCTGAGATTTGGAAGACTCTCCAGGTCCTTCCGTCAGCTGTTGATCATGCATCATCCTGGATTCCCGCATGGCTTGCTGCATTTCTAGCTCCTCCATCGCAGCAGCAGGATCCAAGTCCTCATCACTTCCTGAGAAGGCATCGAAGTGAGGATGGGTGTGATCTGTGGTTCCAGTGAAAGGACAAATGTTGGCCTTCTCACGAGCTTCAGCTTCCTCTGCCAATCTCTCCTTCTCTTTTTCCCTGAAGATCTGCAAGATATCTAGGCAGTTATCTTCATCAAGTGCCTGAACCACTGTGGTCAACCCGAGGAACTGCATCAGTTCTTCCTCTTCTTCAATGAATTCAGGTCTTTCGAACTATTCCCTCGAGCGACTCAGCTTCCATTTCCTCCATTCTCGCAGACGATTTTGGATGTCTAGATATGGTGGAGAGAGCATAATCACATCATCGTCATCTTCTTCTTGTTGTCCTTCCTTTTCAAGAATGGAGGGTAGCGGCATCTTTTGCCGCTTCTTCACCTCAAAGAAGATCTATCGCGGTGGAGACACGATCTGTCGCCGACAGGAGATTGACTATCTCTCGCTTGTTGTTCTCACCGTTTCCTGGCCCACAATCGGGTCTTCGATTTGCCTCGCTTGATCGGCTCGGCAGATTTGGCCTGGTTCATCAATAATATCCGAGATCGCACTTCTTCTTCGATAGCCTCGAGAGATCTTTTCGGTGAGTGGCGAGACTCGCTTGTCTTCTCAAGCTCTAAACTCTTGGTGAGTCTTCTTCTTTTTGTCCTTACCAGGATGAATTTCTAGTTCGGATGCGGCTTCCTCGATTCCTCATGGCAGGGGCGGTGCATCTTTCTTTGCCTCGAGGAGTGTCTTTCTTGGCTTGGCAGTGCTCTTCTTCTTGATGGCTTGAGAAGGTATTTGAGGTTCCTTCTCTGCCTCGGCAGCAGGGGCAGGAGACACAGTGCAGGGGCGGTGTGACTCGGCTACAGGGGCAGTGGATTTTTCTTTCTTTTCATTGGGCGGTGCTTCTTCAGCAGTGCATGGGCGGCTTTTCTTCTTCGGAGGGGAAATGACAGTTGTTTCTTCGGGATCAGCTGATTCCCCCTCGCTGGTATCCGCCCGCTTGGCATAGGCTCTCCTTTGGGCTCCTGAAAGGTTTGCCCGGAGCATTTTCTTGTTGACATGGAACGACTTTCCATGTCGGAGTGGAACAGCCTTCACCTCCATCAAGCGGCCAATTACAAGGCCATAGCCCAGAGATCCTCCAAATGACCCATCGTCCATCCATCAACTTGTGATAATCGTCCTTCAGCAGATTCTTGTCAGCTATGTAAACCACCTTCGTAGCACATTCCGGTCTGGCCACTTCCTACCATGCAGCAGCCAAGTTTACATCAGCCTCAAATATTTCCAGCACACCTTCCGACGGCAGCAGACAATGCTCCGCTAGATCTTCAAAGCAGATGATTGTAAGATCCTTCCCGTGAATGCAGGATTTGATGCCCTCATCATGAACTTTCGTCACGAGAACTCGCTACCTCTTCAACATAAGTCATCCGAAACTCCATCGTGAGAAAGGGTTTGATCCAGTGATTCTCGATTTTGTCCGCTATCTTCTTCACAAGGGTTTCATCGAACCCTGTTTAACCATTCCTTCAAATCCACCATGAGAACCGGTGTGGATTTGCTTCCCTAGATTGGTGAAATCATAAGTTGATGCCATTTTTCCGAGTTTTAATGAACGAGCCTTGACAAACTTGCCTTGAAGACTGGTAGGGTTTTGAGAGAAAAATGCTTTCTTTGCTTTGGAGAGATGAACAGTTTTGAGTAATGTGAGAGAGAGAAAACCGAACGATTGAGTATATAAGGGTTGTGAAAGGGCGTGTTTTCGTTTTTGAAATTTTGATCAAGATCAACGGCTCAGTTAGCACGCCGATTAGCATTTAATTGCCGCATTTAATGCGGCAAAGATTTATATCCAATCATATGCTTTGTCGCGTGCAGCTTTTGATGCACTGTCATTATTACGTTGACGTCATCCATAAAAACATTCCCGCTTATTAAAAACGATGCGTTTCGTTACTTAGCTCATAAATGACTCGGTTTACTCCTTAATCGCTAAATTTCTTCTTCTCTCTATTCACATAGTGACTCATTTGTCGATTGACTCGACGGTGGCTTTCCGCTGACTAATTCACTTGGTTGATTCACGAGCTCGCTTTGTTTTCATCTTTTCTCCTTGAGTCTTCTAAGTGTCAACTCACCAATTAACCCTAGCTCATGCTTGAGTTCTTCAAATCTTGATTCACATAATGGCTTTGTGAATATGTCATTAACTTGTTTATCGTTGAGATGTATTCAAGGTGATGTCTTTCTTTTCAACATGATCTCTTATAAAGTGATATCTCGACATCAATGTGCTTTGTTCTAGAATGCAACACAGATTCTCGAGTGATTGCAATAGCACTTGTGTTATCACACATAATTGGAATCTCTTTTTCTTCAACATCATAATCTCTCAATTTCTTTGTCTCATCCATAAGACTTGGGCACAAATTTTGCCCGCATGACTATATATTCTCGTCAGTTGTAGATGTGGCTATTGAGTTTTTCTTGCTAAACTAGGAAACCGATCTGTTTCAAGCATTTGACATGTACCCAAGTACTTTTCTGTCAACTCTACATCCAAAGATAACCAAAGTCCGAATAACCAATAAGTTTAAATCCACCTTCCTTTGGATACCATAATCCGACTTCCTGGCATCCCTTCGGATATCTTAGAATTCTCTTAGTTGCGGTCATGTGACTTTCTTTTGGAGCAGATCGAATCTTGCACATACACCTACCGCAAAGGTGATGTCCGCCCTACTTCTTTGTGAGATAGAGCAGTGATCCAATAAGTGCTCAGATCCGGTTTGATCCACAGGCTTACCATCCGCATCCATATCCATCTTGGATCGATGTATTCATTGGTATTTTCACGAAGACTTCTCTTCCATACCAAATTTCTTCATTAAATCTGGTGTACTTTGTCCGACTTGTGAAGGTTCCATCCTTCAAATTGTTTTTACTTGAAGTCCTAGAAAAATGTCGGTTCTCCCATCATGCTCATTTCAAATTTGCCTTGCATGAGGTTTGAGAATTTATCACATGACTCTTTGTTTGTGGATCCAAAAATGGTATCATCCACATATAGTTGAACAAGCAAAGATACTCTCTCCATCTTGAATTTCAAGAGTGTTTTGTCTACTTTGCCTTTGGTGAATCCATTATCTGTCGAAATTGAGATAATGTATCATATCATGCTCTAGGTGCCTGTTTCAATCCATATAAAGTTTTCTTCACTTGTACACCTTATCTCCAAGAGTTTTTCGCTCAAAAAGCGGAGGTTGCTCAACATAGACTTCTTCTTCCAACAATCCATTTAAGAATGCACTTTTCACATCCATCGATATACGGTGAAGTTCTTGTGTGCAAAGATAGGCAAGAAACATCCTTATTGCTTCTAATCTTGCAACAGGAGCAAATGTTTCATCAAAATCTATTCCTTCTTCTTGGCAATACCCTTTGGCTACCAATCTTGCTTTGTTCCTTACCACAGAACCTTCCTCATTCATCTTGTTTCTGAATACCCATTTTGTGCAATAACATTTTGATGGGTTGGTCTTTGTACCAGTTTCCATACTTTATTTCTTTTAAACTGATTCAGCTCTTCTTGCATGGCTTGAATCCAATGTGTATCATCCAATGCTTGGGACACATCTTTTGGCTCTATTTGGGAAATAAAACAAGTGAACATAACTTCTTGTTGAGCTCTGGATCTGGTTCTTACACCATCTCCAATGACTAGCTCTGGTGGATGGTCTCTCAGCCATCTCACATCAATTTAGAGTAAGTCAGCTGGGTTCAGTCGTCTTGCAACTGTAGTGCCTTGAGCAGCTCTCTCATCATCACTTAGCTGCAGATTTTCCAGTTGTCTTTGAGATTCAACTATTTCACCTTCCTCTTGATTGATTGCTCCAGCTTCAACTTCAACATAGGGACTCTTCTGCATAGTTGGTTGATTCGGCTTATCAGCTAACTCCTCAATGTCTTCTCCATTTACATTAGGTTCATCAAAAACCACATGGATAGACTCTTCTGTGACCATTGTCCTCTTGTTCAAGACTCTATAGGCTTTGCTTTCTTTTTGAGTATCCCAAGAAGATACCTTCATCACGCCTTTAGCATCAAAAGCCTTCAGATTATCCTTTCCATTGTTGTGGATAAAACATTTACATCCAAATATTCTAAAATATGCAACATTTGGCTTTCTCCTCGAGTCTTTGTCACTGTCTATTTATCATGCATCTATTTTGAGTATAGCATGCAAGTGTTTATAACTTCACCCCAAAATCTTTTAGCAGCCCTCGCTTGCCTAACATGGTCCTTGCGGCTTCCTTGAGAGTTTTGTTCCTTCTTCTCGCTACTCCATTCTCATTGTGGAGTCCTTGCTGCAGATAATTCATGAGCAATACCATTTTCAACACAATCGAGTTATTATTCCATTGACAAACTCGGTTTCTCTATCGATCTTATCTTAATAATAGTTTGACTCTTCTCATTAGCCGAGGTAACTTCGCAAGGTTTCCTTCTTTTTACACATGAAGATTGTCCATGTATATCTTGAATAGTCATCCACCACCACTAGGGTGTATTTCTTTCCACTTATGCTAGCTGGCTCAATTGGGCCAAATAAGTCCATATGTACAGATGCAATATCCTTGTTGAAGATGGACTTGACTTCTCTTTGAATGATGATTTGATCGCTTTCCCATCGGCATGCATCACAAACACTTTCCTTCTTGTACATCGAGTCCGGGAGTCCTTCTACAAGATTACTCCTTGCAAGCTTGTTAATTGTCTTGAAATTCGGTGACTCACTTCTTGTGCCACAAATGCCTAACTTGATTCGGCTGTACTCTTTGCTAGCGAGACAAGTGCTTGGTGTGGCATCGACCAATCTACCACATACATGTTCTTTTTGCGGATCCTTGCAACACTACTTCATTTGATTCGATTGTCTTTGATTTGGCACACTCCCATATTGAATCCAACATTATAGCCCTTGTCACGCGAGTTGGTCGATGCTTAACAAGTTGAAGTTGAGGCCTTCAACGTATGCAACATCGTGATTTCTAATCCATTTTTCTTGATGGATCCGTGCCTTTTATTTCCCTAGAGCTTCATTTCCTCCAAATATGACTTTTGCGCCTCTAATCTCCTTGAATTTAGATAGATTTTTCTTGTTTCTCGTCATGTGTCCGGAAAGCCCACTATCCATGTACCAGGTTCCTTGGCACTCACTATTCCTTGAACCCGCAATCAAGGAAATTAGTTTTTAGGTACCCATACTTATCGGGTCTGAGGGGTTAATCTTGTAAGATGATCCAACCAACCTATAGCCAAATGATTTAACTCTAAGAGGTTGCCATCTATCCGTACCATAATCATAATTCACTTTGGCAAATTGCTTGGGGGCTTTAGGTTTATACAATGTCTCTTTTGTCTGTATGCTGTGTGTGAGTTTTAGCAATTGCCTTCTTTGGGTAATTGTGATATTTACGAGTGTAGTGCTTGGGTGCATATGTGTCGATGATAGCTCTTCCGCTTTTGGAATGACCTTTCCGAGGTCAGGTCTTTGCCATTTAGGCTTGTATTCCATAGGTCTTTGCTGATATTTCACATTATTCCAATCAGCTTGGCTTGGATAATTTTTACCATTCCCATCATATGTGTTCCTTTGATAGAACTTCTGGGGTTTCTGGTAGCTCTGTTTCATCTTCACAGAGTACTTCCTGTTTGGAGTTTGCTGAGGCACTCTGCTGGATTTCTTCTCGCCTATCCTCTCAAAGATACTCAATGGCCATTTCTTTTTCCTTTATAACCAAGGCCAGTTTGTTTGTGGTTGTGCTTTGGAATGAAAGTGTGTGCAACATTTGGTGTCTTGGATTTTTTAGATGCTTCATTACTTGAAGATCCTTTTTCCAAAATCACTCTGGGAGTTTGCTTGTGCACAAAGGAATTGAATCATATGCTTGTCTTATCTCCACATTCTTTTTGGCTCATATTATAAGGTTATCCAATGATTTAGATGCCTTTGTGAATGAAGCAATCACATTTTTGAGATCATTTTCCCTCTTTTCTATAGCAGCTATTTCTGCTATTAGTTTAGCATTTTCGGCCTTGACTCTTTGTTCTCATCAACTATGTGACTTAGAGAACTCAGATCCTTAGTCAGCTATGAGTTTTGGCTTTTGAGCTGGCTGTTTTCCTCATTTAATAGTGTGTGTGAGGACTTAATGTGCTCAAAGTCTTTCATCATTTTGCCTAATGAATCATAAAGATCAGTGGGTGATGAAGTGTGTGTGTCACAATCACTATCACTAGAATCGAGTGAGATGAGTTAGAGTGTACCTCATCTTCTTGGTCAGGTTGATCTTGTTCTTTAGCCATTAAACAGGATCATTGCTTCTTCCTCGAGAATCACTTGAGTAGTCGCCTTCACTACTCTCTCGAGTCTCAGATCTTTTGACTTAGTTTGTCTCAAAGAATCTCTGCACCAACATTGCTTTTTTTTTTTTCTTCTCTTTCTTTCTCTCAAGACTCTTCTTTCTTCTTCGTTCTGTCTTATTGACTACAGGATATGGATGATCCCAATAGCAAAGTGTCCTGGTTGTCTACGGTTCAACACGAGTTCTTAGCTCTTTGATCGGCTCTTTCCGTTCTTGGGTTATCGCTCTCCGATATTCAACCTTTTGATGCTCGCTCTCTTGGGTGGCCTGTCTTCCTTCCTTGACTTGGAAGGAGTGAATGTCTTCGGAGGATTCACCCTTATTTCTTTTATAGTTCTTGTTGAAGAACTTGTTGAATCTTTTAACCATCAAGGCAATTTCCTCCTGGTCAATGGCTTCCTTAACCTCACTCTTTTCCCATCCTTTACTATGAGTGCGTTTGTTTTGGGTACAACTGTCTCCTCTTGATCTTTTCTTCTCACTCGAACTCGTAGGCTTTGAGGTCCGAGAATAGCTCATGATTGGATGTTGTTGTGAGGTTCATTGAATGTCTCGGGGCCATGACCTTCATTTCCCATTCACGGGAGGCTTAGAATCTTCATACACATTTCCTTCTGTGTATATTCTTTCCCAAGTGCAGATAGTTCATTGGTAATCTCAGTGAATCGATCATCCAGCTGATCCAAGGTTTCACCTGCAAGCATTTTAAAATTTTCAATTTTTTGTACAGCAATAGATAACTTATTTTCCTTAATTTGCTCCGATCCTTCACAAATTAAAGTTAATTTATCCCAGATTTCTTTGGTTGTCTTGCAAGATTTGACTTTGTTGAACATGGCTTTGTCCAAAGTCTTGTAAATTATATCTTTGGCCACATTGTCTAGGTTGTATCTTTTTCTGTCATCATTTGTCCATTCAGCTCTTCGTTTTTCAACCATAGCTGGTCTAGGAGCAGCCTCTTCTCCTTCAGTTGCAGCAGCTCTCCTTGCAGCTGTGTTCACCTTCATTATTTGCAGTGGCCCATCCTCTATCACTATCCACATCTCATCATGTAAAGTTGATAGATGAGCCTGCATACGTATTTTCCAGTCATAAAATTCTTCAATGGTGGACATAGGAATGCGTGTCAAATTTGCTTCCATGATAATAACTTTGCTGTTTAAAAATAGCTTTTGAAAGACAAGTGTTAAAAACTTCTTTGAAAGATTGAGATCTAGTTCAAGAACCGATGCGGAAGGCTCAATGAACCAACCGCTCGATACCACCGTAGGTCGAGGGGTGTGAGTAAGGTTTAGAAGGGGGTTGAATAAACCTTACCAACTTTTGATTTTAGTCCTTTTAAAATCATACGAGTTAAATACACTGACTAAGTCCTTGAGGGATGCTAAGTTAGTTAACCAAACAGAGTTAGCCACTCAATGCACTCGATTGAGCCATTGTGAGAATAACTCAATTTGTTTAGTCTAAACCTTAACTTGGTTGTGATGAGATTTTCACGGAAGACTTAACACCCTTGAATTTGGTTTAAGTTTGTTTTAACACTTGGTTTTAGCACTTTGTTAATTATCGTTGGATAGCAAATTATCGCAAATATAAAGTAATATGCGTAAATAAAAATCTTTGAAATGTAAATGACACAATAATTTTTATAGAGGTTCGAAGATGGGGTAATTCTTCTACTCTTCTCTTCTCCAACTCCGGAGGAATCCACTAAGTATTGATCAGTACAAAGTGGTTATCACCCGATACAAGTCTTGATCACACGGTGACTTGATCCTTTGGGACTCGGTCGGAGATGCTTTGGTCACACGGTGGCTTCTCGTCCGACTAAACCTTCTTCATTGGTAATTGCGCTACTACTTGACTCACTTGCTCAAGCTTCTTGAATTTGATCACAAAGCCCTCCAATGACTTGAGATTGGTTCGACCTTGAACCTTTCTACAATCCTCCTTGGAATGTGGACCCTTTTGATTCTTCAAAAGTTTCATCTTCAACAGTTTGAAGTTGTCTTTCCTTCATGACTTGGTGTTGGATCGATTTCCTTCGAAAGTTAGGCTTGAGGATTTTGCTTGAATAACTTGAGAATATTTTGCGAGGTTACAATATGAATAATTGCTTGAATGCTTAGGTATGCAAGGTAACCTTTTCTCAAAGTGATTCCTCGGCCTTTTATAGTGAACTTTCAAAAATCGCCCGTTGAAGAGATAGGCTAATTTTCAAAAGTCACTTGTGTTCGTTGGCTTGTCTTGTTGCGATCCTTGATGTTGACATTTCCTCGTATTAAATGAATGTTCGCTTTTCGAGTCCGACACGAGGTGCGATGTTTCCCATTGGTTTATTCCTTTTGCACGCTTCGGGATCAACACTTTAAGACATGGCAAAGCATGGAAGTATTACTTATTTAGGTAATATTCTTGACTTACGTCAGGCAACGGATTCTTTTCATTGTCTTGACTTGACTGCAGTTCTCTAACTTTCCCAGGTGACTTCGAGTTAGCTTCCGATCAATGGATGACTCATCTATCGCTTCAACTTGAGACTTGGCTTCTTGAGTTGACTTGATCGACACTTAACACAAACAGATCCCGGTGATACTTTTTCGGTCGAGTTCTTGACTTCTCCTTCTTGCCATACTCGGTTGTTTCACAATGAGTCTTCATTTCGATCTTGATTGACTTCTTGTATATCCAGGCATAGTTGACTTGACTCAACTCGTACAGCCCTATCTATTACAATGCAAATTACAAGGAAAATGGGGTGCCAACTTTCTAGTCTAAGTTTTACATGGCATTCATCAAAATCTAAACAATAAATTTCCCAACAATTTCCTCCTTTTTGATGATGCCAAAACTTAAAACATACAAACAAAATGTAAGCATCAAAGATACATACAGACAGTGTAGTAACAGAGAATGTATGCGTAGAATCAATCCTTTTATTGATCGTAACATTCTTGTCCTTTACAAAGTTGTTTACAATGTGTATCATAGCAAACATAGCACACTATATCTACGCAAATATAGAAATTACACAATTTTTATTCATCGTACGGAAGACTTACATACATATGTATTTACAACAGTAAAGTACATGAAGGGGTGGACAGAAACACTTCATCGCCTTCGCTGTCTCCTTCTTTCCTCTTCAGCTCTGTCGTCCTCTGCTCTTTTTCTCTTCCTTTCTTCTTCAGCTGCTTTCTTTTTCTCGTAGGCTCTTCTGGCAGCTTCGTCTTTTCTCTTTCTTTCTTGCCTCTGTTGACTCTCATCCAACAGGGTACCACCCAAATATTCAAACTTAGGCTCGACAAGAGCTATTATCTAAGTACAAATAACAAAAAAACCAATAAATACAACGGAATCTTATAACTCATGACATACAGTTATTCTAGACCTAGCTATTATAAGATGATATGGTTATAATGTTCAAGCCCTGACAGATAAACCCTTAAAACATAAACTACCATGTAGAGTCAACTCTGAGCAAGAAGTCTCGTGTCAGTCTCGTCAATCTCAGAACATTCGATTTCTGAAAAGTTTTTATAAAAATCGTGGGGTGAGCTAAACGAGCTCAATGGGTTGGGGTAGAGGAATGCAATATTTGTTTAATGAAATATGAAATGTTTCTTTGAGAAAAGCACTTAGTGTGTCTAAAAATATTTATGTATGCATGATAATGATGCACATAAGAATTATTTGTCGTAATGATCAAGAATATATTGCAATTCAATATTGAGATATTAATGTTTAATTCTATCAGTGATGCAATGCACATTGGACAACAGTTAGTCAAGTACGGTAAATATTTTACTTTTCAAAGGGTCAATAGATATCCCAACTTTTAAAACAAATAGTGGATATCTCATTTTAAAAACAAAGTATAAACAGTTAATCAATTAGTTCGTCAGCCCGAAATAAGAAACGTAGGATCAGTGTTGATCGGACACTGGCCCTGTCCGTTCTCCTTGTTGCTTCCAACAATATTTGGCCGAAGCCCTGTCACCTTATCCCTCCCACTAGCTCGACGTCTCTTTGACTGGGCTTTTGCCCGGAGATCGTCGTATTCATGAATATACCGTTCTACAACCCAAGTTATGTCGCCGTCTCCGGCCCGACCCGAAAATGGGATTAGGCATATGGGTAGTCAAACAAGGACCACAGGCAACCTGTTCGATCCATTATCTATCCTACCCACGCCGCAATAGACTCAAACAGTCAATGTTTTTGTCAAAGTAACATTTATTTGCCCAAAGGCTGAGTCAAGCAGTTACAATAGTTAAAATGCAAGCGAATATGATCATAAATGATATATTTTATGTTTTCTCTTAAAGAAAATTATCCTGGAAGAAACGCAAAATATAATCATAGAAAAACCTTATATCGTGAACTTTATGAAAATGATGTATATCGTGAAATTATGCAATTGCTTATTGTCATGAAGTTTATGAAATAACTAATGTCGTGAAATTTATGAAATTACAAGCAAACCTAATTTTTCTTTAGAAAGATGAGAATTTGCCCACCTTTGATTCAGTGATCACCGTAATGATGTCCAGAATACACGTCCTAGTTATTGAGTTCGACCGTCTCCTGCACTTTATTAATTTTTTAGATTAGGCGTTGACCTCGGTTCTGCAGAAGTTTGGGATAATTAATGGATATTAATATTAACAATTATGATCCTCAAATCAATTTTTTTAAATATTTAAAATGTGATGTGTTATTAAAGTTGATATTCTTAATAACATTAAGGCTTTATTAGTCTTGTATCTTTTTAATCTTCAAATTTTCAAAGTCTTATTAGCTCAATCCTAACATATGGTTCAGTTCCAACACTAAACTTAACAATATAGATCTTTGGCCTAGAAAACATATACCCATCTCTTAGCAAATTACATCAGTCCCTTATTGATTCAATACCAAAAAGAATTATAAATAAATAGCCATTAACTACAATTCAGAATTAATGCATATATATATATATATATATATATTAACAGATTATACATATTTGAAAGTAAACTAATATCATTAATGAATTAGATATACGACCCAAGTAATTAATACTTTAAATCAATTCTTATTTTATTAAATCTTGATAAGTTTTAATACAAAGGCTTTATAATTATCAAAACTTTGAGTCTAGATTATAAAAATCTCTATGCTCGTTAATCTTGTTTTTACCTTATAATTCCTCGCTTCGTTCCCATGCAAATGGACACCCCCGCCGCAAAATTGCAAGAAAATTCATAAAAACAAAAATCGTCTTAATCACAAACCCAAACCTCTCTCTCCATATTTTCTCAACCTAACACAAAACGTAAGCTCCATATGTTACCTATCGATGATCCAACACTCCTACCAATACCGTGGAAATTATTAACAAAAAGCCCGCCTCAATCCTTCCTCCTCCTTGCGAGCCAGCCCCGCCACTCTCTATGAATCTCATCAGCTGGAATTGTCGGGGGCTTGGGAACCCCCGAACAGTTCAAGAGCTCCGCGGGATCATCCGCGAAAAGTCACCCCATATGGTTTTCTTGTGTGAAACAAAGTGCAATACACGTGATTTTGATTTACTAAAATCCTCCTTGGACTATTTTGGTTTTTCTGTCCCGGCCGCTGGTCGTTCGGGCGGTCTTGCTCTTCTATGGAAAAAAAATCTCAATGTTTCTTTGCGTGGCTTTTGTGATCGATTCATTGATGTTGATATCTCCTTGCATCCACAAATTTACGTCTGACCGGGGTCTATGGCCAACCTGACGTCTCTCAACGCCGAGCTTTCTGGGATAATTTTCGAAATCTATACTCCTCATCTGATGAACCATGGATTTGTGTGGGAGACTTTAATGAAGTTTTACAAGCTCATGAATTTTCTGGAAGTCGACCAAGAGCTCCATGGCAAATTTCCCTTTTTAGGGAAGCGATTGATTTTTGTCGACTTTCGGATATGGGATTCTTTGGTCTGAAATATACTTGGAATAGGCTACTCACTCATCCATCGACTCAAAGAGGGAGATTAGACCGTAGCCTCTGTAACCTCGCAGCCCGGAACATATTTCCTTACCATCGAGTTGACAACATACCCTCATTCACTTCCGACCACGCCTATCTCTACATTCAGCTATCATTTCATACCTCTTACCATCGTAGAAGCACGCGCCGTAGACCTCCTCGTTTTGAAGCATACTGGATTAAATCCTCAGAGTGTTCTCGCATTATTCAAGATACTTGGCACGATACATTGGGGGATATTAATCTGAAAATGGAAAATCGTCTCTTAGCTTGTGCGTTGGAATAAGTCTGTTTTATGGGGACCTTACGGATCGAATCAATAATCTCAAAACCGAAATTGCGCGTCACTTGAAAAAGGCCTTATCACTGAATCTGTAAAGGCTCGTCTCCATGATCTCCACTGTGCATTGGATTCCCTATTGGAAATAAATGATATAAAATGGAAACAGAGGGCTAAGCAACATTGGTATAAGAATGGGGATCGCAATACATCCTTTTTCCATGCTCACGCTTCTAAACGACGCGATGTGAACCATATCTCGACTTTAAAGGACCAACAAGGAAATGAACACTAAAACCGAGAAGATATTGAACGGATCATTCTCGACTATTTTAAGGATATCTTCACTTCAACCAATCCATCTCATAGAGATATCGCCCAAGCTCTTAGTAGGATGCGAAAGACCTTGACTACGGATATGGCCAACAGCTTGACACTTCCGTATACGGAGGCTGAGATTGTGAAAGCCGTTAAACACATGCATCCTTTCAAATCACCAGGCCCGGATGGTATGTCCCCAATCTTTTTTCAAAAATTTTGGCATATTGTCGGCAAAGATATCACTCGCTCGTTTCTTTCGTTTTTAAACATCGCGGCACCCATTGATAATTTGAATTATACACATATTGTCCTCATCCCCAAAATAAAAATCCGGATTTAATCTCACAATTTCGCCCAATTAGTTTATGTAATGTCATCTATAGGATTGCTTCCAAAGTCATTACAAATCGAGTTAGGCCGTTATTAATGATTTAATCTCGGAAACCCGCCTTCTTTTTCATCCTGGCCGCTCATCATCGATAACATCTTAGTGGCTATGAAATTCATCACTCAATGAAAACTCGTGCTTCCGGAAAACTGGACTTATGTCTATTAAATTAGATATGAGTAAAGCTTTTGACCGTATTGAGTGGCCCTTTGTTTTTGCTGTTCTCAGGTCTTTACGATTTCCAGATATTTTTATCAACTTAATCGTAACATGCATAACGACGCCTTCCTTCTCTTTTTTTGAATAGTTCTCAATTCGGATCCTTATCCCTCAACGCGGTGTTCGCCAAGGAGACCCCCTTTCCCCATATATTTTTATTCTTTGTGCAGAGGTTTTTTCCACTATTTTGCAGATTTACAGCGGCGGGAAAAATCCACGGCATAAAAATAAATAAAAACGCTCCAAGCATCTCACACTTGTTTTTCGCGGATGACACGTTGCTTTTGGGAAAGCCTCAGTTGATGAAGCCAACTATTTGAAATTCGCAATAAATCTTTTCGAAAAAGCTTCAGACAACGAATTAATCTCGAAAAATCCGCATCCTATTAAGCCCGAACACGACTCAACGACAGCGCAAGAAATATCACATGTATTGGGAATTCCTATTGTCAATTCGCATGGCAAATATTTGGGACTACCATCGATCATTGGGAGAAATAAGAGCGAAGTTTTTCGTCAATTCGGGATAGAGTATGGAAGAGAATTCAAGGATGGAAAGAAAAACTCTATCCCTGCGGTAGGGAGATTCTCATTAAATCGGTAATCCAATCAATGCCGACCATGCGATGTCCTCGCTTTAGGATTAGGACAACATCCTCGAAAAATTCAGGCAATGGCGGCAAATTATCTCTGGAGTGGTTCTTCCGACGATTTAAAAATTACATTGGATTTCTTGGCACAAGTTGACGAATAATAAAAAAATGGGCGGTCTTGGGTTCCGACGCCTCAAGCTTTCAACCTCGCCTCCTTGCAAAACAAGCACGGAGACTCGTAACGCAACCGTCCTCTCTACTCTCACGGATTTTTCGAGCGAAATATTACCCGAACGGAAATTTTTCACGGCGAATCGGGCTCTAAACCATCATGGAGTGGCGTAGCATCTTCGATAGTAGAGACGTAATTGTAAGGGGTTCCCCGTCGTTTAATCCGCTCCGTAACTCGACGAGAATTTGGCTAGATCCATGGCTTCCTCGCACTTGATTTTTATGCTCACCAAATTAACGATGTTTTGACTTGGATGCAAAGTCTAAGTCTCTATGCTAATTGACCCCATAAATGTTCGCCGAAAGAAGATCTTGTGCGTTCGCTTTTCCCACCGAGTGAAGCTTCCCGATTCTCGTCTATTTCCTTGGTTCGACTTCTATCCGAGATTTATGGTGCTGGCACTTCGCTAAAAATGGGAAATTCACGGTCAAATCAGCGTATCATCTCATTCTATCGATTGAATCTCCCTATCAAGAGTTACGAACACCGCAAGCCTCTTGCTCGAATCCGAATCCACCGGAAGGTAACTGAAGCTACAAATTCCCCCGGTTCAAATTCTTTGCTTGGCGATGTTGCTCTGCTGCGATTCCCACCATGGATTTTCTAGCTCATCATCACATCATATCCCCAGATTTATGCCCGTTCTATTCGTTGGAAAATTGTGATGCTATACACACCTTCCTTCATTGCCGTTTTGCATTGGATATTTGGCGTTCTGCAGAATCCATGAGCACGTCATGATCTTCTCACAACCATCTTTTCACTATGGTTTCGTGGAGGTGCACGAACTCTCCTTTGGACATCGCAAATTTTTCTCGCCTTATGCAACTTGTTGTGGTACAATAGAAACAAATGCAAATTTGGTGGCTCATACATGCATCCTTTCTACATTGCTCGACAACTCGCCAAATCCTCCAAGATTTCCATAAAGTAGAGCTAAGACCGACATCCCCGGATCCTCTGTTTGTGCCTCCGAATTCAAATTGTATTCGAATTCATTTTGATGGAGCAATTTCTTGACCACGGAAGTGGTGTGGGAGTTGCGGCGTTCGACCCTCCGGAACCTTTTGCAGGGGCTATCTAAAAGATTTCCGGGCATTTTAGAACCAGAGGTAATTGAAACAATTGCGCTTCGTGAAGCTCTAAAATTGATCAACGATTCGGTTCACTCACTTTTGTTTTTTGGAGATCTTTGCCATAGTGATTCTTGTCGCAAATGGTGAAGCAACCTCGCTCGTCACAAATGCTTCTCGCTATTCTTCAAGATGTAATTAATCTTAAGTCATCCCTTACCCCCAAAGGCATCTTCTCGTGTCGCTGTTCCCTAAATTTCATAGCGCATAGACTAGCTTTCTTTGCTAAACACATGTCTCAAAAGGATGAACTTGTCCGGGACCAACTCCTTAACCTATTTGTCAATCGATCTTTGGACGATTTCAGTACCGTAATGATATTTCCCTTTCAAAAAAAAAAAAAAAATCAATTCAATTTAATTAATCACAATATTTATCTTATAAAAGAATTCAGGTATTAAATAGAAAGGTGAAAAGAGACAATCTTTCAATAACCAATTTTATACCTTATCGAAGATTATTGAATCTAATTTTTGTATTTTAAACCTTTAAGGTTTTTAATACACGTTATATTATATCCTAAATTATGGGTTGTTAAATTAATGGGTAACAAATTAGTCCTCAAGCTCTTTCATTAAGGATTCAATCTCCCAATTATAAGGTATGCCCTTATTAATTAGAAAGTTACTAATTAACCTACTAATTATCAACAAAGTTTCAACTTCCTCAAGTGGTCCTTGGCAGAAAGTGACCCTAAAACTCTTGGGAGTTTTGATTCAAGTTTGTTTTATCAATCCGTCCATAAGTTGAAAATTACAGTCCCCAAAATAACTTCTTCTTAGAAAAGAATGAAACGTACCGATTGATGCTTATGCAAGTAAAACAAAATTAAGTTTAATTGGTTTTGTTTCCAACTTTTCTAAAATAAATTCTTACCCACCTTCAATTGGGAGTTTCTCTTTCACGGTCCTTGATCAGCAATTTAAATCCCAAATTGTAGTTAATTGCTGACTGAGTTGCTATTGTGGTGTGTATGGAAATTAATGTGTAGGAAGAAAATTAAAATGAAAAAACTTGATCTCTCTCTCTCTCTCACAGATAAGTGTTAATCACCCCATTTTCCTCAACCTCCTCTTGGTTAGCCGAAATAAGGAAAGAAAAATGGTTGTGCTGGAGTTTATTAATTGTGTACACGTGTGTAAGGTAAGTTAGAGTTAATTAAACAAATTAGATGTGTTGGCAAATGGATAATGGGTCTGGGAATTGGATGTTGGATTTTTAAACGGAAAATGGGTCAAGAATTACTAGTACCTAGGTTAAATAAATTGGTTGTTGAGCCTAAATTTTATTCAATAATTGAGCTTAGAAATTGGTTAAGGAAAATGATTTAACAAAATAGCTAATATAGGTCTCGACAATATAATTCTAATTTTTAAAAACCCACTAAAAGTACTAATTAACCTTACTGTCTAATTCCAAGACTTCAGCAATTATTTTTAATCTCAATTGTAATAAACTTAAATTCAAATAAGCTATGTTAATCCAAGTAACTGATTAATCAATTAAAACAACTAAATTAAAAATTCATAAAATGTCTCCAAAATCAATTATATAAAGATAATTGAAACTCAAATATTTATCATTTTGGTATTTACACCGTCCTCTAAATGTGGAGTCTCACAATCCTATTTTGCAAAATATTAAAACCCTCCAAAATAATACAATTGCGAATCTTACGACCCGAGATGAATTCGAACGGCGTGGGAGAATGAAATTTCTGATTAAGATACCGAACTGTATTGCTATGATACTTGTAATTATTTTGAAAAGAAAATTGCTCATAGCAATAGGCCTGAAATTATCCACAGTATTAGCATCCTTAGTTTTGAGTTTAAGGACCATGAAGCTTTCATTAAGCCATGTTGGCAAAATACCATGCGTAAAAAAGTGATAGACCGCCGCAATGACATCCTGAGCAATAATATCCATCCGGCCCGGAGCACTATCAGAACCAAGCTCGAAAACAGTTTCTCGAATCTCCAAGTCAGTAGGCAAACTAGTAAGACAGTGATTATCTGCATCCAAAACCACAGGGGAGATGACCCGATCAATAAAAAAGAAATCAATATTACCAACGGAAGATGCGGAAAATAAATCCTCGTAAAAAGAAACAATGTGAGCCGAAATAATAGCAACATCATGTAAAAGATGCCCATCAATCACTATGTCATGAATACCCTTCCAGAGAGTCCTCAATTGGCAACGACGATAAAAAAACAGAAGATCCCCATCCTTAAGCCAAGAAGCATGGAACTTTTGACGAAGAAACTCAGATTGCCTCAAAAGAGTCTACGTGAGTGAATTCTGAGCCTCATATTCTTGATGTCTCAGATTCTTAAGCCAAGATGCACTTTCTCCAACTGCAAGTCAACCGTGCAATTGACATCCCCAAAGACATCACGATTACATGCCTTGAGAGTCAATCGAAGCTTTTTAAGCTTTTTCATCATAATTACAAGGGGATTGGAAGCCCCACAGTAGGCCGCCCACGAAGAAGTGACCAAGGCCAAGAAATTTGGGAAAATGTTTGACCCACATACGTTGAAAACGAAATAGAGACGGGCCTCTAACCGATTGAGTAGAGTATGTAACCAGCAGCGGATGATGATCCAAATAGATTTGAGGAAGAACAGCGCATTCAACCCACTGCCGAAAGCGAGAAAAATCCAAAGGTGGCCATAGATTAATCCAAACGAGCTTGAACAAACTATTGATGGGAGCGAGTAGTACACCATGTAAAGAACTTACTCATACTAGGAATCGATAGTAAACTCCCATTATTAATAAAATTCCATAAGTCTTGACAGGATGCTTGAGAAGCAATACTCCAACCTTGACCTTCGTGATTGCCAATGATTACCTTAAAATCACACAATACCATAAAATTATCCAAGACCAGACCCATAATATCCTGCCACAATTGTCTACGATATTGTAATTTCCTACCGTTAATGTTGGTTCTCGGCCTAAACAGTTTTATCTTAGCAATTAAAGCATCGTTGGTTCCAACTTGCTCTTGTTCATCAGTCTCACCATCGTATCCAAACTTCAAATTTTCTTTATCTCAAGCAGCCTCCTCCGACCTGGTTGTAGTGTGATCAGTTTCCCCCTCAGCTGGCTCACTAGCTGATTCACGGGCAATGGGGTCAGCTGTCACAAAAGACTTGGTTATTTTCTTTGAGTGTTCAACCAATTGGGCAGTTGTCTCAACAACTTCAGTAGGGTGTGGCCCCATTGGGTTGCCCTCTTCTACTTGTTTCCAACATTATCGCCGTCCTCCCTAGTTTGTCCCTTCGAGTGAGCTGGTGAGGTAGTTTCATCAATGGTCCTCACAATATCAACGATTGCAGGGGTTGGAGAGATAGAAAGAGAAGATTCTCCAACACCCTTGAGCATAGATTGCTCATGCAGCTCAAGGGACTCATGCAACGCCTACTTCAGCTAAGCCTTCTCCACAGGATCAGCTCCTTCGATGATTTCGACGTCGTTGCTGCTGCTTTCAGCTAGCTCACCAGCTGATTTTCCTTTTTCCAGGGCCTTGACCTTTTCCGCATCCTTTTTCTCATATAGAATGGCAGTGCAATAGATAACATCCAGCCAATACGGAAAGTAGCATTATCAAAAAACCCAAGGAGATATTCCTCATCATCAATCATGTCCGGCGTCTAAAATTGAACTCGGTTGGCACTTAGCTTCCATTGCCTCCATGCGTGCAGCATTTCTTCAATGTCTGGGTAGGCAGGGGATTCTGGGCGTTCATCAACAATGGCATCTGGGACATGTTCTTCAATGACAGCTTCCTTTGTCCCTTCATCAGCCTCACTATCAACCATTTTTCCCTTTGGACTGACAGTTGAGCTATTTTGAGCTTCTTCAGCTATACTTTGTTTACCCATCTTTGTGGGGGCAGTTGCTGAGCTACTTTGAGTTTCTTCAGCAGTGCTTTGTTCACCCATTTTTGTCCCTTCGTTATCCTTGGAATTAATCTTTTTACCTTCCTCGGATACTGGGGGCTGGGTGGTTTCAGTTGTGGCTGCTCCAGCTATCTCGACAGCCTCTACTGCAGCAAACTTCTTCACAAGTCGTCTCTTAGAGTGCCTCTCTTGGGGACTTCTTCCTCCTCTGGTCCAGGTTCTTCAACCATGATCGCTGACTCTGCTGCGGGCTGAGTCTTCTGCTTCTTGACAACAGCTTTACGGGGAGCAGTTGTCCTTCTCATCTTCGTCACTTTGGGAGCAACGACATCAGGTTCCGGAGAGGGGCTGGGACGAAGGCAGTTGTATCCTCGGGGACATGTTCAGCTGATTTCCCCTCAGAAGTGGCAGTCTTCTTTGCATATGCCCTTATTTGAGCAGCTGACAGGTTGGCCTTGAACATTCTCTTGTTCGCATGGAAGGGTTTTCCCATGTGAAGAGGTACACCTTTCTTCTCCATGAAGATAAGCAAGGGACGACTTGGGGGGGACCACTCCTATGAGGGCCACATGCAATAGCAGGTAGGGATGTCAATTTCAGACCCAACATGCAAACCCGACACGAACCTCACACGATATTAATAGGTATGGGTCCAGGCTTCATGGGTACGAGTCAAAATTGGGTCAAACCCGAATAACCTGTCAATTAAATAGGTTGGGTTTGAGTCAACCTTCTATGACCCATTTAACCCGTCTAACCCGTTTGTAAATTTAAAACAAAAAACTAAGTAAATAATTAATTGTAAGAAAAAATAAAAAAACAAGACATGTCCTTAAAACTTAAATGCTAAAACCTCCTTTATGTGTATATTGTTATTATTTTGCATGTATTTTTGTATGTTGGCCTCAAAATATGATTATTATGTTATGTTATTTATTATTTGTTTTTGCATGTTGTGAATTGTGATATTTTTTTATTGATTGAATAGTGTGTCATAATGATTGATTTTTTTATTAAAAAAAATTATTCAAATGAAAATATTAAATATATATAAAATAATTTTATTAGACGGATTAAACGGGGCGGGTTCAGGTTACCTGTGAAATAAATAGATCGGGTCCGAATTTAAGATTATGACACGAATAATTAAATAGGTCGGGTCTGGGTTGGCTTATTCTGACCGCGAACCCATGAACCCCCATTGATACCCCTAATAGCAGACATGTGGGGGGCCGCATCCATAAGCAAAGGCAAAGATGGTGGCGAGAGATAACAAGATTCTGGTATCAACCCATCCAACGATGACACGCATGCAACAAGATTTTCGAACGAGCTCTTCTTCAAATATGGGATAAAATTAGAAGGTATGGCAAAGCAAGAAGGCTGACCAACCTATGAAGTCGACGTGTTCAAACCGCCATGGCCAGAAAATTTGGGATCGCCTGAATACGCAGAACCAGGTTTTGACGAACCCTTAATCGAAACCCTAATACTCGATTCCATAACAGATGAAGGGATTGAAGAAGGAGACCCCATATTACATGTCTCCATGGCCAGGCCTAGAAATCGAGGCAACTTCTTCGTCGGAAGTACACAAGAATTTCGAGATGCAGACGGAAGTGTGCTCGACGGAAACGATGATGCATGAACATTAGCGTGAGGAGGAAACGATGATGGATGAAGATTAGCGTGAGGTTGTGTTTGCTTGGGAGGAACCATAAAACTCAGAGAGAAATCATTAGGGGGGAAAGTTGAATGGAAAACTCTCAAGGGATGAGATCGGCGGTGGATGGAAAAAAAATTGTGACATGTGTGATTGTTTGTGAAAAAATGAATTCTTTTTGAAAAGAAAACTCATTTTTCTCCAAAAAATTCACTTTTGCAAGTAGATTTTCACTGTAGAAGTGCTCCCAAATATGAACCAAGTCACTAAATTATAAATATGCACTTGATTAAAAAATCCGTTTTAATGACAAGTCACTCATTAGAAATATTAAGCAAGATGAATTTATATTTTATTACAATTACAATCTTCATAAAATTGTGTTCACAATCTCACTAATAAAAATTAGTTGAACACATAAAATAATCAACAACAAATCCTCTCAAAAAAAATAATCAACAACAAAAACTTGTCACAAATTATAGATGGTAACAACTTAAATAATACATATTATCCACATGAACGATTTCAATTGTGTTTCTTGTCATTATTAAACTTATGAGAGCCATCATTGAGCCTTGTTGTGGCAATTTCTGACAAAACAAGAATCTAACACATTATAAGCATGTTATGATTTAGACATGGTGGATTCGAGTCAGAATTATGTCAGACTCGAATAAGACGAATAAACATGTTGAGTTAGGATTAGCCTAAATGATATGACTAATCAGTTTAATCAATTTACACTGTTATGTCATTGTCATATATAAGATTTTTAATTGATTGATTATTAGTATATGATTGAATTTTAGAAATTGACAAGTATATGTAAATTTTTTTTTTGGGTTGAAAAGTAACATATACAGTCCATAAAACCTATATAAATAGATGGATTATTCATGTTTTTGAAATAGTCACATGCTATCTTGAGTCATATTCGAGTTACAGGTGTATAAATAAGTTGTGTTCGAATTGAGAAATTTGACACGATAATTAAACTGGTAGGTTTCCACTACCAAAAATTTGTTGTTCAATGACGGTTTTCAAATCTAGCGGCAATTATAAACTGCCATCAAAAGGTTTCGTGTCTCAACCTGAACCGACCTGAATTGTCACCCTCCTAGTTGTAAAAAATAATAATTTGACTTAATAGATATCATTAATAACAATTCTCGTATTGGCATTAATATTCTCTTCCCTTATATTGTTTATTTAAAGTATTCCTAACAAATATTCAAAGTTGTGATATAAGAAAAAGGAAATGTGTACCTTTTTATTGTTAAGGAGCCTAGGTTTTGAAGCCTTTAAGCCCAAATCAATTGGGCTGCAGTAGCTCATCCACTCTTGCAAATTCTTAGTGCTTGATCAATTTAGTAGCAGTCCACAATTTTTCGACTTCATTAATTCAATCAAAAAAATATTCTATAACATAAAAATAAAATAAAAATTAAAAAGTAAACACAAAAACTCCTGTTAGACGGGTCTGACCCGCGGATCTGGTGGTATTTCCGTAATATTAGCAGTGGTGTTTTAATAGTTTTGGAGACTACCGGATTAGAAAATCTTCCGAAAAGTATTAGCCACCCTTCTAAAAAAATATTAGCGATTCTTCCGAAATGTATTAGTAGTTCCTCAAGAGTATTTTAGTATTTCTCCTTAATATACTTCCGAAATGTATTAGCGATCCCTTAAAAAGTATTAGTAGTTTTCGAAAAAGTATTAGTAGTTCCCGGAGACGGGCGGGCTGAGCTAGACCCAAATATAAATAAAATTTTTGGGGGCTAAATCAATAAAAATAAATATTTAGTACTAAAAATTAATATTTAAAAATAAAATATACCTAAAAAAATTAAAATTTCAAAAATTTTGGGGGGCTAAAGCCCCCAATCATAGGGGAGAATACGCCCGCCTGCGGAGAAGTATTTTAGTAGTTTAAGAATATAATTAAATTTTTCTCCGAAATGTATTAACAAATCTTACGAAAAGTATTAGCCGTCCTTCTAAAAAGTATTAGCAGATTCTTCCGAAATGTATTAGTAGTTCCTTGAGGAGTATTTTAGTATTTCTCATGAATATACTTAGAAATGTATTAGCGATCCCTCAAAAAGTATTAGTAGTTTCAAAAAAAAGTATTAGTAGTTAAGTGGAGAGTATTTTAGTAGTTTTTCTCAATATAATTAAATTTTTCTCCGAAATGTGTTAGTTGTCCTCGGAAAAAGTATTAGTAGTTTCTCGAAAAAGTATTAGTAATTTCATAGAGAGTAAAATTGGAATCAATATAATTTCATCCTTTCTTCCACTCCTTTTCCATCAAAATTGACCTCTGCAATTCCACCATTTTCTTTATCAATTTTTCATCTCAAAATTCCATGACTATTATTTTAATTTCTAACTCATAACAATCTGCTTCCTTTTTGCAAACCTTTTTTGGAGAAGAGTGGGATTGCACACATACCCACGCATCATTTGGTTGGGCTTTTGGAGTGGGTCTTGCATGGTAGGGCTGAAAGACGAGTTGAAGAAGAAGAAAGTCTTGGAAATTTTGTCTATGTTTTTGCTGTCTTCGTTACGGGTCGCGAGCAGCGGCGAGTAAATCTATGAATGGATGTGGGTTGAGAGGAGAAGTTGCATAATTCCTATCTTTTTTATTGGGTTGAGTTGGTATTGGGATCCGTCTAACGGGTTATGAGACATACTCAAAAGTAAAATGGCCTATTCTCCAATCTCCATTACCAGTATTTTTTAATATTTTTTCTCCTTAAAAAAAATAAGGAGGAAATGACTGGAGTCAAGTGAACAAAAGTCAACACGCGGGAAAGAGAAACGTTGCCGTGAGTGGGGCCAGCCATTCAGCTGACTACCGGCAACCCACCATTCCGGTCGTCAAATTCTCCGCACTTAACTGTATTTCGTACTCTTCAGCGGGTCAAATAGGTAAACCCAGGAGACTTCCGAACAAAAACAAGGCTCCACTAAATGCTCTCGGGTGGGTTAGGGTTCCGATTTTCAAACGGAAAGAAAGGGGTAAATTGTGAGTCCAAGTACGAGATTTAAATTGAATACCTTCGAATTTCCTCAATTTCAGGTCAAAATTGGATCTTTTTCTTCTTCTTCATAGTAATGTTTCTTTTGCTGGTGCTTAATTTCACCTCAGTGGCCCTAGTTCTTGTTTCAGATGTTATTAATTGTGTTTGGTTAATTTTGGGTTTTTTGTCGATTTTGTGATCATCTTGAGTTTTTTGTTCATTTAGTTATTCGATATTGAACTTTCAATAGCTTCATTGCTTTTGTCATATTGCTATGAAGGCATATATATGAAGACAGAAGATAGTTTATCTCTAACGCATGTTGTACAATTCCTACTTGCCTAACTTAAAGCTTGGAAATATGTATAATTACTTATTGGAGACTGGCAAAGGTTAGTTGCTTTCAAATTCCATTGGGATATGTGAAAAATATACTCAATTTTAAGCCCATAATGTTTCTTATTGTTGTTTTTACATGAGTCATGATCTTATTAAGTATTTTATACTCAGAGATAATGCTTGTATATGAACTCTTTTTGTGATTTGATGTTAGCTCCTTCCTGTTCTCCAAGCTATTTTTTTTACTTGTTAGAATTTAGACTGTGGCTTCATTCTTTTCATTTCCGGTTTTCCAGTTTTATGGGATTTCTCTAATCTCGGAATGCTACAATTTGAGATTACATTTTGAATTGAACAAGAATTGCGCAGCTAGATTGTAACTCTTGACCATATAGTTAATTAATTCTCCTTCAATTTTTGCTTCTACAGAGTCCAGGTTATTTAGAGCATTCTAGATGGGAACATCATCTGGATCGCATTTCAATAGCCAATCATCAATGCTACCTCCTCGTCAACAGCCACGGCCTGGAGGAGGGGGGCTTCAGACATCCCTCTCCTTGGTCTCACCAGATGTCTGTGGATCTCCAAATCTTCATGAGCGTGGCTCAAATTCTGATCATGTTCGTGAATCCCCATCAGAAAGTGCTAGTTCACGTGAAACCTGGCCCACTAATGATTTGGTAGCAAAGAAGCTAGAGAAAGAAAAAGAAAGAGAGAATGGTTTTGCTGAGCACTCTGTTGTCCGGCATATTTCCAGCTCAGATAAGTTGTCTCTTCGGGATTTGGCCAGAGAGAGAGTGGAAATCATAGCAGAAAGAATGCAAAACCTCCCAGACGAGTATCTGGACAAGTTTAAAAATGAACTCCGGGCTTTTCTTGAAGGTTTAGGTGGTTCTCAGCAAAGAGAAGAGTTCCTATTTTTGCAGAAGCTGGTTCAGAGTAGGGAGATTTGACAGAAAAACACTGATTCTAGCACACAGGGTTCAGTTGGAGATTCTAGTTGCAATAAAGACTGGCATTCAGGCTTTTTTGCATCCAAGTGTCAGCCTCTCTCAAGCTTCTCTTATTGATATTTTCTTATACAAGAGGTGCAGAAACATAGCATGTGGAAGCGCATTACCTGCGGAGGACTGTACCTGTGAGCTGTGCTCAAAGAGAAATGGTTTCTGCAACCTTTGCATGTGTGTGATTTGCAACAAGTTTGATTTTGAGGTTAACACATGCCGCTGGGTCGGGTGTGATTTGTGTTCTCACTGGACTCACACTGATTGTGCTATTCGAAATGGGCAGATTGGCATGGGTCCTTCTGTTAAAAACGGGGTAAGCTCAGCAGAGATGCTTTTTAGGTGCCGAGCTTGCAGTAGGACATCGGAGTTATTAGGGTGGGTAAAAGATGTTTTCCAGCATTGTGCACCAAGCTGGGATAGGGATGCTTTGATTAGAGAACTTGACTATGTAAGTAGAATTTTCCGTGGGAGTGAGGACCCAAGAGGCAGGAAACTCTTCTGGAAATGTGAAGAGCTCATAGAAAAATTGAAAAGTGGGGTTGCAGAACCTATTCCTTGTAAAGCAATCTTAATGTTTTTTCAAGGTAAATCTTTATTCACGGGCTTGATATACCATTATGCTCATTTGCTGTATTTATTGTCGATTTTTTTTTTGTGGTAAATGAACACAAATATAAGGTCAATTAGACGTTAACTGGCTCTGATTGGTTAACCAATGATCTGATTTCATATTTTCAGTATACATATATACATATATATTTTGTTTATGCCAACCCTTATTTTGGATAGTGAACTTGGTATCAATGGTTCCTGAGTGTGGTTTCAGCTTCCCTTTTTTTCTTTTTTTTTTCCCGAATTGTTTCAAAAGACACTTGAACAACTTCAAAATATAGGCACTGGAAGTTTCCAGATCAAAGTATATTTTGACAAAGCGCTCTTCAGCACCACCTTTTATGTAGACTCTGGATAAATAAGTCAGTTTAGATGTGGTTGATGAGTTTCAGCTACTCATCTGGTATTCAGTGATCTTAGCAGAAATTAACTGAGAATTCAGCATTTTTATCCAAACTTTGTTTACCTGAGCGGAGGAATGAGCTGCAATAAGAATAAAGTTTGTTATCTGGGTTACCACCATTTGCATGTCTTGCTGTTACTTTTATTTGTTAAGAGTACATTAGTAGACAGGTAGGGTCTATCTCATGCACCAGTTAGTATGTTTTGGTTCTGAATTTGTCTGGTGTATTAATTTGGAGAGAAGCCACACCAAAAGTTGACTTTTACCTATATATCATTGTCTTGTTCTATGGATTCATAGCGCTTCCTTTTTCTTGTTTGTTCTTTAACTTTAGTTCTAGATGAAATTAAATTACGTGTCGAATAGGAAAATTTACTGAGAGAAAGTACAGTGCTAAAAAACGTTCAGGTGGATTGAGCCTTTTTCCAAAAGTCTTGCATTAAGCTCATCTTTCCATGTTGGTTCTTTACTCGTCCCGTTTTACTCAAAATTGTACTTCCTTTACAGAGCTCGAAGACCCCTTGAAGAATCAAGACAGTGAAGAAGCTAACAAGATGATATCCCCACAGGAAGCATTCAATAAGATAGCTGACGTAGTCCAAGAAGCTGTTAGAAAGATGGAAATGGTAGCTGAGGAGAAAATGCGGATGGTGAAAAAAGCCCGCTTAGCTGTAGAGGCTTGCGAGCAAGAGCTCAAGGATAAAGCTCGAGAAGTTGCCGCACTCAAGATGGAAAGGCAGAGAAAGAAGATACAAATTGACGAGCTTGAAAGTATCGTTAGACTCAAACAGGCTGAAGCTGATATGTTCGAGCTGAAGGCCAACGAAGCTCGACGAGAAGCTGAGAGGCTACAAAGAATCGCGCTTGCCAAAACCGAGAAGTCAGAAGAGGATTACGCAAGTAGGTATCTCAAGCAAAGATTGCACGAGGCCGAAGCTGAGAAGCAGTATTTGTTTGAAAAAATTAAGCTTCAGGAAAGTTCGAGGGCATCACAGAGCAGTGCAGGAGCAAGTGACCCTTCTCAGATGATGTACAGCAAAATCCAGGATCTCCTCAAGAACATGTATAATACACCTTCTAAGGCGGAGGGCCAATCAACCGATCTTCATTCTCTGGGTGCAATTCCTTGAGTTTTTGTTGTCTGTACATTAGATATTTAAAAATGTTTTAACTTGGCATGAAAAGTTTTACTTTTCTGTGCGACTTATTGCTATCGAACCTGTTGTTGTACTAATTTCTTGTATCACAGGAGCAAGCTCCACGAACGGCCATGTGAAATGCGTAAATCTTTTGTTGAATTATGAACTCTGTTGTGTTGGTTGGTAGTGGTTTTGTTATGACAAATGATAGTGTATGGCCTGTTAGCTGTCACATGGTTGCCTTGGATATGTGGTCAAAACTGGAAATGATAAGAATTGGCTGGTTGTGAAATTAAGGTGCAATCTTGATTTAATGTTATCTCAGTAAAAGGTGCTAATGTAATGATCCAGGGCTGATTATCTGGACATGTGGAAAAAAGGGAAAAAGCAGGGCCTAAGAGAATCCTTAGCTTTTGCTACTTTATGTTTACTTGGGATGTAAGGCGATCTTGATGCTCTCACAACAAAGGATTTGGAGATTTGGATGATTTTATGCTGTTTATCTTTTTCCCTAACATGCCATGATGTAAAGTAAAATTGGTCTGTGGATGAGAAGAAATCACAATACAATGTTAGATCTATTTTAAAAATAAGTTATATTGTTTGGTTAAGGAATATTCAAGATATCCAACTTAAGTTTTAGCACATTCTAGCTTCCTTTTTTTCCCCATTGATAAGGTTATTCTTGGTGACTGTATATTATATATGCAGCAAGGATAAGATTGGGTTTTAAAGTATTATCACAATTCACATCTAAAAAAGTAATCCAAGGACCCAAAGAAGGCTAAATATTTGGCTTGAAGTTCCAGTATTCAACTTTTTAAAGACAGAATATTTCCAAGTTCACATGGTTAACTCCACATATACACTTTGCACTCCGCATAACCCAATTTCCAGGTCTGGTAAAAGCTTCAATTTCAGCCCATTGTCAGTGATGTTGAACAAGACTCTGATCATTCTCATCTTCTTGCTGTCAATATCTCATCATTCTGGTAAACATTCTTATTGCATTCAGATCTATAACTCTTTGTCTCATCCAATCTGAATTCTGTTTTTGGTGGTGTTAGATGCGCAGTTTGAGGACTATTGCATAGCAGATGAGCAAACACCAGAGGACGAGCTGGTGGCAGCAATGAAGTGGGCTTGTGGCAATGGCGCAGATTGCCGTTTGATTCAAGAGAAACAGCCATGCTATCTCCCAAACACACCAAAGGACCATGCCTCTTATGCATTCAATAGCTACTATCAGAATATGAAGCACAAAGGAGGCAGTTGCTATTTCAATGCTGCTGCTGTTTTAACTGCTCTTAATCCAAGTAAGAAAACTTCATTCAATACTTAATTTATTGAATCATGCCACTTATTTTATTTAAACCGAATATTTGAACTTAAATTGCTTGCATATTAAGGGTTAATTCTTACCACTAGCTTGTAGCTCAAGTGGTATCACTAACCCTTTATAAGGGTGTTAACCAGGGTTCGAACCCTGTATCTTTCAGTTTATTTGGAATTTATCTCCTCCCCTCCAACCAGTACTCCCAACTTATTAAAAAAAAAAAAGGTTAATTCTTCCAAAACTGGATTAACCATCTTCTTTTCCATCAAGCACCCTCTAGAAAAGAAGATAAGTTAATGGTGGGAAACCAATAAAAGATTTAAAGGGAGCAAAATTGAGTATAGAAGACAAAATGAGAGGAAAATGGAAATACACAAGTTCTATTTTTTTAAATAAAAATTGTTCTATTAAACCAAGTGTAATTATTATTATTATTATTATTATTATTATTATTATTATCACCCCTAAGGTTTGGCCTAATTACAAAAAAAAACCAGACATGTTTTAAAAATACAAAAAGCCCCTATGTTTGATTTTTTCTTAAATTTAAGGGGGTAACTTTGATATTTTTAGAAATATTAGGTGTTTTTTGAAATGATTTTTGCTTATAAGGAGGAAAATGTAAGACGAATCATAACTCAAGGAGCTTTTTGTAATTTTCAAAAATCTTTGTGTTTTTTTGTAATTAGTCTGAACCTCAGGGACATTTTTGCAATTATCCCTTATTATTATTATTATTATTATTATTATTATTATTATTATTGCAATGGGGTTACTTTACTATAGTTGAAAGTTCAGGGGAGGTTAGTGCAATTTCCCCCCTGAGAATAATAATACACACAAAGAGGTTCTGAAATTGTGTGTTTTGTTACCAATTGGCAGGCCATGACTCGTGCAAGTTTGAGTCTCTCCCTTGAGCCCATTACTCAACAGACGAGCTTCTTTTTCACAGTTAAACATTTCAACTTTTTGTAGCAAATACATCTGAAAGATTTGTATTACAAATTTACAGTGCAAAATTTGATTAAATTGCTAATAGCCTAATTTCCTGTGTGCTTCTTGATTCTGCTAAAATTAGCCAATACAAGACCCAATTAAGCATTTTGGGCTTCCATGTGTGCCCAATGTCGGCTTAGTGGGCTTTCAATTCAACTTGTTTTTTGCTTGGGGTATAAATTCAGCCCGCCCCCTACAGTAGTCTAGTTTGAGATTGCTGCACATTTAAGAATATTTATGGGCTCAAGGCAGGACCTAAAAATGATTTTAAAAATTCGAAATGCAAAACTCCAGCCAGGGTAAAACTGTGCCGTTAGTTATTGAGCTGAATTGGGTCTACAATATGAGCCAATCGTAATAGTTGTGTTAGTATTTAGTAGTAAGTGATGATGATAACAATAACGTCACCTACACATTCATAATATGATTAATATGCTTGAAGTATAATGGTGTTATTAAAATAAAAAGTAAATATTCCAATTTGAAATGCAATTTGAAAATTCTATGTCAAAGTGAGCATAAAACACCAGTTTGGCTCCCATTAGTACATCTAATGGCGTATGGACTGTTTAATCTCAGAAGGTGTTTGCCTAAGGCTCAATTTGGGTGGAAGGATTTGAGCTATGGATTTGAAATGATATTGTTTAGATTGATTCGTTCTATAATAAATTTCAAATCCTTAAAAGATATAAACATGAAAAAATGGATATTTTAACTCATAAAGTGTTGCTTTAACACTGTTATATTTTTCTCCCTTTTTCGATGTAATGAATTCCTAATATGCGACTTTATTAAAAAAATTATGATGTTTTATCTTAAGAACGGATACTTTTACTTATAAAAGTAATACTTTAAGTCTTTCATATTTATTTTTCTTTTTCATTGTAATGAACTCTTAACCTGTAACTGTATTTAAGAAAACATGATATGTACTTCATCTCAAACAATGGATAATTTTACTCATTAAGGTGTTATTTTAACACTGTCATATTTATTTTTCCTTCTTCATGTGTTGGATTCTGTAATAAAACATGATACTTATCTTAAAAAGTAGATACTTTTAGTCATAAAGTGTTACTTTAACTCCGTCATATTTATTTTTCCTTCATCACTGTACTGAATTCATAATATATGATTTTATTAAAAAAACATGATATTTTATCTCAAAAAATAGATAATTTTACTCATAAAAGTGTTATTTTAACTCTGTCATGTTTATTTTTTATTCTTCACTATAATGAATTCCTAATTATGACTATATTAAAAAACATGATATTTTGTCCTAAAAAACGATACTTTTACTAATAAAAGTGTTACTTAACTATATCATATTTATTTTTCCTTATTCACTGTACTGAAATTCCTAATTTTTGATTGTAATAAAAATATGATACTTTATAAAATGTGCAGTTTATTATGCTTACGCAAATAAGGAAGATTAAATGAGGAGTTCAGATGAAAGAGAGATGTCATCTTCTTTCTCATACAAGAAATTACAGTGATGTATCAACTATCAACAACTTTGGTGCCTTTTCTTTCCAATTGATAGAGAAACGGAAAAATGGCGTGAAGGGGAAAAAAACGGGAAAAGAAGAGAGAGGGAAGGATGCAGAAAAAAAAAAAGGAGGAAAATAAGGAAAGCAAAAGGAATAAAGAGAATTTCCTCAAAAAAAAAAAAAGGAAGAAAGAGAAAAAAAAATTAAATAAATCTTAAAAACCCCAAAAAATGGGTCAAGCAGGTGGATGGGGCGGGTGTGATCCGTAAGACGATCCTAATTAAATTTTTGTCTTTTTAAAAATTACCTATAAGCTCCTAAGACATCTTGTTTTGAGAGCTTAAAGATTTTTTTTCTCAAAAAAAATTACCAAACATTATTGAAGAGCTTATAAATACTTAAATATCTTATAAGATATTTTTATTCATAAACACCCTCGAAGTTGGCACCTCAAAATGTCATTTCATCTTAAACACCCCAAACATAAGTAAGAAAATTGTTCATAATTAATGGGCTGAAAATACATCTTAAGCTAAGTGGGTACGTCAAAATTCCATTTCATTAAGGCAGATCCCAACAAACCCACTCAAAATTTGAAAAAAAAAAAAAAATTGGGGAGACAATAACAAGGAAACTTTAACATATCCATATGTTGTAATATGTGGACCATCTCCTACTCCTAGTCTCAGTGCCATAGACATGAAAAAAATATTGTCAAGCAAATAGTCTGAGATCATAATTAAGAATCTCAAAATGCAATTCCAGCTCTTTGTTAAAACAGTACCATTTAGGGAAATATATTAAACTCCCAATAAATGATACTGATAGACATAGTATTTTAATTTATGTAATCTTCCCCTGCCATATTTAGTTGCTAAAAAAGCATTGTCAATGTTACATCAAACAGAACCCTGAAACATTGGACTTCATTTCTGATATAACCACATCACTCTTTTGTCTTTTAATTTGACAGGCACCACATTCTTTTTTCTCTTTTTGTATTTGTTTGTTTCTATTATTTGATTATTCAGAACCCTTCGGTTCTTGAATGGGGTCATTCTACAGAGTTCCAATATAAATGAATATGTTTTTTTGTTATGGAAACTCTAAGCATTTATTCAATTTCCGTGCAAGTCCATGTAATTAACAAGGAAAGGCCATGTGACATTGGTTCCCAATGTGATTATTTTTGTATGTGGAAATCAGGAAATGTGTGTAAGGATTTTGACGCTCCTGAAAAGTGCAAGTCACTCCAAGTTAAGGTAATTGAGCAGTCAGTCCATTTCTTTTCTCTAAACTGGTGAAATCTTCGAATGGTAACTAGTTTGCAACACAAACAATAATATTAGAGGTCTTTGGAGTTGTCCCAAGGAGACCCTCAGATGTTTAAGTCAGCCACTGTAAGAGAGAAAAATTCATAGCACAAGAATATAATTCAGAGTAATAAAGTGAACTTACATATAAATATGTAAGAATCTTTTATAGATGGGATGATAGGCCGCATAAGCTTAGTGTAATAAAGTGGGTTGTTTGGGCTATAGTAAGCCCCGTGGGCTATTTAGACTGAGTCTCATGGGCTAATAATAATATTTATGAGTTAATAATTAAATAATGGCATAGTTAAATGTAAAAAAATGTATAATTACGATTTTACCCCCCAATAAATGTAAAATTACTTATATTTCTTTGTTATATTATATTATATTATATAAAATAATAGTGTAATACATTAATTATTTTGTGATAGATTTAAAATATTGAATAATATATATATATATATATCAATCAAACAAGTATGTAAGATAGCCCAAGATTTGAATATAAACATAAATTTAACAGGCTATCAAGTTTAAAACATTAAATTTCTATAAAAAAAAATAAAAATTAAATTCAGTTTTGAATGGTTCAACCGCATAAAAATTAAAAACTAAGAACTAACTGGATAGTGTTGGAATTTGGTCTTTGATAAATAGGGTGTTGACCCGATTTTGACCAAATAATTAAGTGGTTTCCATTAGTGAAAAATGTAATTAAATTATTAGTAAAAATTCTACTAAGAGAGTAGATGAGAATAGCATTTGGAATTTCTCAAAATCGATTCCGGGTGAATGAGAAATTAATACTAGAAGTTAGCCACTTAATACAAATAAATGGTATGAAAAATGGAAAATGTGGGAAAGGATAGATGCTTCATCCCACATAGAAAAATGAGGATAAGTTTGCACACTTAATATATCCCAAATTGGACATATGGGTTTGGGCCCTTGGGGGCACCCAAGTTTTTAAAGGGGTGAGGACCTACATGTTTGTGGGTTTGGTTCAAAGCACACGCGCGCGCCACCCGACCCGGCTTGGGCTTGGGCTTCAAGGCTCTTATTCTTTTTGAACCAAAACCCTTTAAAATAAATGTTTAATTAATTTTTGTAATTAATTAAATGAATTCAACCTGGGAAGAGTTCGGGCGGGTCGTGCTACCTGCCGAAGTTTTGCGAACGAGCGCATGGGTTGCCCACGGCCCGTGCGTCGGGGTCGTGCGCCCTGCCGAACTTTTTGCACCAAATAAGACGGCGGGCGCACGGCCCATGCGTGCAGTCGTGCGCCCGAACAAAAAGCAGTGCGTTTGTCGGTGCAAAATGTGTCTTTTCGAGCCAAAAGACGCAATCTTTCCATACGAGGCACTTGAGGCCTATAATATCGACCCTTGATGACTGAAAACAACACACGAAATTATCAGCAACCTAAAATCGAGCATTGCATTTGCATATCGTCTGATTTCCTTCAAAAGCTTAAAAGTTCGAACTCTTGTTGTTCGTTGTTGTTCCGGTTTTGCTAGTGCTGCTAACCGGGACTGTAAAAGTCGTTGTATCTTAGAGACGAGCGCCAGAACCGTAAGCACTCGGTATACGGGGCGTTTTCGTCTTGCGGAGACTGAATCGAATTCAGGCCTCGATTAAAAGCCATACACTTAGCCATTTTCTTCCTATACAGAAACCTCACAAAAATTTTTACCTAATAATCGCAAGACGAAAAATTTACTTTGTTTCTGTTGAAGACGATGGCTCTAGTTTCGAAGGTTGTTTCTCCTGCTCATGGCGAGAAACCGGCGAAGATCTCCGGTGTCGACTTCAAGAGATGGCAACAGAAGATGATGTTCTACGTGACGACTTTGGGTGTGTCCCGTTTTCTGAAGGAGGATCCCACTTGGAGATGAAGAATCCGACAATCAACGGAAAATCGTTGTGGATGCTTGGCATAACAGTGATTTCCTGTGTCGAAATTATGTTTTGAATCGGTTAGACGATACCTTGTACAACGTCTATAGTTCGTTCAAAACGTCCAAAGAGTTGTGGGACTCTTTGGAGAAGAAATGTAAAACAGAAGATGTCGGTGCAAAGAAATTTGTAGTCGGTAAATTTCTGGATTATAAGATGGTTGACACCAAGACGGTGATTAGCCAAGTGCAAGAAATTCAGATCATAATTCACGACTTAGTGTCTGAAGGGATGATTCTGAGTGAGTCGTTCCAAGTGGCTGCGGTTATCGAAAAATTGTCGCCATCGTGGAAAGATTTTAAGAACTACCTCAAGCACAAACGGAAGGAAATGGGGCTTGAGGATTTGATAGTTCTGTAAGTCCAAGCGGCTACGATAATCTAGAGGGGGGTGAATAGATTATCTCTATCTTTTCGATTTCGCCCTCTTTTTCGAATCAATTACGCCAAGACAATAATAAAGGTGCGGAATGTAAACAACACGCGTCGATTTATAGAGGTTCAACCCACCTAGGGCCTAATCCTCTACCACCCCAAAGATCTCAGGGATGGATTTCAAAAAGAAAAAAGATTTTATTAATTTTCAAAATTAATACAACACCTTACAACATCACCTTGAAGAGCACCACACTCTTCTACAACACCACCTTTGAGATTACCACAATCTCTCTTGAAGATTACCACAATCTCCAACGGCACCTTGTGAAGATTACCACAATCTTCAACCTTGAAGAATACCAAATTCTTCAATATCTCAAGAGCACCACACTCTTGAAACACCTATCACCTAGATCACCCAAGTGTATTCTTTCCACAAGAATACTCACAAGGATGTCTTGTGTTGAATGATGACAAAAATCAAGATTACAACTCAATAATGAATATTACAATTTGAGTGCAAGTGTAATCAAGAAAAGCCTAGACCTCAAGATGTGAAAGTGAAATACTTAGGCTATAAATACAACAAGAGTGTTGAATATGAAGACTTGGAAATTTGCAGATTTCTTGTTGTTAGATTGCTTGTATTGTTGTCTCTTGTTTCTTCAATTCATCCTCTATTTATAGGGAAGTCTTCACCAACATAGGCTCCCAACATAGGCTCCTCTATCTTCACTTTTGTCTACAAAAAGAAGATCATAAGATGTAGAAATATTGTACAAAAATCAAAAGTAAATCTTGTCAAAGAATTAAAGCGGTATAATTTTCTTTGTCACAAAATAACATAGAGGCGACCGGTTGTCCTGTTTAAGATTTCGAACGTTTGAAAAAGAAAGTGCGATCCAGTGCAGTGTCGTCGGGGGGTCGGCCAGGTCGGCCGGGTGTGTGGATCGGTCGCCTAGGGTGCGACCGTCGGCTCACCTCGACCCGTACCCCTCCTTCTTTTTCACGAATTTGTTTGTTTTGTTCTGCTTTCATTTTTTTAACTCTTCGTGCTGGTCGACGCTTTGGGCACGGCCGACCTCAATTTGAAATGTTGTCTCGATTTTTGTCAAAATAAACTTCAAGAAATACTCCAAAAAATTAGTAAAAACATTTTAAATCAATTGGGAGTATTTGGACAACATTTACAAACATTGTTTTGGTGTAAAACCAATATAAACAAAATCATCAAAAGTGTTGTCCAATTTTAATCAAATTAAAAACTCTAAGAAATACTCCAAAAATTAGTAAAAACATTTTAAATCATTTAGGAGTATTTGGACAACATATAAAAACATTGTTTTGGTATAAAAACTCATTTAAACAAAATCATCAAAATCTTGATAAAAACATTTATCTAACAAGTTCGACTTCGGATTGAGGAAGACAACCGGGATTCCGAATGGAAATCGGCAAATGTGGGGGTATGATCATAATTTGTGGAACACCAGTGGAGTTTCTGTTGCATTTTTAAATGTAATAGAAGGTGTTGCCAAAAGTGTTGTAAACACCAAAACCACATTTGCATGAGGTATTGTCGAAAGTGTTGTAACACTAAAGGCAGACACCGTAAAAAGTTGAATCTGAAGTCTTACTAAAGCTGTGATAACATCAAAGGTTACACACCTTGTAAAAGATGGAGTTATTGGAACTAAGATCTGAAATCTGGTAGAACGAGATTCTAACTAGATTGTCGGGACAATGTTCTAACAAAATAAAATAAAAATGGCCTAGAGCCATAAAAATTCTGGATGATCTTGTGTTAAACAAGATATCAGAAGTTGAAAGGGGAGCTTTACTTTTTAGCAAACCACATAAAGGAGATTGTCTTGGAATATGGGGGTGCTTTGGAAAAAGTAGAAACGCCGAATGAAATAAATTCAGCATTTATGATATAAGTGATGGTACGATCATTAAATCAAGAAATGTTGTATTTATTAAAGGTATATTTTCTTGGAAAGGAAAGAGGTAAGTCTAGACGTTTTTGTTGTAGACATAATACCAATAAATAGTTGATTTCGAATGGGGTTATTTCGGTTGACTACGTGAAGTCAAAGAAAAACCTTGCGGATCCACTTATGAAAGGCATAAATCGAGATCAACTGTATAAACTGTTAAGGGGAATGGGTTTAAAATCCACAACTTAAAGAATGTTCATAGCGGTAACCAAAACTCTTGTGAATGGAGATCCCAAGCGTTGGTTCAATGGGACAACTAAGTTATGAATGTTCAGATGAGCACTTGAAAAATGTGTTAGCTCATTCTCGATATATCCAAGTGAATGTAAACCTGCTGAATGTGGTGAGGTTAAGTTTAAGACTTTTAATGATTCCTATACCGAAAGGTGGAGTATGGCAGGATACTCTTCAATAGGAGATCACCTATATAAGTGAGAAGTAATGGCCGCTTCAAAAGAAACACTTATGAATCTAAGATATGGTACATGGCCGAAATGGACACAACGTGAGAACAACAAGTGTTAGAGTTGTTATTGTGTAAGTACTGTTGTCTTGGTTTACACAAACGGATGAGTAGTTCAATACATCGCGTCATAAGCCTAGTAAAACCGATAGTATTTTACTAAGGAAGGTTCAAAGCCACAAGCTACCTATCCTGATGCAATAACGATTCGCCGAGACTTTCAAGCGAATCTGCATACACACATGTATTAATTTCATTCATGTGGGGGATTGTTGGAATTTGGTCTTTGATAAATAGGATGTTGACCCGATTTTGACCAAATAATTAAGTAGTTTCCATTAGTGAAAAATGGAATTAAATTATTTGTAAAAATTCTACTAAGAGAGTAGATGAGAATAGCATTTGGAATTTCTCAAAATCGATTAGGGAGAATGAGAAATTAATCTTTAGAAGTTAGCCACTTAATACAAATAAATGGTATGAAAAATAGAAAATGTGGGGAAGGATAGATGCTCCATCCCACATAGGAAAATGAGGATAAGTTTGCACACTTAATATATCCCAAGTTGGACATATAGGTTTGGGCCCTTGGGGGCACCCAAGTTTTTAAAGGGGTGAGGACCTACATGCTTGTGGGCTTGGTTCAAAGCACACGCGCGCGCCGCCCGGCCCCGGGTCCGGGTCGTGGGCTTGGGCTTCAAGGCCCTTATTCTTTTTGAACCAAAACCCTTTAAAATAAATGTTTAATTAATTTTTGTGATTAATTAAACCGATTTAATTAATTTTTTGTAATTAATTAAATGAATTCAACCTGGGAAGAGTTCGGACCCGCACATGGCCCGTGCGGTCGGGTCGTGCTACCTACCGAAGTTTTGCGAACGAAGCGACGCCGCCGCGCACGGCTTTGTGCGTGGTCGTGCGCCTGCCGAACTGTAGAACTTTTTCGCACCAAATAAGACGGCCGTGCGTGCGTCGTCGCGCCCGAACAGTGCGTCTGTCAAAGGTCAAAATGTGTCTTTTCGAGCCAAAAGACGCGATCTTTCCATACGAGGCGCCTGAGGCCTATAATAATCGACCCCTGATGACTGAAAACAACACACGAAATTATCAGCAACCTAAAATCGAGCATTGCATTTGCATATTGTCTGATTTCCTTCAAAAGCTTGAAAGTTCGAACTCTTGATGTTCGTTGTTGTTCAGGTTTTGCTAGTGCTGCTAACCGGGACTGTAAAAGTCGTTGTATCTTAGAGACGAGCGCCGGAACCGTAAACACTCGGTATACGGGGCGTTTTCGTCTTGCGGAGACTAAATCGAATTCAGGCCTCGACTAAAAGCCATACACTTAGCCATTTTCTTTCTATACAGAAACCTCACAAAAATTTTTACCTAACAGATAGATCCTACAACCACCGGTTCATGATCGAACCGGTTGATCTGGTTTGATTTTAAAATAAGGGTGAGGATGATGTAATTGTGACCACATTAGTGAGTGGTAACCTTTTAGAAAACGATTTGGGGAAGAGCTTTATAATGAAAAGTTTTAAGTACTAAACGTTGTTTTCAAATTAGGAAAAATAATAACAACATATTTTCATATCTTTTACTGTGCAAGCACTATTGTTTTCTTCACTCTAATTTTATAATAGATTTTATTTGATTGATGGAAGACAAATTTTAAAAGGATTTCTCGAATAGAAATATTCCAACAATCAAACAAGAAAAAAAACAAACACTATTATATTGGAGAAAAATGAGCACCAATTGTGGCCAGTTAAGTCATTATTATAGCGCTCTATCTTTTCCATCTCCCATCCGTAGTCCAACATGTGTTCACACATTGAATTGAAATCTTGACAACACTACATTACTACACACCAATCTCTCTCTTTCTCTCTCACTGTCCCTCTTTTTCCACGCGCAAGAAGGACAAGGAATGGGCCATCATCAATTCCACCACTACAATATACCCCTTTTCTTAAATGAGATGGGAGAGATTCGATAGGAATAGGCAATTCGGATCATGTTCGAATTTGCGGGTTGAATTAATACACAATATTTACACCAATTCCGTGAACTCGAACACAATCCAATTAATTATTCAGATCAAATCCATCAATTCAAATACGACTTGTTTTTATCACATTGATAATCCGAACATAACCTGAAATGACATTTATATTTTACAACTTACATGGGTTTATGTAGGATGTTTATGTTAATTAATAAACTGAATATATAAACAGATTACAAACTAACGGGTTAAACATAGCATTCACAGATCAATTCGGGTCAATATGTGCTACTTAGATCGGGCCCATTTTGAGTTGAACCCACGATCACTCAATCCTAACCCGTTTATAACTTATTAAGGTTCAAATCGCGGTTTCGCCTGCGACATTGTCACCCCTAGGATTAGGATTTAAACTGAAAGACCAATCTCCATTCAAATAAATCCCCTCACTTTTAACTCTGTAGAGCAAGAAATCATTGCCCCTTCCCAGAAAAAGACTCAAATTTTAGGCCTCTGTTTCTTTGAATGCTGTACAGATGTCTGATCAGAAGTCATTCAATGTTAGATCAGTCTACAGTCATTAATACTGCTCCATTAATTTGTGAAACAAGGTGTTCGCTCCTTATTCCTACACATAAGAACATGACCCTTCTTTAAAAAAATATATTTATTTGTTAATCTGGTAGGACCCGGTTAACCCTTTATCTAAGCCTTGCATCAAAAATTTAAAATCTTTTCGAGGAAAAAGAATAGTGCGGATATTAAATTTCCTGAATATAAAATAGGAAAAGGGGAATTTTAGTGGGTGTGTTTATAAATGTTGCTATGTAGGTAGGTGAAGACATTGATATCATTACTACTACTCTCTTTCTTGTGTGTTATTTGTTCCTTCTTGACTTGGCTGGTAGTTGTACCATTGTTGCAAAAGCTTTGATAATAGTTTGTAAAAAATGAGTTCTCTTGGTGTGGGTGTGAGTCCTGGTAATGTTCCAGTGTACCATGGGAGCAAATTGAAGGTGATTGACAGGAGAGTGAGGGTTGCAGAGCTGGTTCTGAGGTGTTTGATATGTGGTTTAGCCATTGTTTCTGCTGTTCTTATAGTGACTGACACTCAGGTTAGGGAAATCTTCACAATTCGGAAGAGGGCCAAGTTTACAGACATGAAAGCTCTTGTGTAAGATCTTTTTGGCTTTCTCTAAGTGAATGTTGTTAAGTACAAATTTTGGTGTTTTTTTATGTTTTGTTTCGAATAATTGCAGTTTCTTGGTAATAGCCAATGGGATAGCTGCTGCATACTCACTGGTCCAAGTTTTGAGGTGTGTTGTGAGTATGATTAAAGGGACTGTTCTATTCAACAAGCCTTTGGCTTGGGCCATTTTCTCTGGTGATCAGGTACTGTATTTGTGCTTGTTTTCTACAGCATTTACTGTTGTGTTTGCATCCATGAGGTTAAGATACTTTGTTGTTCATGATGTTTTGTAAGTTAATATGTTTGGAGCATTTAACAGTGGTAGGGAAAGTATGTGCATTGCAGTATTTTGTGTTCCTTAATTTTGCTTCACCTGGGAAAAGGTGGAGTATTGGAAAGAGGAAAGAGAAACTTTGTTTTGTTTAGCTTGTTACTTTATGACAGCAAATATTTTGCTAATTGTTATCTATATTCTAAAGATCCCCTCCTAGCACTAGACTCCAGTTTGTAGCTTGCGTAGCACCTAGCGGTTTTTAGAGTACTTATTGCTATACAGAACTATGTCAGTGTGTGAGTTAGAGGTTTTGTGGTGCTAATGTTGTTGATAGGTAATAGCAGTCTCGTTTATGTCCCAGTTTCGCGTAACACCCAAATTTGCAGTAATTTATCCTATTAACTTTGAAGAACTTGAATTTTGCTAGCACACATCTAGAAGCTTTAGGCCACTGGTATTTAGCCTTGGAGACATTCCAGATAAACCTTTATGTTTCAGTATAAGTTCAGGATAAGGCCGGTGCCTACTGAAAACTATGTGAAGTGGGGGTGATTGTTCAAAACAAGGACCATTCTCTGTAAAATGAACAATTGTCAAACTAGGGGCTGAACAAAATAACGGCAAATTGCTCAATTTCGAGCTCACCGCATCCAAATAGTTAGCTCAACTTATAACAATAGTTTGCTGTGTCCAGCGAAAAAGCTAGTAGAAATCTGCTCACGGGTGAAACGTAGTTGAATGGAACTTATACATTGCAAAAACAGGGAAGTAAAGAAGAAAAAAGAGCAAAAAATTATATCCTCTTTCCCGATAAGGCAATGTTGTGTCTAATTAGGCTCTCAATTAAAGCTCTGTACTTCTGGTTAATGGTTATGCTCTCTAGTCGATCCTACCAACTGACATGTTTTGTTTCTAAACGAGGTCCTGTAGGTTCTCAATTCCTAAAAAAATCTTGCTACTGACAATTACAAATACTATCATTGCAATTTAGCCCAATTACAAGAAAACTCAGTTATCTTTCAAAATTTACAAAATTACAAATACCAACTTGATAATATGTTTCCAGTTTTGTATATACAAACCTTCAAGGAGGTATTTGTAATTTCAAAAGAATAAGCGGATTTTCCTTTCTTAGGTTAAACCTCAATTGTTCCTTACTAGGAAATTGCATGAAAACTTACTAATGAAGATATTTTCGACATGTCTGTGTTGGTTCACCCGTTGCAGGTAATGGCCTACTTGACTTTGTCTGCAGTGGCGGCTGCTGTGCAGTCGGGAATTATCGCGCAATTTGGGCAAACGGAACTCCAATGGATGAAAACTTGCAATTTGTATGCGAAATTTTGCAACCAAGTTGGGGAGGGTGTAGCCAGCTCGTTACTCGCGTGCCTTTCGATGGTGCTTCTTTCAGCTATATCAGCTTATGGTCTGTTTCGTTTGTATGGAGACAATAAGGGAAAGAGCAGCGGAGGAGGATGGTAAAAACTAGGATTATATGATACTAACAGTGTAGCATGTTCTAAATGTTGGTCCTTTTGCGTTGTATAATAAAAGTATGTATGGATTTTGTGAAGATTTTCCATGTGCTCGTGGACAAATTTAAGTCTTGTTCAGTACTTCCTCAGATGAATTTAAGCAACTGTGAATCAAATGGGAAGGAAAAGATATAGACAAAAAAGATTCATTCCTGTGACAAATTGTTGGCATACGGAGGTCATATAAAATGAGAACAATGGCTTAATAATCTGCATGAAACGGACTAAGCATGAATAATATATAAACAATAAAATGTAGAGGTATTAAGCGGGACGGGACGGTGCTGGCCCGTTGGGCCAAGGAGGAAATCGGGCCGGGTCAAACAATAATAGTCCCTCTAATTTCAGAGCTCAGTCCGGCCCAGAGAATGAAAAATACACTGAAAACCCCGAGCTGGTCAGGTATGGGCCTATTGGGCTGGGGTTTAGAGGCCCGGTATTTTTCGGGCTTGGAATATTATCCATTTGATAATTTAATTTTTCATCCATTTGTTTATTTATTTTTAAATTTTAATAAAAGTCCGATAAATGAAATACTTAACAGAAAACCTTGGTTTCTTTTCTATTTATGATTCGATTCAATCAATATGCACCACTTCCCCAAAAAAAAAAATTTATTACCTTTAAGTATTAAAATCCTAACTCATATTTGAGACAATAAATTTCTAAACATCGAAATATACTAACTAAACATACATATTTATAACAATAGTGAAGGAAGTGAAGATCGGCATTAGGAACAATAAGAATTTTGAATTTAGTATACACAGGGGCTGAGCTAGAAAACGGTGACTATGGGGCAAGATTTATTTTTTCTTGAAACTAATAGATGAATAAGTATTTTTCTATTTTTTAGAGGGGGGGCAAAATTATATAATTTAACAATATTATATACAAAAATTATATTAATTATGAATAATTCTGAAGTTGAGAGGGGCGGCCGACGCCGCCAGATCCCCCTTGGCACCGTTATTTAGCGTACCAGTGTACCACCGGTATATTGCCTATTCACACGGCGAGAGTGTAATTTGGTTTGCTCATTCATTTTCACTGATTAGTTTTGATCTTGCTTCTCTTTGGTTAAGACTTTTGTCTTGGCTTATTAGGCTCATATATCAATTTGCTTTGTTTCTACTTTCTAGGGATGACGATTTGACCTGTCACGATCATAACCCACCCTGACCAGCCCTGCCCTGCCCTGCCCAGTGGCCCGCGACAAGGTGGGTCTATGTACCATCTCTGATCCGTGGATACCCGTCCTGTGCTAGCATTTTTATTTATTTTTAGTGTATTTAGTATATGTTTTATAGATATATTATATAAGATAATGTGATTTTTACGTGGTTAATGTTATGGCAAAAACTTGTATAAGACCGTCTTAGGGGTCTATATACGTAAGCGAATCCTATTTACCTAACCCATTTCCCATACCTGCCCGGATCCAATTGTTTTTAGTTTTCTTTTTCAGATTTTGTTTTTCTTTTCAGTTTTCAACTAGGGTTTATTTCTTTTTTTCCTCTTCGTGCTTTCTTCTTCTTTTGTACTTCTTCTCAATTCTTCTACATCCCGACCTAACTTCTTTTCGGTTCTTTCTTGCTTTGTGTGTTTGTCGTTCTTTTTTTTTTGGTTTTCTCTTGGTTCGACACTTCCAAAGTGTATTTCTCGCCGGTGGTTTTTGCTCGTGGCCGAAGTGTCTTTCAACCATTGAAGTTTGAAGGTTTGTAAATTAGCTTGATGGTTTCTGGAAAAATTTGCATTATTTTTTGTGAATATATTTAGCGATTTTTATAGTTTACTAAAGTAGAATAATTTGTAGATTTGTGTGTCGAACTTTTTATTAAACTGCATTTTTATTATATTTGTTGTTAGATGGTGATTGAAATTACAAACATTGTTGTTAGATGGTGATTGAAATTACAAACATTGTTGTTAGAAATACTAAATACAAACATTTTTGATATTTTACAAATATGTGAACTTTGATGCTTGAAAGTATCAGAAATTACCACAAAAGTATCATAATTAAATCTATATCTATATCTATATCTATATCTATACATCTTTAAAAGGACAAAAATTTATGTTAAAATTTGAAGTGACTAAAATACCCTTTTATTTTATTAATGCTAATGACAAAATCATAATTACAAGAATTGTATCTAACCTATTAACCAAGGCACCCAAAAAGGCACGGAACACCAACAATCCATAAGATCAATAGTCACATATGAGACCGATAAAAAAAAATAGTCACATATGAGACAAAAGGAAAACTTCAGTTTCTGAAATCTGATCCACATTGGTCTCATTATCTTCTCCTTTAAACTAAGACAAAAGGAAATCACAAAATTGATCATCCTTTCTCTCTATAGATTGAAAACCTCCATGAATTTTTATTAGTCTAATTTCCCAAAAATTTCAATTGCAACCCTTCCCGTAGTAAGCGATGTGGCGATCGAGTGGAAGACGGGGTCAAAGGGCATACTATTGATTTTGAGCAGTGATTATTTAGTAGGTCGAACGGTGGACCATCAAGGTAGTTTTATTCCATGATTTTTATTTTTCCTCATCCCCAATTCTGATCGTCCAGAAGGAAATTTTGTTTTTCTTCTTCCCGAATTCTGATTGACTACTCTTTCTCCCACAACGAGTTAAAAATTAAACTTTATGAAGAATTGTGTTTGATCGCTGGAATATGTAAAGGGAAAAGAAAACGTATGATTTTCCAGGTATGCACCATAGCATGGATTAATATTCTTTGTTTCTCATGAAGTATTTGGGATTTGACAAACTCAGTATACTCCATTACATGTGTAATCTTGATAGAATATTACATTTCCTAAGAATTGCAGTGCAGGTTAGAAAATCACATCACCCATAATATCTGAAACCTGATTTGGGGATTATGCTGAACTGATAGGATTATGCTGAACTGAGCGACAATCTGATCACAAATTATGGCAATAGTTCGTATAACGATGAGAATGTTTTGAGGATGTTTATGATCTATTCCCATACACAAAATATAGATTTTTTTTTTTTTTTTGTATTTTCTAATGTATTCCTTTTTCTAATGGCAGAGAGATCTTCTTGGAGGAATTTTGTTGTTGTCGGTGGTAATCATTGATTGCAAGGTGGTGCAGTTTTTAGGTTATTTTCAAACACGTTTTCATCTTCTTTTTTGAGTATTAGAGGTTGTGTTTTTTTTCCTTTCCTTCTAATGTATTGTTTTCATGTCTATTTGTGTGTTGGTTGCATTGAAATACTTAAAGACTAGGATTTGCATGCCTACCAAATAGCAATCTAATACATGGGTTCCTCCATTTTGGAGAATAAAACAAATAGGAGTTCCTATATAGTTGTTGGGTTACTGATGTGCTGCTCGCTTTGGATGAGTTCTAATTATGTATGCATGTTTGATCTTCTTAGAATTGGAATTTGATTTTTCTTACCTGAATCTTTGGTCACGAGTTTGATTTTCAATTCTGTATATTTAATATATGCTTCGATTCCGTGTTTTTCTGTGTTGAATATGTTGCATTTTCGCTATTATTGCACTGATCTCTGTTTTCTCCCCTGTTTCTTACGCCTCTTGTACACATGATATAAAAGTTGACGCGCGTTGATTTCTCTTGATTTTCTGCTTGGTTATGAAAATAGTTTGTATTGATCTGTCTTGAGTTTTCCAAATTTTGATTTCATCAATGCACATGATTTCAGTTTTGGGGTGAGAAGATCATATGATTCTTTCTGTTGTGGATGGATGGTGTTAGGATGGGCGCTTTGTGTATAGAAAATGCCTTTTATTGTTTTTTGAATTGAGTTTTTTATTTGTATTGTACGGATCCTGTTATTTGTATTTTAAGTTTGTAAGCTTGGTACTGGAAACATTGGTTTGAATTTTGAGTTAAGGACGTTTGAGTTCTTAACTGGAACATTCCCATTCATTTTGATTTATAGGAGATTTATTGGCTGAAACATTGGTTAGAGTTAGGGGCATGCTTTGATTATTTGCTCAAAATGTAAGAAATATCTTAATCTGGTTTCTTGGTCTCAAAAATCATGGAACCGATGGTTAAGACCCCCAGTTTTTAAAACCAACAAGACTTTTTTGGTGAAAATATGTTTGAATAAATATTAAATGTTTATTATGATGTTTTATATTTGTGATTATATGAGACGTTTTAAACCAAATGTTGTATGCGAACTACGTGAACTTTGATTCTTCTAAACCTAATAATATATATAAACAATTTAATATTATTATTAATATTAACTACAAAACCTAATTGACATTAAGTCCAAGTCTTTCCTTTCCTTTTTTTTTAATGGAATTGATAAACCAATTTTAAAAAATAAAATATTATCAAAAGATAAATAAACGGAATCGGGTTCCAAACTGGAACCGGAACCATCGGTTCCGGTTACTGCAAAATAAGGAACTGGAACCGGCAGTTCCAGAACCGTGACCACCCCTATATTTTGCAACCAATGCCTTCACGGTATTCCACTTGGCTATATCCGTAATTACTAGCCAAGATAAGTAGTACAAATAGTTTGGATTGATGTTGGTCTTATCGTGTGTTTGATAGAGGCGAGGACTTCTTTAGGAGCTCTTGTATATGTTAAGTCCTGGTTGCTAAAAACAAACTTCATGTTTTGTTTTTTTTTTTTTTTTTGTTTGAGCAAGAAAAGAGCTATTTTATATATCAAGATGTCACTTTTACTTAGCATAATGTCAGCAGGAGAAATGACACTCACAACTATAAAATTGCCACTACCTGTATGGCTACGAGAAGTTAATGGGAATATAATATAACTTGTTATACCACGTTGTTGCTTATTTTGCATTTTTGATCGGATCTTGTTATCCTTAAGTTGTAGTGATTAGTGTATAGGATTTGACATTGATTCATCATACTCAGGAGTAACGTCATGTTAAACTACTTATTTTGTGGCTCCACTTCGCATATGTTGTCCATATATTGTTCTGAAAGAACAATTCTACTCTCATGTTTCTAACTTCCGATGCCTATTTTAGGACAAGGACTTGGAAACCTTATGTGCAGGAGAAACGTCTTTTCAACTATATTTGGATCATCACATTCGTGTGAAGGTACTCATGCGCTACACTAAATAGACAAGACTGGCGGATCAATCGATGAACAGTTACAACACCTTAGCATAACATGGACAATGAAATGGGCCTTTATTGGAAAACTAAATTTGAGAAGATGTATGAGGACCTTGGGGAGATGGAGGTGGTTTTGTTTTCTCCCGATGATCAGGCCAACTTTGAAGAACAATTCAACCAACTCAAATTGGAAGAAGAAGGTTTCATGTAGAGAAGCTAGGAGAAAGATGTAGGATTCGACTTCTCAACAATACTCAACAAAGATGGACTTTTTTTTTTTGATCGGTTCAACAAACAAAGATGGACTTGATGTTGGAGAAGGTGGTGAAGGAGTTTCTAGAGGTCAAGATGGAAGCTCTCATACTGAATTCCAAGAACCGATGGTGGCCAATGCTTGAATATGCATCTGGTACGGTTTTATGGGCTATTCTTGACTTTGATCTCAATTTATTACTTTTTAATATTCGTAGCAAGTAAGATTATTATTTTGGTAGTGGATACCATTTAGTGATATGATAATGTGATAAGAATGATTATATTACTCCAGTCGAAAGTTGAGTTGTGTAAATCGACTAAAATATAGAAGTGTTTCAATAGGAGAACAAGGGCACCCGAGCTTCCTCCGATTTTCTAAAGGGATTTCTCCTGGGATTAGAAATGACGACCTTTATGATCAGATTTGTTTTATCAGATTGGATCTAAGTCATACCCCGTTTTGGATTTTCTCAAATGGGATACAATTTTACTCAATATACAATTATCTGCAATGCCCGACAGTTATTCTTAGTATCTAACGGTTAATTTGAATTACCCATAGGTTAGTTCCACCTTTAAACTCCCTAACGACAAAATTATGTTTGAAATTACTAGAAATTGCACTTTCTCAATTTGAAGTTAGATTTACGATTTGGTATTCTCTCGACATCTTGATTTCATCCAAGTTATTCTTCTTTTTTTGCCTCAGCCTATTTTTTTAGTTATTTGTGAAAATTACCTATATATAAATATTGTTAGTGGAACTTGTTAGGAATTTTATTGTTTAGATTTTGATGAATGCCATGTAAAACTTAGAATAGAAAGTTGGCACCCCAATTCTTGTTGTAAAATGCATTGTAATGAATAGAGTGGCAAGCCGAGTTAAGTCGCCTACGCCCTAACATTCAAGAAGACAATTGAAGATGGAAGGAAAACTCGCTTCGAGACATTGAGTATGGCAAAGAAGAGTAGACAGAACTCTATTGAAGAAAGCGGTGAGATGCGTTGAGTGGAGCATTAGTCAAGTCAACTCAAGAAAAGCCAAGTCTCAAGTTGAAGTGATGAAGAGTCATCCAATGATTGGAAGCTCGACTCTAAGTCACCTGGGGAAAGCAAGGAAATGCAATCAAGTCGAGATAATCGTAAAAGAACCGTACGTAAATCAAGAGATTTACTTAAACAAGTAATATCTCCATACCACCTTTCTTGGAGTGCTCGGTCCCGAAGCGTGCAAAAGGAATGAACCAATGGGAAGCACTACACCGTGTCGAACTCAAAAGGTGAAAGAACAATTCATACGAGGAAACGGCAATTCCAAGAATCGCAAGCCAACGATCGCAAAGTGACTTTCAAAAATAAGCCTATCTCTTCAACGGGCAAATTTTTGAAAGTTCACTATAAAAGGCCGAGGAGTTTGTTTGAGATAAAGAGATGACACACACGCGAGATATACAAGCACATCATAAAAATCGAAACATTCTCAATCCTCAAGCCTACATTACGAAGTACATCAATCCAACACTCACCTTGTGAAGGAAAGAGAACTTCTATCAGTTGAAGAGGAAACTTTTGAAAACAAGGGTCTACATTCGGGAAGGATTGTAGAAAGGTTTAAGGTTGAACCAAATCTTAAGCTTTTGGAGGGCTTCGTGATCAAATCCAAAGAGCTTGAGCAAGTGAGTCAGTAGTAACAAGGCAGCCGCCCTGCGGAAGAAGCCGAGTCGCACGAGAAGCCACAGTGAGTGATCAAGGCGTCTCAGCATCGAGTCCCTAAGGATCAAGTCGGCCGTTGTGATCAAGACTTGTATCCGGACCTGCTACCACTTTGTAAACCGATCATTACTTAGTGGATTCCTCCAGGAGTTGGAGAAGAGAGGAGTAGAAGAATTACCCCATCTTCGAACCTCTATAAAAACTTTTTGTGTCATTTACATTTCAAAGATTTAAATTCGCACTTTTAATCGCTTATATCTCACGATAAATTTGCTATCCATTTGATAATTTATAAGTACTAAATCAAGCTCTAAAATCTTACTTAATCAAACTTAAGGGTGTTAAGTCTTCCAAAAAAATAAAACCACAAAGTTGAGTCAAATTATAGCCAAACCGTGAGTTACTCCATCAACAACTCAAATTTGAGTCTGTTGAGAAATTAACTCTACTTGAGTGACTAATTCGATGTCCATCAAGGACTGGTGTGTAGAATCAACTCTGTAGATTTAAAAGGACTAAATCGAAAATTTGGTAAGGTTTATTCAACCCCTTTCTAAACCTTACACTACACCCCTTGGGACCTACAAGTGGTATCGGAGCGGTTGGTTCATTGAACCCTCCGCACGGTTCTTGAACTAGATCTCCAAACTTTTCAAAGTCCGCTTTAGTACTTAAACCTTCAAATTTTTTTATTAAAAGTCATTATCATGGAAGCAAATTTGACACGCATCCCTATGTTCACTATCGAAGAATTTGATGATTGGAAAATTCGTATGTGCTCATCTATCGGCATTACATGATGAGATGTGGATAGTGATAGAAGATAGGCCTCGCAAATATTAAAGGTGAACACAAATGCGAAGAGTTGCAAATTGAAGGAGAAGAAGATCGCTCCTGCATACGGTCATGGTTGAAAAATCAAGAACTCGAGTGGACAAATGATGACGAGTAAAAGATACAACCTCGACAATGTAGCCAAGGACATCCTTTACAAAACCTCGACAAAGCCATGTTCAATAAAGTCAAATCATGCAAAACGGCTAAAGAAATGGGGACAAGTGACATTAATTTGTGAAGGCTCAGAGCAAATCAAAGAAAACAAATTATCAAAGGACGGTACAAAAATTTGAAAACTTCAAAATGATCTCGGAGAGAACCTGGATCAACTAGACGCTTTCGGTTTACGTAAATCACAAATGAGTCTACACTTGGAAAGGAATATACACGAAGAAATGTGTATGAAGATTCTAAAAAGTCTTCAAATTGAATGGGAGATGAAGGTCATGGCACTGAGACACTCCATGGACCTATCAAAGACATCCAATCATGAGTTATTCTCGGACCTCAAAGCCTACGAGTTTGAGTGAGAAGAAAAAGACCAGGAAGAGACAATTTGTACTCCAAAACAAATTGCTCTAATTGTCAAAGATGGGAAGAGAGTCGAGGTCAAAGAGGCAATTGACCCGAGAAGAAATAGCCCCGATGGTTAAAAGATTTAACAAGTTCTTTAACAAGAACTACAAGAGAGGAAAGGGTGAATCCTCCGGAAGACACTCGGCTCCCTCCAAATCAAGGGAAGATAGGCCAACCAAGAGAACAGATCATCAAAAAGTTGAGTATCAAAGGGCCGACAACTCAAGAATAGAAAGAGCCGATCAAAAAAGCTGAATATCTATGTTGGGCGTAGACAACCAGGTCACTATGCCATTGATCGCTCATATCCCGTAGTCAACAAGACAGAGATGAAGAAGAAAGGAAGGTCTTGAGGAGAAAGAAGACAAGAAAGGAAAAGGCAATGATGGTCGTAGAGATCATTAAAAAATTAAGTCAAGAGAGACAGTGATTCAGAGCAATGAAGCCGACTACTCAAGTGACTCAAGAAGAAGAAGCCGACCGCTTGATGGCCAAAGAACAAGATCAAGAAGATGAGGTACAATCTAATTCAACAAACTCAAACACTAGTGATAGTGACGTGACACACTCACTTCATCACCTCATCGATCTTTATGATTCATTAAGCAAAATGATGAAAGATTTTGAACACATTAAATCCTCACACACACTATTGAATGAGGAAAACAAATTTACTCAAAAGTCAAAACTCAAAGTCGACTAAGGAGCCGAGTACTCTAAGTAAAATAGCCGAGAATGAAAGTTTAAAGGTCGAAAATGTTAAATTAATAGCGTAAATTGTCGCTATAGAAAAGAGGGAGAATGACCTCAAAATGTTATTGCCTCATTCACTAAGGCATCTAAATCATTGGATGATCTTATTATGAGTCAAAGAGAATGTGGAGACAAGACAAAGGCTTAGGATTTAATTCCTCCGTGCCATGTCAAACCTCAAGAGTAATTTTGGAAAAGGATCTTCAAGTAATGAAGAGTCCGAAAAATCCAAAACTCTAAATGTTGCACACACATTCACTCCAAAGCACAATAACAAGCAAACCGGCCTTGGTTACAAAGGAAAAGGAAAACGGCTTGAGTTGAGTGTCTTTGAAAGGATAAAGTGAGAAGAGATTCACCGAGTCCTCAAAGCCAAACTCCAAACGAGAAAATACTCAGTAGAGAAGAAGCGAGCTACCAAAAATCCCTTAAAACCCATAAAAGAAATACATATGATGGGAATGGTAGAAAATATCCAAGCCAAGTGATTGGAATAATGTGAACTATCAAAGATAGACTTATGGAATATAAGCCCAAATGGCAAAGGCCAGAACTCAAGAAAGGCCATTCCAAAAGTATAAGAGCTTTCATCAAAGACACATATGCACCTAGGCACTACACTCAAAGACACCACAATTACCCAAGGAAGGCAATTGCTAAAACACATATGCAGCATACATACAGACAAAAGAGACAGTTGTATGAACCTAGAATCCCCAAGCAATTTGCCAGGATTAATTATGATTATGGCATCGATAGATGACAACCTCTTGTGAGTCAAATCATTTGGCTATAGGTTGGTTGGATCATCTTACAATTTTAACCCCTCGGGACCCGGACAAGCATGGGTACCTAAAACTTAATTTCCTTGATTGCGGTTGAGGAAGTGAGTGCCAAGGAACCTGGTACATGGATAGTGGTCGTTTCGGACACATGACAGAAATAAGAGAAATCTGTCAAAATTCAAGGAAGTCAAAGGAGCAAAAGTCATATTTGGGGGAAATGAAGCTCCTGGTGAAATAAGAGGCATTGGATCCATCAAGAGAAATGGATTAGAAATCACAGATGTTGCATATGTTGAAGGACTCAACTTCAACTTATCGAGTATCGATCGACTCTGCGGACAATGGCTACAATGTTGGATTCAACATGGGTATATGCCAAATCAAAGAAATTGAATCAAATGAAGTGGTCTTTGCAAGGATGTAGACGAGAAAAATATGTATGTAGTGGATTGGTCAATCGCAAGACCAAAGACTTGTCTACTAGCAAAGAGTACAATTGAATCAAGTCACGTGGCACAAAAAAGCCGAGTCACCCGAATTTCAAAACACTTAACAAGGTGGCAAGAAGTCATCTTGTAGAAGGACTTCAGACTCAAGATACAAGGAGAGTATATGTGATGCATGTCGAAGGAAAACAAATCAAGTCGTCATTCAAAGAAAAGACATGCCCATCCTCAACAAGAATATTGCATCTGCCGCATATGGATCTATTTGGCCCAGTGGAACCAAACAAAGATAAGCGGAAAGAAATACACCTTGGTAGTAGTAGATGACTACTCAAGATATACATGGACAATATTCATGTGCAAAAGAAGAAAGAAACTCTACAAAAACTACCACGGTGATGAAGAGGATTCAAATGAGAAGAGTCAAACCATTATCAAAATAAGATCGGATAGAGGAACCGAGTTTGTCAATGGAATAATAACTCGATTGTATTGAGAATGGTATTGGTCATGAACTATCACAGCAAGGACTCCACAATGAGAATGGAGTTGCGAGAAAAGAAAGAAGAAAGCAGAACCCTCAAAGAAGCGGCAAGGACCATGTTAGCCAAGTCCTGGGTTACCAAAAAGATTTTGGGTGAAGCAATCAACACAACTTGCTACACCCAAAACAGATGTATGATAAATAGACGGTGACAAAGACTCCCTATGAGATCTGGGTGGAAGAAAACCAAGTGTTGCATATTTGAGAATATTTGGATGTAAATGCTTCATCCACAACAATGGCAAAGACAACCTAAAAGGCTTTTGATGCTAAAGTGATGAAGGTGTCTTCTTAGATACTCAATAAAAAGCAAAGCCTATAGAATACTCAACAAAAGAACTATGGTTACTGAGAGGAATCCATTCATGTAGTATTCGATGAGCCAAATGTAAATGGAGAAGACATTGAAGAGTCGGTGATAAGTTTGAATCATCCAATTATACGTGAGAAGAGTCCCTATCTTTGAAGTCAAGCCGGAATTATCAATTCGAGAGGAAGATGAGATAGTGAATCTCAAAAATTTGGAAAATTTGCAACTAAGCGATAACGAGAGAGCCGACCACACCAACAACTTGTTGCAAGTCGATGAATCCGGCTAACTCACTCCAACCTCGATGTAAGATGGCCGAGAGACCATCCACGTAACTTGTCATTGGAGATATAAGCCATGTTCACATGCTTCATCTATAAATAGAGCCAAAAGATGTGTCACAAGCATTGGATGACACACATTGGATTCAAGCTATGCAAGAAGAGTCAATCAGTTTGAAAGAAATAAAGTGTGGGAATTAGTGCAAAGACCATGCATCAAAATGTTATTGGCACCAAATGGGTATTCGAAATAAGATGAACGAGGAAGGCTCGTGGTAAGAAACAAAGCAAGACTAGTAGCCAAAGGATATTGCCAAGAAGAAGGGATAGATTTTGATGAAACATTTGCCCCGTAGCAAGATTGGAAGCTATAAGGATGTTTCTTGCCTATACGGCTCATAAGAATTTCATTGTATATCGATGGATGTAAAAAGTGCATTCCTAAATGGTTTATTGGAAGAAGAAGTGTATGTTGAACAACCTCCAGGATTTGAGCAGAAGACTCTTGGAGACAAGGTATACAAACTCAAGAAAGCCTGTATGGATTGAAACAGGCACCCAGAGCATGGTATGACACCGTCACAATTTCTAATCGAAAGTGGATTCACAAAAGGAAAAGTAGATAGAACACTTTTCGTAATTCAAGACAAGAAGAGTATAACGCTTGTTCAAATATATGTGGATGACATCATTTTTGGATCCACTAACAAAGAGTCTGTGTGAAAAATTTTCAAACCTCATGCAAAGTAAGTTTGAAATGAGCATGATGGGAGAGTCGACATTCTTCCTGGACTCCAAGTGAAACAAGTGAAGGATGGAACCTTCATAAGTCAAACAAAATATACCAGAGATTTAATGAAGAAATTTGGTATGGAAGAGAAATCTTTCAGTAAAAATACCAATGAACACATCGGTCAAAATGGACATGGATGCGGATGGCAAGCTCGTAGATCAAACAAGATCTGAGCACTTATTGGATCATCGCTCTCTATCTCACGGCCTAGCGAGGCGGACATCACCTTTCTTTGAGGTGTATGTGCAAGATTTCAATCTGCTCCAAAAGAGAGCCACATGACAAAGAAAGCCTAAGAGAATATTGAGATACTTGAAAGGAAGCCAAGAAGTAGGCCTATGGTATCCAAAGGAAGGTGGATTCAAGCTAATTGGCTATTCGATATCTTCGGATGCCGATGTGGAGCGGAAGAAGAGCACTTCAGGCACATGTCAATTGCTAGAAACAGACTAATTTCTGGTTTAGCAAGAAGCAAAACTCAATAGCCACCTCTACAGGTGAGGCGGAATACATAGTGCTGGGCAACATTTGTTGTGCCAAGTCCTATGGATGAGACAAAGGTGAGAGACTATGAAATTGAAGAAAAAGAAATTCCAATCATGTGTGATAACACAAGTGCCATTGCAATCACTCAAAATCCTGTGGCCGCACTCAAGAACAAAACATATTGATGTCGATATCACTTCATAAGAGATCATGTTGAAAAGAAGGACATTATCTTGGAATATATCTCAACCGATAAACAACTAGCCGACATCTTCACAAAACCATTATGTGAGTCAAGATTTGAAGAACTCAAACATGAGTTGGGATTAATTGAGGTGAAATGACACTGATTTAATTAAAGAAGAGAAATGGAACAGAAAAGGGGAAAAGGAGTGAAAATGTAAATCACCAAGAAATCACCAGATCGGGAAAGACAAACTACACCGAAGTCGGTGATAGCTAAGTCGCTAAGAGAACTGTGAGGAGTAGAGTTAAATCGGCCCTAAGAGATAAGTTGAATAACTTATGAGCAAAGTGACAAAAACGATCGTTTTGACTTAGCGGGAATGTTTTAAGGAACACGTCAAAGATAATGATGATGTGTACGGACATAAAGCCGCACACCAAGCTTATGATTGGATATAAATGCTGCCGCATTAAATACGAGGACGTGAAATGCTCAATAGGCGTGCGAAATCCAAGCCGTTGATTTCGATCACAATTCAAAAACCGCACGCCCTTTCATAAACCATATTTAAACCATTTTCATCCGTTTTCTCTCACACTTCTAAAACTGTTCATCTCTTTCTCTCAAAAGCAAAGGCAAAAATACTCTCAAAACCCTATCAACCTTCAAATCAATTTATGAGTTTTTCCTTGATATAATCCGAGAAATGGCACCAACTTATGACTTTACCAAGTTAGGAAAGCAAATCCACACCGGTTCGACGGTGGATTTTGACGGAATGGTGAAGCAGGGTCCGATGACACCCTGGTGAAGAAAATCGAGAAGTTGGAAACATCGGACTAAAACCGTTTCTAACATTAGAATATCCGATGACCTATGTGGAGGAGGTCGCACAATTCTACGTGAATGCCGAGATTCACGATGAAGGAATCAAGTCATCTGTTCACGGAAAGCGGTGACTATCTCTCGCAAGGATTTGGTGAACATTGCTCACTACCGCGGTAAGGAGCATCCGAGATTAAAGAAGCCGATGTAAACTTGGCCGACGCATGGAAAGAAATAGCCAAGTCCGACTTTCTTTGATAAAATAATATACACAACAAACAAGAGATCTTGAAGGAGGACTATCACAAGTTGTTGGACATAGTTGCCAAATGTATCGACATCAAATTTGGCGCTTTGACCAATCACAAAGGCAAAACTGATTGTAATGGCTGCAATCATCGAAGAAAAGAAGATAAACGGGCCGAGTTTGTCTACAGCAGACTCGCTTAACGTGGGGAACAAGTCCTTCAAAGAAGATGGTTCATTTGGAGGATCCTCAGGATATGGCCTGGTGATTGGCCGGCTATTGGAGGTGAAAGGAGTCCCTCTTAGACATGGGAAGGCATTCCATGTTAACAAGAGGATGTTCGAGCTAACCTCTCGGCGCGCTCGAAGCGAGCTTACGCCAAGAGAGCGACACTGGGGGAATCAGTTGACCCAAGATACAATCTGTTGTTTCCTCTCCGGCCTAAGAAGAAAGCGCCTGCGCACGCCGAAAGAAGATCGCGCCCCTGCAAAGAAAGAAAACCAAACATGCTCCGCCCGCAGCAGTCACCGCCCCAAAGGCCGTGTCTCCCGCCCATGTGCAAAGCAATGGGTCGAGAAGGACTCACAAATACCTTTCTCCGATCGTCAAGAAGAGGAGAACCGAGAAGCACCACGACGGCCCGCTCCTCGAGAAAAAGACACAAAGACCGGCCCACCGCACAAGACTCGAGAGGACAACATCTCGAACCAAATTCCCCCGGTACAAACCAGGAGACGAAGACGAATCGTCAAGCGATCCAATGGAGAAACCGGTGAGTCGATTACTCGGCTAAGCACAAATACGGAGACTACCTGGAGAGAAGTAGAGTCTCTAGATGTAATTGATGAAAACCAAGTCTCTTTCAAGCGCGATCAAGAGAGGCAACCCAAGACACAACAGTAGCTCACACACAATTTGAAGCACAAGAAGAACCCGCAGAAAGCAGATAGTGATGTAATGATCCTATCTCCACCTTACCCGGACATCCAAAATCGTCTGCGTGAGTGGAGGAAATGGAAAGTTTCGAGCAAGTCAAGGGAACAGTTCCAACGGCCCGAGTTCATAGAAGAAGAAGAGGAACCGCTAAATTTCCTTCGATTAACTCTCGTGCTTCTACCTGGATGAAGACAACCGCATGAGACATCCCGCAGATCTACAAGGACAGGGAGAGAGAAAAGCAAGTCAAGAAGCCGAAGACGTGAGAAGGCAAGCATCCGCCTCTATCTCCGGCACACCACGAACACACACATCCTCTCCTTGATGTCTTTCTCCGATGTGACGAGGAACCGCAGAATGTCCGCCACGGAGAAGAGTTGCAAATGCGGCAAGCATTGCACGAGTCAAGAATCCTTCACGAGCAAAGACTAATGGAGGGACCAGGAGAGTCCTCCGAACACACCGAAATCGATCCAATGGGAGTGGTTGACAAATAGCCAATGTTGTTGCCGCTACCACTTCCCCACTCACTCGAGAAGAAGGCAATAAGGAGATGGCGATGAAACCGGGCTAGTGGGGACCCCGATCGAGCCAACCCCTATTGAAGGTGTGCTACCACCGCCCAACTACCTGAACAATCTATCCAAACAATGGGAGTTTGGAGACGAGTGACCCCATTACAAGTCACTCACCGGTGCGCCGGTGGGGAAACTCCCTCCACCGGCAAGGTCGGAGGATGCTGCAGATGACTCCACAACGAATCAAGGAGGCGAAGTAGAGAAACTACAAACACAAGAAGAACAAAGAAGTTGCCATCAACGAAGCTCGATAGATTGAGACTGTCTCGGTGAGGTGCCAACCGCTCCGGAAGGCTAATAATGACGCCGATGCAAATCGAGGCACATGAAGGAATGTACCCTGGGAGTTAACACTGGCGATGAAAGTGCAATCCATGGGGTTGAGACTCAATGGATGCCATCAGAAGACCCTAAGACAACCGGTGACATGTCGAAAGGGAGGACAAGCCTCCTCGCAGCAGCAGAGACCGCCTGGAGGTAATGAAGGCCCACGGGAGGTTGAGACTTCCCGGGGTAAAGAAGTTCAAGTAGAGAACATCCCTCCCGCTATCATCGACCCATCCGAGAAGGAGAGATCGCACTTCATGATTCCCAGGACAACCCCGATGTCACTTTTCCCGGGATCGAAGGCGAAAGAAGGCCGAGTCATCCCCATGACAAATCCAAAAGACTCAGTGCGGGTGTTCCAAACACGAGTAAGTCCGATCCCAAGACTACTCGTCAAACTTTAACTTTGATGATGAGCCACCAATGGAAATCTCATCATCGTCCGATGACGCCGCAAGGCCGAGGACCATCTACTAAAATGGAAAAATCGGCTAAGACCAACGAAGTCATTAAGACAAGTGAGGCTCAAAGCAAGCGGGTCCACTTCACAACAAGACCCAGCTCCAATAAGAGACCACCGCGCAGCTCCTCAAGCTGCAGCAGATCGATTCCCAAAAGACCGCCCGCGCACCACTCATCATCAAACAGATTCGGTTGGCGGTGATGAATCCTTCGTAGAGTCTTTTCCTTTTTCACCGGAAATACCTAGGAACTCCACGAAGAGTCGAAAAACGAACAAGCACGCTATCACGGACCACCTCCTCGTTTTTATCACTCAAGCACCATTGTTCGGCCAATTTTGATTTTGACGTTGTATGGCCATCACCGCAAAAGAAAAATTGAAGTTCGAGAAGTGTTCAAGGCACTCTTTGCCGAGGTTGAACGGATGGAGAGGCATCGAGCCTCTTTGGACATGCGATCGACAACAGAGATGCCAACCTTACGGTGACTTGAGAGGCATCACGGTCGAGGATAAGGGAATGGTGGCAACAAAGAAGAATCAATGCGTGTGGAACAGTGAGATACTTTAACTTTGTTCAACAAGTCTGCTGGTGTGGAGAGTCGAAAATGCCGATGCAAAACGAAGCCGAGAGAACACATTGAGCATATGCATGAAGCTCACACTACCGAAATCAAGTCGCTGCGTGAGCAAAATACAAATGATATACAACGTTTGGAAGAACACATGACTAGAAAATTCAGCCTTCTCATGGTGAGATGAAGCCGATTTCAAGTCCAGAGTCCAACGCTACTCGATCCAATTCCGGCCGCTTACAACGCAGCAGACTTGGAAGCGTAACTCGACTATTCGCAGCTCGATTTCATGCTTGCCAAGATGTTCCCAGGGGTTCCTCTATCCTTTGATGATGCCAAAAAGGGGGAAGAGGAATACCTTAAAGCAAAGAAAATCAAGTGAAAAGAAAGGAGCGGTGAGAAGGAACAATTTGAGAAGGAAAATCACCGAGGAAGTCTTGAAAAGAAGAAAGGAAAGCTTGTTGAGGGGGAAGGATCGCGAGATGTAACATTGATGATTGCACAAACCCCCAACAAGGTCCTGTCACTGGTGACATCATAAGCAAAGAACTCCCGTGACTCCGCCACTTCAACACTCTGTATCTATACCGAGAAGAGAAAAGCAATTGAAGCGGGGATGAAGGAAGTGGAAGGAAGAATGGATGCCAGGGTGATGAACATCTTGAAAGAACATGGAGGCATTCCGGTTGCGAGAGACACGTATGCCATTTCGGATGTCGGGACAGAGCCACGATCGTTGACGAATTCAAAACGCTCGAATCAAGGATATTTTACAAATATGTCCATGGCTCAAGCTTGGGACTTGTATCGGGAAAAGGGTCTCACGTTATGTGAAGAAGCCGACAGTGCAGACTTTCCGATCGCTCTGCTTTGGTCACTCCGGTCACTCATTGGGAAGAAGAAGACCCAAGACAAAGATACGCCCTGAGGTAGAGGAAGAAAAGAGTGGAGGAAGAAGCTTGCACCTAGGCCTCGCCCAAGAATATTGAATACGTAGATCCGGGGAAGAAAGGAGGGATCTTGGGCTGGGGCTTGACCAAGTGGCAAATTTAAAAGTGGCTAAAACTAATCTTTGGGTATGCAAAAAGAATAGAAGAAGAAAACAAGAGACAAACTCAAAGAATGGCGGAGAGACAGGAAAGAATAAGAAGAGATGAAGTTTGCCAGAAAGCATATGAAAAGAAAAAGAAGGCAATTTGATGACGAGAAGAAGAGAAGAAGAGAAGAAGATCTTTGAACAAGATGAAAGAAGGAGACAATGAAGGAGATGAAGTGTTGTTGTCCAACCCTTCGTGTATTTTATTATGTAAATACATACAATGTAAGTCTTCCGTAATAAAGCTATAAATTCTTTATCTTTTTGTGAAGACAAGTATATACTCCGATACACCTTGTAAACAGTTGTGTTAAGTACAAGAATGATATGATCAATAAAAAGATTGATTCTGCGCGATACATTCTATGTCAATACACTATCTCAGATGTATCTTTGTTATTTGCATCTTTGTATGGTTTAAGTTTTGGCATCATCAAAAAGGGGGAAATTGTTAGAATTTTATTGTTTAGATTTTGATGAATGCCATGTAAAACTTAGAATAGAAAGTTGGCACCCCAATTCTTGTTGTAAAATGCATTGTAATGAATAGAGTCGCCAAGCCGAGTTAAGTCAATACGCCCTAACATTCAAGAAGACAATCAAGATCGGAAGGAAAACTCGCTTCGAGCAATTTGAGTATGGCAAAAAAAGAGTAGACATGAACTCTATCAAGAAAAGCGGTGAGATCAACGGAGTGGAGCATTAGTCAAGTCAACTCAAGAAAAGCCAAGTCTCAAGTTGAAGTGATGAAGAGTCATCCAATGATTGGAAGTCGACTCTAAGTCACCTGGGGGAAAGCAAGGAAATGCGGTCAAGTCGAGATAATCAGTAAAAAGAACCGTTGCCGTAAATCAAGAGATTTACTTAAACAAGTAATATCTCCATACCACCTTTCTTGGAGTGCTCAGTCCCCGAGCGAAGCGTGCAAAAGGAATGAACCAATGGGAAGCACTACACCGTGTCGAACTCGAAAAGGTGAAAGAACAATTCATACGAGGAAACGGCAATTCCAAGAACGCAAGCCAACGACGCAAAGTGACTTTCAAAAATAAGCCTATCTCTTCAACGGGCAAATTTTTGAAAGTTCACTATAAAAGGCCGAGGAGTTTGTTTGAGATAAAGAGATGACACACACGCGAGATATACAAGCACATCATAAAATCGAAACATTCTCAATCCTCAAGCCTACATTACGAAGTACATCAATCCAACACTCACCTGTGAAGGAAAGAGAACTTATCGAGTTGAAGAGGAAACTTTTGAAAACAAGGGTCTACATTCCGGAAGGATTGTAGAAAGGTTCAAGGTTGAACCAAGTCTTAAGCTTTTGGAGGGCTTCGTGATCAAATCCAAAGAGCTTGAGCAAGTGAGTCAGTAACAAAGCGCAGTTGCCCTGTGAAGAAGCCGAGTCGCATGCGAGAAGCCAGTGAGTGATCAAGGCGTCTCAGATCGAGTCCCTAAGGATCAAGTCGGCCTGTTTGTGATCAAGATTTGTATCCGGACTGTTACCACTTTGTAAACCGATCATTACTTAGTGGATTCCTCCAGAGTTGGAGAAGAGAGGAGTAGAAGAATTACCCCATCTTCGAACCTCTATAAAAACTTTACTCGTGTCATTTACATTTCAACATTTAAATTTCGCACTTTTAATCGCTTATATCTGTGATAAATTTGCTATCCATTTGATAATTTATAAGTACTAAATCAAGCTCTAAAATCTTACTTAATCAAACTTAAGGGTGTTAAGTCTTCCAATAAAAATAAAACCACGGTTGAGTCAAATTATAGCCAACAGTGAAGTTACTCCATCAATACTCACCAGTCTCATTGAGAAATTAACTCTACCGAGTGACTAATTCGATTATCCATCAAGGACACAATTTGTGTAGAATCAACTCAGAGATTTAAAAGGACTAAATCGAAAATTTGGTAAGGTTTATTCAACCCCCCCTTCTAAACCTTACACTACACCCCTTGGGACCTACAGAACTTCAATATATTAGGGTCTTTTTGAAGTATTTTTGTGCATATGAATAGTTAATCTTGTCTTAATGATGTATTCCTTTGCTAAAGTATCAAGAAAACATAACAAGAAATATTATTTTTGTGAGAGATTTTGCGTAGACCACAAAATTGAATGAAAAATTTATTTATTATGAAAAAATTATTTCCGTTAAATATTGTTTTCTCAAAACATATTGTCCTACTCATGAAGAATATCCTTTAAATTGCAAGAAAACGTACTAAAAAATACAAAAAATACTATTTTTGCATGAGATTTTGCCTGAGACTTCAAAACTGCATGAAGAATTTATTTGTGAAGGAAAGATTATTTATGAGAATATTTGTTTCCTTTTTAATCTTGAATTTCAAAAAATTTATCTGGTTTTAGGAAAAGTTCCCAATATACAGATCCAATAATTTCTTTACCAAAGTTAAATAGTATGTATTCAAAATTTGTTTTCTTTTCTTCTTTTACAAAGAAAATATAAGGGCAAAAATTGTGTTTTTTCCCAATCGGAGAAATAAACCGGAGTTTCGGTTGTTCAATTGACCCTTCAATGCTCACGCCGTGTCTTTTGACATGATATCCACATTTAAAGAATGGAGGAAAAACCCGTTGGACTCGGGCAGGATTTGTTGGTCATTGAGTATATCCCAAAAAGGTCTTACTTTATTTCCCTCTCCTGACACATTCCTATCAGAGTTGAAGCCGAATATTGATTTAGCTCGACATATAGGTATATTTTTCGAATTTGGTCAATTAATCATTTTTGGGTTTAGTATTGTTCAATTTTCTCCTCTTTTTCTTATGTTTATGTTGGATTATATCGTGCCAGGTCTAGGGTCAGTATTTCCTTTTTTCCTCCTTTAGCATTCGCCCATCGTGGTATTGATGGTTAATGATTAGATTTCTGAAGAATCTAATCAGTGTTTGAAATTTGATGGTATTATAATTAAGTAATTTCCTTATTCTTCTTTTGACAGATTAATTGATATTAATAATCATTTCAAGTTGTTTTTGTTGTTTTTGTTGTGCTTGTACACTGTGTATCTTGGAGCTTCCACGAATGCTCAAGTGGAATTATGTTACATCTGATTTTCAGTAGAGAAATAGGATAGGAGTTGGGGGCTGTTTGTTTATGTTTCCATGATCCATTTCCAGTTTCTGGAGTTAGAAATAGAATTTTGAGAATCTTTTGGTTTTCGTGTGAAAATTGGAATTATGTTTAGATGAATGAATTAAAATGTGTTTTATGTAGGGTTGGAAATGAGATTGTGTTTGGTTGAATATTTTGAAATATTATTTTATGTATATAATAATTGAAAAGTTGATGGTGGTGGTCCACTTTCAATATTTTATTTTGAATATATAATATTATATTTGTAAGATGTAGTTAGTAGGTCCCATTAGATAGATATAATTTAAAAATAGTAATATTTTAAGTAGATAAAGTTGATAGTGGTGGGTCTCATATGTATAATTGAGTTAAAATATGAGAATAGTGATTGATAAGTTATGTAGGGTTGAGATGTTGTTTTATGTGAAAAATAAAAATGAAAATGATGATTTCTATTGAAATTTTATGGACAAACATGATTCCACTTTTATGTATAGTTGGCTTAGGAAATAGCTTTTGGAAACATAAACAAACAAGGTCATTGGAATCATGTTTGTCCATAAAATCATGTTTAACTTTTAGATGGTGTTCGGGTTGGGTTTGAATTCTTAGGACATAACTTATTGGTTGTAGCATCTCATTCATTTTAATTTATTGAAAATTTATTGGTTGAAACATTAGTTTTAACAATGTGCACACTTTGATTAGCATTCGTTGGGTTAGGATTCTTCGACATTTTGGCTAATGTTGTTGTAAAAATATGGTTAGACTAAAATACTCATAATTTAAAGTATTAAGTTGATTAATTTTAATTTTAAATGGTAAAAATATAATTGAGAAAAAATAACTAATTGTGGGTTCCTTAACGGATTTTATTTTTTCGTTCACTCATACTTCAATTTCCTTCCCAATATATCGATTTGGAGAAGAATACTCGGAGATAGAGAGACAAAGACAGAGGGAGAAAGACAAAGGCAGATTTTTGTGGGTTTCTCTGTCTTCCTTTTCTTTCTCATGTATGATTCATTTTCTTTATTCATAGTTTTTTCGTTCTGTATACTTAATAGTATCTCATACATCTCTTCATTAATGTTTATCATTTTTATTTTAATTTTTCGATCCAGTAGTATAACAAAAAAAAAGGTTGGGAGTTCATATAAACATAAAACTATGGAAGAGTTGTTTTGTTTCCTGTGGTAGGTGATAAGTATAATATGCAATAGAAAAACAACTTTTAAGTTCGATGAATAATTAGAATTCCTCTGCCTAAATAAGTGAAAAGAAGCTATTATGCCTAAACTAGTGTGAATAAATGGATTTTTTTTTTTTGGGGGGGGGGGTTGTAAATTCAGAAATTGGAGGCAAAATATTGTTACTCTGAAAGTGGGCTTTCTGACTGTTGTTAACATCATATACTATGGACTTGATAAAGTATTGATTTGATGATGAGAAAAAGACAAGTCAAAAAAAACTTTGTAACAGTGAAGATAACATGAATTAAAGAATGTTGGAGAGGATAGAATATAAATCAAGAACCTCCACCAGGCAAAAAATATTAGAATCAAGTAAATTCCACTGATAAATAACTCAAAATAAGGATAATACTTAAATTCTCTACATAAAGGAGCATGCCTCATGTTGTTCGTCTTTTTTACAAACAAGAATGCCAAATGTGATTTATTTGGGTTTATTAATTTTAATTTCATGCCTCCATGACCACATGCATCAACTATTACATGTAGCTTAAAATGTGTAATCCAAACTACATATTGAAGATGATATAGCTTGTACTATTTGGTGGGAGGACTTTAAAATTCCAGTATATTCTGCCTCCAATCATCTGTTAAAGTTAATGTAATAATTCTACTCATGCACTGTCTCATGCTTTCTTCATGAAGAAATATGTTTCCCTCTCTTGAACATGCTGACTATTAAAAGGGTTGATTGAGATACTTTATATATGTTTCATAACACAATTAGATAATATTTTGAATTTGATTAGGGCGAGCATGAGCTAATAGAGGGTTATGTTTGCAGATGTCAACAACAGTTCGCTTCCTTATAACTCTAAACAAGAAAGTAGAAAGACATCAAGTCATCTACTATATATATATATATATATATATATATATATACTGGAGCAATGAATCTAGCTAGATGGAACAAATAATGCATATATATGGAGCGAAGAATGCATATGAAATGTGTGTCAGAGATTTAGTATTCAAGTGATGAAGAAATTCAACAAAGTATCAAGAACAAGCAGACATAAATTATCATATTCAAGTAAGAAAAAAGCAATGACAAATTGACAATTGCCGAAATGAAAGAAGAGGCTTGATGAAATTTGGAATTGTGGAGTAACTTTCCTTTTATATGTAGCCTATCGTGATTATTTTAAGCAATATAAATTTTAGACACAAAAACTAATCGAGATACTTTAAAGTTGTTTATCATAATTCGAAAGTGTGATATAATTCGACTTTGCATATGTACTTTCTGATTCTTTCATCGTGACTGTTTTAAGTTAAGTTTTACGAATAAGTTGACTTGGAATAATGCATTTTTCATTCAAAAGGATTTTTTTTTAATTTGTTTGTCATGTGGTTTTTGAAAGATTAAAGCTTCTTAATCATTTAAAGGTGATGTTCATAATAATTCAAGGGTTTATTAAATTTTCAAATTTAATAAATTAATTAAATTATTTGGGCCACGTGCAACGCACGTGTATTTTACTAGTTGCCTTAAAAGTATCAATTTATGTCACTGGACATATGATTGCATGTATTTCAACATTGAACATTTTGTTAAACTGCAATTTTAATTGTTGTGTTGTTAGATGGTGACTGAAATTATTAGATTTATTAATGTGTGTGTTTAAGAATTTTTCCTTAAAAGTATTAGAAATTGCCTTAAAAGTATCAGTTTTTTTCATATTTGTAGATGACACGACATAAACAATTGGTGTACAGGGAAAGACATGGGAAGAAGAAGGAAGAAGCAACTCGGAAAAAGCATTATAATAGAAAGGACTCCGAAAAAAATTGATGTAAAAGAAGGAAGTCCGGTGAAGGAAGGTAACACTAGCCATAAGTTTGAAAAGAAATACTGCATTTATGAGTGATTTGTTTGTTGACAAACTATTGTCATTTAAGATTCTTTAATCATTTGTATGTTGTTGAAGTTCATGAATTGATACAAAGTCATTTTGAAATTGCAGTTTAACATTAGAGTTCTTGTATTAATAGTTACACACCCAAAGTACTCATTTGGATTAAAAGTATCATTTTTAATGCTGAGAAGTATCAAAAATTGCATAAAAAGTATCATCTTACAAAATGGAGGTTGCTTTGTGAAGTGTTTTCATTGACAAAGTATTGCAAGTTGGTACTCTTTTTATTAGTTGTATGTATGTTGAAATTCTTGTATTGACACCAAATCATTCGAACGTAATTCCTTTGGATTAATAGTATCATTTTAATGCTGAGAATTATCAGTAATTACGTAAAAGGTGTCATTTTTTTATGGCCGAGTATTGTGCATATTCAACATGGAATATGTATCATTGTGCATCTTAAAAGTATCATGTTTAACACTGAAAAGTATCGTTATTTGTCTAAAAAGTGACCTGACTTATACATTGTACTTGGGAATATGTGAAATGTGAAACTATTATTATGCATCTTAAAAGTACTATATTTAATGCTGAAAAATATCACTAATTACGTGAAAAGTATCATTTTATAATTTCAAAGCATTAAAAAATTATCTTTAAAACAACCGAGCATTAGGAGTCTTGGAACCAAACTCCTTGGCTTGAGAACAGTCAAACACATCAATAGTATTCTTCCCGTTCTTCCAAAACTTCCCTTTTAATAATTTCTATACCATTTGTATGTGTATTGAAGTTCTTGTATTGATACTAAATCATTCGAACGTAGTATTCTTTTGGATTAAAAGTATCACTCTTAATGCTGAGAAGTATCGGTAATAATATAAAAAGTATTACTTTTTTTTATGCCAAAGTATTGTACACATTCAACATAGAATATGTATCATTGTGTATCTTAAAAGTATCAGGTTTAACGAAAAGTATCACTATTTATATAAAAAGTGACATGATTTATACATTGTACTTAGGAATATTTAAAATATGAAACTATCATTATGCATTTAAAAGTACCATATTTAATGCTAAAAAGTAACTAATTACGTGAGAAGTATTAGTTTGCAATTTCAAAGCATTAAAAATTGTCTTTAAAATAATCGAACATTAAGATTCTTGGAACCAAACTCCTTGGCTTGAGAATAGTCAAACACATCAATAGTCTTCTTTTTGGTCTTTTCAAAACTTCTCCTTCAATGATTTCTATATTATTTTCATCACTAGAAACAACAACCACTGAATCCAAAATTTCACCTATAAAATACAAATGAATATGTACAAAATCATATAAAAAGTACCATTGTGCATTTTTTTGGAATATGTAAAATGTGAAAGTATCATTATTCATTTTAAAAGTATCATATTTTAATGCTAAAAAATATTACTATAAGGTGAAAATGCATCGTTTTTTATGCTTACAATATTTAAAATGTTAAAGGATCACAAAATATCCTAAAAGATCATATTTATTGCTTCAAAAGATCACCGACGAGATTCGTAGAACTTTTTGTTGGAGAAGATATGTGGATAAGAGTTGTAGATAAGAGGATAGAGATAAAGAGTTCTATTGGAGGGGACCAAGCGGGATAAAAGGAAAGAGAAAAAGAGATATACTCAAAAGATCTACAATCGTTTGGATAATATGGGATTTTTTTTTTTGTTTATGATCTGGATCCGAGTAGTGAATCAATTTTAGGATCCGTCTTATGGATCACTTGGCCCTAAGAAAGACCTTTCTCCAATATTATATGTAACATATAATACATTTATAATGATAATTATTATAGATAATATGCATTAATAATACAAAATATAAGATAAAAACTTATTAATAATACAAAATAAAGACAAAAAAATATGAATGGCAATGGGGCCGGTCGACCTATTCTACCCCATTTTAAATTAAATTAAATACAAAAAAAAAGAAAAATATATTTATAATATATTTATAAAATATTATTTACAAAAGTTGTTATTATCAATTTATGAATATTGGATATAATAATACATAGAAAATTATATTATAATATATAATATATGCAAAATATATATTAAAATATACTTTAAAAATAAAAATACTATATGTATGGTATTCCAGGCTGAATTAATCGATACCTGCAGACCACTGATCGGGTCAAAATTGATATCCCTAACAAAAAATAGTATAATAATAAAATTCATTCCACACGGGTCGACTCGTCCCACCCCGTGAGGTGCGCGGGCCAAGTCTGGGTCTTCAAGTACCCGTCCCACCCATTGTCATCCCTATTTCACTATTTGTTCCAAGATTTTTGTTTGACAAATTTCAATAAACAAAAAAGGGAAGAGAAGTGGTAACCGAAATGATTTCAAATTTAATTTAGTTTAATTTTGATGTTCATGGACTGATTGGAAGTGTGATTTATACATTTTTTTTTCCAAAAATTTATGACTGATAAGTGTTATATGGGGTGTAAATTGTAATAGAAAATTTGAATATTCATGTAGAAACTATACTAGAATAACACCCGTATGTTACACGGGATTTGTCCAAAATTAAAATTTTAGTGTCACATATTTATTTGTAATAATTATAGGAGATCCAAAATATTAATTAAAAATATTAAATTTAAAAATTAGAATAGTATCATACAAATAGTTCACTTCAAATTCTGAAAAACTTCTTTGTAAACTACATTTATTTGTTCTATTTTCCAGTGTGTCGTCTTTGTCACAACAAAGAATTTCCAAATTATGCTCTTAACTCTCGATATATTTAGGCAATGACTAATTAAGTGATTCATTAAACTCCAAAATAAAAAAATCAAAACATATTGCTCAAATAATAAGATTGACAAATTGACCGAAAATTAAAGTAAAACCCATCATTTTCCAATATCATAAAATATCATCTTATTTCCTAATGAAAAACCCATCATTTTCCAATATCATAAAATTCAAATGAACTTCAATTAACTTATTATTCAACAAAATCCCAGAATTTCTACCAAATTCAATACAAGCCAACACTACATTAATATCAACCAATTTTGAAAATCGAAAATTTAACATCCCCAACTCCAAAAACTCCCATGCCATAAACAATACTTTGCCACTGAATTTTTTTTTTTTTTTTTTTTTGTCTTTTTACTTATCATAAAACATTTGCAATTTTTGGAACAAAACATTTATTTTTCATATTCCAGTAAAGTCAACATTCTGATATTTTATTAGTATTAACATCTTGTATGGGAATATATGAAAATGTCCCCCCTTTTCTATAAAAAAGCAATGTCTGATACTATAGTTCATGGCATGTTCTGTCAATCAGTCCTAAAGCATAATATAACTGATAATTGCAAAATAAAAAAAGAAAATAACAACAGATAAAGAAATCTTCATTACGTGGGCATCGAAGAGAATCCGTTCCATGTTTTTCTTCTCTTCAGGATTGTATTGCGAGTGAGTATACAATAACCTTTCCATGTTTCTTTCTCAAGATTGATATCGGAAACAGTGTTTACATTGGTAGTCATGTCAAAACAATAGTATATCACGGAGTATTTGTTTTTCTCAATAGTTCTTCTACAAAAAACTAGTGTTTCACCCATGCGATGCACGGAAGATGTTATGCTAAACCATATGATATGTGAATCATATGTTGTTTGTTTGTCGAATTATATAATTTTAATGGGTATACAAAATAATTAAAATGAACACAAAAAAATAATAAAGATTTGAAACGAATTTTTCAAATTAAAACACTACTTGTAAATATTACAAATTTTGGAATACTTCTTTATACACCACATTCATCGTTTATTTATTGTTTGATTCTTCCTCACCACAGACTAATATTTTCAAACTCTTACGATTCCTAACTCGGGAAATAACAATGTATAATTGGCCATGACCGAATATTGAGTTCTTCAAATATAGCCCGACATTGGATAGAGATTGTCCCTTACTCTTATTTATAATTATGGCATACGATACAACTAAAGGAAACTGTCTCTGTTGAAATTTGAAGGAAATCTGAGGTCCGACGGCATATCTGTCTTTCGTGGAAGCAACACTTTGTGACCTGAATTAAAATGATTACACTCAATATTGGTCGGGAAGGTAACTGTCTCATTTAGTTCAATTTGAGCCACATCACTCGTATTATTTTTTGCAAAGTGCACTGTCTTATGCAGTGTTACCAGTTTCAATGGAGTCATCTAGTGTGAGATTAATTATTATTTCCATATTTAAATTCATTCTAGAAGATGACCCAATATAATTGTTTGATCTTTGTTTCTGTTACGATTCTGTATTCTATTTCCCATATGGGGTCTTATACTGCAAACCAAAATTTAAAAAATATTAGTAATTACATATATTAAATATAATCATATGTAGCTTTAGTATTTTATTTCGTTCACAAAAAAATAACAATAATGATAATGTTGAATATACCATTCGTAATGTCACTGAGCGGGGTGTTTGACAATGTATAAATAATTCTGATTGATGAACCTTGTAAATCTATTATCGTAGATAGTTTTAAAATGTCCTTTAAGATCAAAAAATTGGTTTTCTACATATATTGTTATCAGAACACATCAAAAAATTGATTACCTAAAACAATTTTACATTTGTAGTGCATTTGTATCATGAAAAATAGTATTCATCACAATCTATAAAGATTTTACAAAGTAAATATATTATTGAAAATACCATAAGTGGTGTCACTGCGCGGGGTGTTCTAAAATGGACAAACTTTTCCTCTTGATGAGCCGTGCAAATTAAATCTTTCAGGCAATTTCGGAGATGTACTTTCATTATCTGTAAAAAAGATGGATTCAATAAGATACGAAAATGAGATTTTTATAAACAAAATATTTGGATTAAATGCAATAAAGTAACTTTTACTTACATGAATCGGAATAATTTTTTCAAAAAAAATTAATCACATTGTTTAATGTGAATGGTTTAAATATTACAAAACATTATTTTTTTTCCGCCTAAATATCATCACATTTTAGGGACTAACACATAAAATGATAGCACTTTTTTATATTTAGTTCAATTTCAAATTATATAATATAAACTCTAAATTTTATATAAATCATTATTTTCAAACACAATTTTAAAAACAAAACGATAATACTATTTTAGTTACATTTATGGTAATGTTTGAATAATTAAAAAATAAATTTAAATCAAATATATATATATATATAAATATATTAATAAAATTAGAACTAACACTTAAAATATATTATAAGTTTATTATAATATACATACATTTCAAATATATAAATGGATATCTTATAATGACCAATTAACTTACTTTTCAAGTATTTTATATACATTATCAAGAAAACTCTTTTATATTGTCTTTTATGCACTTTTTTCCTCCATATTTTGATATTTTTCAAAAATAAAAATATAACTAATTAGTTAATATTTTTTCAATGAATTTATTTTATGTGAAATATGCACAATTTCTTTTCGGTTTTAAAAAATACATTCAATTCTTTTTTTCATAATATTTTTATCAATATATATTTAATCATTTTTATTTTATTCTAAATTTAGCAGAATTAAAAAAAAAAACAAAGTTCGTTTACATTCATCAAAATAATAGATTAATTATCAAAGCCCTTTAGATTAAATATTAATCCAATAGAAATAAGCCCAATATGACTATTCCAAGCCAATTAAAACTAAGGCCCATCACACGTATGCAATCTTGCATGCTTGCTGAGATTGATCAAGATTGAGACACATGTATGATCGACCGCTCGGATAAAAGAAACACAAACAAATATTCAACTTTCATTTTTTGGAATAGGGTTTCGTCCACCGCTTCATTTCCTCTTTCTCAATAGTCGAACACTTACCTCACTCTTCCATTTCACCCTCTTTATTTCTGTAAAACTCAGTCCACCTAGTCGACCACCTCACCAAAAACTCAAGATCCTTATCCACTAATCTTTTCTTTTGTGGTGGTTTTTGGGTTTTTATTTTCAGCTTTGATCTGTTCGTTTTCAATTACGGCACAAAGGACACATTATCATCTCAGATCGAGAAATATACAAGACCAACGTTAATGCCTCTATCTTATTCTTCTTTGGCTTTCTGATTTCTGTATTTTTTCTTATATACATGGTTTCTTACGATTATTTTTATCTTTCATTTTTTTGTGCTACAATACAATTTTAAATTTTAATTCCATTAATATATGCAGGGGCGGAACTATGTACTAATTAAGGGGGCCCCCCTCCCCCCTTCCCAAATTAAAAAAAAAATTCTATTGGGCCTCAACCTTTCCACCTACTCCTTTGTAAAAAAAATATCAATGAACTTTGGGCTCCACCCCCCATTCTATGTCAATTCACCGAAACTTAATGAAAAGGAAAGTTTATTTTTTGTTAAAAAAGAGTAATGGGCTTTGGGCCCCAATTTTATGCCAATTAGTAAAATCTATTGATAAAAAAAGTTAATCAAATCTTGTTCTATACCTAGCAGACGGCGGTTGATATTGAAATAATATTACAGAGAACAGAGTAAAGACGATGGTAGTTTTTGTTAATTCATTCATTCAAAAAATGATTATTGGCTTTTAATTTTGATATTTTTGTGCTATTTTTGTGATATGTGAACAATTTTAGGTTAAAATTTCAAGCCCTCATTAGTATTAATCAATTTTTATTTTTTATTTTTTATTTCTAATAGATTATTGATTAGATATTGAGATTGAAGTAATTTTGATTTTTGGGTATATTGGTCTATACTCCTCTATAGATGAAGACACAAAAAATCGATGCATTCTTTAAAAGAAAGAACATTGAAATTCCTACATCTCAACTACATCCATCTACAAACATTGATTCTGTGAATTCTGAGAGTTGTCCTATAAAATCTTTGAGAGTTGAAGTCAACGAAAACTTTGATATTCAATCATTAGAACGTGATCCAGGATTGGGACGACCAATATGGGAGTATCCAATTGAAAAATGTGATGTAGTTTGAACAGCTTATATTACAGCCGGTTCATATCAATGTATACTTTCAAAGTATCCAAAATCTGGAGAAAATCATCCGCGTAGTTTTCAGGCATCATGGTTCAAGCTTTTCCCGTCTTGGTTGAAATATTATCCTAGTGTAGATGCAGCATTTTGTCTTCCATGCTATGTATTCCACACTCAAGACTTCGGGGCTAGAAACATTTACTACTACTGGATTTCGATCACGGAACTAAGTAAGAGATGGAAAAAATTGTTCATGTCTGGCACATATTGAAAAAGATCTCACTTCACCCCATCAAAATGCTTAGAAAGCATGTGCCGATCTCATGAATCAACAGTCACATATTGTACAAAGTATTGCTAAGTTCACATCTCAAGAAGTTGCTGAAAATAGACTTCGCTTGAAAGCTTCAATTGAGGCAACTAGATGGCTTGCATTTCAAGGATGCTCTTTTAGAGGTCATGACGAGTCTATAACATCAATCAATCATGGAAATTGTTTGGAAATATTGAGTTTCATAGCCTCTTATAATGACAAAGTAGCATAAGTTTTGGATAAAGCTCCAAAAAATGCATCGTACACATCACCAAAAATACAAAAACAAATTTTACATGTCTTGGAAACTAAAGTCAAGAATGCCATTCGAGAAGATATTGGTGATGCCAAATTTTGTAGTATTATAGATGAAGCTCGAGATGAATCTAAAAAGGAGCAATGTCAGTTATACTGAGATTTGTTGACAAGGATGTCTATGTACAAGAACGTTTTTTTGGGCTTGTTCATGTTAAAGACACTACTGCATCAACAATAAAAGAATGTATTTTTCTGTCTTATCACGCCATTCCCTTGATGTTTAGAATATTCGGGGATAAGGTTATGACGGTGCAAGTAATATGCGGGAGAATGGAATGGATTGCAAGCATTAATTTTAAGTGAATGCCCTTATGCTTATTATGTTCATTGGTTTGCACATCTCTTCTATTATCAATATCGTTGGTGCCTCATGTAAGCGTAATGACCAATTAAAAACTGCCCATGCATCGAATATTGCTCATTTACTTAGCATTAATGAACTAGAAAGTGGGAAAGGGCTTAATCAAATTGGTTCATTACAAAGGGCAGGTGATACTCGTTGGAGTTCTCATTTGAAATATATATCTAGCTTGATAAAGATGTTTAGTGCAACATGTGAAGTTTTGTTGAATATTATTGAGGATGGAACTACATATGCTCAACGTGGAGATGCCGATACAGCTTATGAAGTGCTAACTTCATTTGAATTTGTTTTCATTTTGCATCTTATGAGAAAAATCTTGGAGATTTCTAATATTCTCTGTCAAGCTTTGCAACTCCAATCTCAAGACATTTTGAACGCAATGCATCTTGTGTCATCTACGAAATTGCTCATTTAGAATTTGAGAGATGATGGATGGGATGAATGAGTTGCGAATGTGACATCATTTTGTGAAGCAGTTAATATACATGTGCCAGATTTTAATGATCAATATCTTGCAAGAAGAAGAAGGGCACGCCATCAGCAAGATGAAATTACAACCGGGCATCATTATAGAGTTGATATTTTCAATGCAGTGATAGATTCTCAATTGCAAGAATTGAATAGCAAATTTAGTGATAACACAGTGGAGTTGATCATATTTAGTGATAACACAGGGAGTTGATCATACTTAGATCCAAGAGAGATACTGATATCATTCAGGATTGATGACATTTGCAAGTTGGTAAAAAAGTTTTACCCAAAAGACTTTGCAGAGCATGAAATGATACAATTAAGAATGCAATTTGAGCATTTTGATCATGTGCGGCAACTTCCAGATTTTGGGACATTGACAACTATTTCTGATTTATGCCAGTGGTTAGTCATAACTAGAAAATCAGAAATCTATCCTCTTGTGTTTAGAATGATAACTCTTATTCTCACCCTTCCAGTGTCGACAGCTACTACAGAGCAATCTTTTTCTGCTATGAATATAGTTAAGACCACACTTCGAAACAAGATGGAAGATGAGTTTCTTACAGACTATTTGCTAGTATATATTGAAAAGCAAATTGCTCAAAAATTTAGTATAGACTCACTTATAGATGATTTTTGTGATATGCAAGAGAGACGCTCTAAATTTTAATATATTTGGATTGTAGTTATGTATTTTGGGATGTTTAATGGTGAGTATTGACGTTGTATTTGATCCTATATAATATATTTTGAATTTTATTATTATATAAAAAATATTTGATCATCTAATTGTGCCCCCCCTAGTCGAATCCTGGTTCCGCCCCTGAATATATGACACTTTATGTTAATAGAGATGCGGGTATATCTAGTAGTAAGTAAGAGCATTAGAAATTTTGAAATTTTTGAACTCGTAGTTTGTTTCGCATTTGAAAGTGTCACGTGGTTATATTTATATGTGTGGATAGAGTATCAATTAGGTTTTTTTTTACACAATGTATATAATTTTATTACCCCATATATATGTAGATACTCCAAATCATATTATGTAGATACATATTTATCTATTATATGATAAATGTAAAATTAGCTTGCATATTTACCTATATGTTTAATGTAATATGCTTTAAGTTACATATTATTTTTCAATTTCTCATTTTTTTTTATCACAGATACTAATTTGCAAGTTATGTCAAAAGGCACGCAATCAAATTTATTTGTCATAATAATAATTTACATCAATGTTAAAAAAAAGTCAAATTGTTGCCTTATTTCTGGTTTGCATTTATGTTTAAAAAAAGTCAAATTCTGATTTCCAGTAATGACTTTTTATGGAAAGGTATGAATCAAATATTAAACGACCATTACAAATAAATTGATTTGATTATCTTTTTATCTTGTAACTTTCAAAATATGTTTATTTTACTTTTAATATTACAACAATTCAATATTATATATATTTAATCATGTAAGTTTTGTTTCTATAGTCAATATAAAGATTTGTTTGCTGATTTATCTTGCTTATTTAATTGATTCTTGTGCTGATTTGTCCACTTTTTCAACATTAGTCAATTCAAAAGAAGCTATTAAAATTGTACATAAACCTTAGGAATTTATTATCAAACATCTCTAAGACGTGTTAAGCCATAAATTAATACTTGTGATTCATTGTAATAGTTTAGTACTTGTCTCTCTGATTTACAAAGATCTTTGATTGCATAAACTCGACCTTGAAATTTATCTTCCTACAAAAGAAATTAGATTAATAGAATTTAGAAATATCAGAAATCTACTAATAAAAAATATAAACCATACCTAGTTATCATGAAATATGCATCAATGCTTTGTACATATTTTTTGCTTTTTTATCTTTGTAGGCATGTTTTTCATACATTCGCACGAGTTGAAGCCTATTGGGTTTTATTCATGTTCCAATCATGAAGTAGTGCAATCACTGATGCCATTCTTACAACTTGTTTTTCTGAACCTTGTATGATAGAGTAGTCTTTTCTTTCCTGGCCTATGAATGTATAGGTTTATAATGAAGTGATCCTACACACACACATATATATATATAGAACCAAGAAAAGTAATTATGGTAATATGGAAAAATCAGATTTATCAAAAATATTAACGTTTTCATATTTTTTCCATTAATTCCAGAATAATAATAAGTAATGGCATGTATTAAATTAATATGGTATAAGTATTTTTTTAGCACTTTAGAATATGTTAATTGTCGGATTCTAAATATTTGATTTGGTATTGTATTCTGTGAGTAATTTATGGTTTGTAATAATTTATGTAATAATTTATGGTCAATAATAAATATTGGACGGATTCTTTCCCAAGTAATATTTGGTTATATTCGAGTTTTTATTTTCATATATTGAATTAATGTTACTACTATATATGTGTGTTTCTTCGACATCAATTCACTATCTTATCCTTTTATAAATTGTCAAGTTAGAAAAGTGATTTAATGAAATATAATCTAAGTTTTCCATATTTATCGTAACAACCCTTAATTATCAAATTACACACTAGATGAATTAGATTGATAATCATTCTATAGTAATTATTTTATTATTTTCTTACTATGGTAATAATTAATAATTGACGCAAATTACACCAGAGACCATATTTTAGAATATTGAATCAATCTGATATAATTTACCAAATATATCACATATAATTATCTAAAAACTTAAGGCAATTAAAAATATAATCATACCATAATTATAATTGGGAAAAAGTCGATGATTTTCATTTGTTAGCCGTATACATCAATTATCTAAAATTAATTAATGTAATTAGAGTGATAATCATACCATAATTATGATTGGAAAAAATGAATGATTTACCTTTTTCAAATTGTGGTACATCCGACAAGAATACTTCGCATAATATCTATTAACCAAAAAACTATTAATATACATTTTTAATTAACCAAAAAAATTTAATTTATGTTTTTAGAAAGTGCGTTTAAGCGGGAAAATATTTTTAGAAACAGGCAATAGGCATTATTGTTTAGAAAAATAAATCATATTAGATCGAAATAAATTTGTATAATTTTTCAAGATTTTTCCGGATTGAAAAGAATATATTTAAATAGAGTAATATATCTTTAAGATAACAAAAATCAATTCACAAACTTTACATTCCAAATGTAAGAGAAATTCGATACAGATTTTTGATTCATTCATTGATATAATTAGATTACAAATTTCCAATTCAAAATTTATTGATTCTTTCTATACAAAAATACATCTATAACTACCCAAAAAAAGGCAACAAAAAGGTCAAACATTCCAATTTTATGGGACATTCTATGAATATCGATAATCAGGAATTATGGCAACAAAAATCAACAACAAAGAGGTCAAACATTCCCATTTTATGAACTATCAACAATTATGGCAACAAAAATCAGCAACAAAGAGGCCAATATTATGAATTATCTTCCATATATATCGAAAATCAGCCAAAAAAAGATCACCAAATTTTTTAGCAAGTCTTTTTAGGCGGGAAAATATCTTTAGAAACCATTTTCTTTTTATATATATAGATATATCTGGAACTAATAGAGTTTTTTCTCAATAAAAGCATCGACTTTTCCAATGAGATTGTGAGAAAATTCTTTATATTTGGGATTGTAATTTATCTTTTAGAGTTGAGATTGTGAGAAATTCCTTTATTTTGGTATTTATGTTTTATCTTTTAGAGTTGAGATTTGAGTCGTAGTAGTAGAAAATCGTAAACTAAAAGATGGATATAAACTAACTATAGTTTTGAACGATTATATTTTTAAATGTATGTCAAACCCCAAGATTGTTAGATTCCTTTGATGTGTTTCTAATTTGTTGAGAAACATAGAGTTATTTGATAGATCATGTAGTATAATCACTATCCCGCTCGATCGATAAATGAATAAATTGATTTATTTTAACTTTAATTGTTGTGATAGCTCATTTATATCTATGATGAGCTTATTTAATTTGATTATAATTTGGTTTGAATTATTTATTTAATTGTGAATATAATTGGTTAGGGGTCAAAATCGGATTTGATAATAGTAATTTGAAATATATGTTGGAGTTAGCATAAATCGGAAATTAAAAGATAAACCAAATATATTTTTGAAAGATAATATTTTTAAATGATAATGTAGCACCTTCTAGCTTATTGAATTTTAATCCGAAAATAAGTAATTATAATGTATATACTTTAAATATTTCTTAAAAATACGGAATAATAAAACTTTACTTCGCTTTTAAAGTTTACAATGAAATAAAGACTAATACTTGAAACAATTATCAATCCAGAAATATACATAATGAAATAAAAATGACAGTCAACATCCCAATAGAAATTAAAATTCAAACTTTTTTTTTTAGAAACTTGAAAAAAACATGAAAATCATGAAAGACGTGGGTTCGCGAGTCATCACAAGGCCGCGCCATCTTCTTCCTCGTCAAGCGTTCTCATCCGAAATAATTAAACATTCGTGGGATGAGCTTCAAGAAGCTCAACAAGTAATCTCATGCATGAATGCATGCCTAATGCAATATTATAACATTTATTTCATAACTTTCATTTTCTTTACTTAAAACTTTCTTAGGACGCGAGCTCACTTGGTGACACATTGTTCTAATCAGGGTCGCAGTGGGCCTTGTTATTTGGAACCCGATTAACATTTTGTCCGAAGGCCCATTTCCATAAACATTAACTTTAGCCGCAAGCGGCACATTATCGGAACGTCGGTCCTCCGCGCCCATTTCCCACTCACTCCAGCATCATAGAACAATGTACACCCATTTCTTTGAAAAACATATTATTAATTCTAAACCTAAAACTAGACTCTACTTAATTTTTTTTATGCTCGTGAAATGTTATGAACGTGCATTTAACATGATCCATGAACCTAAGTGATGTTATTTTTCATGAATGCGAGAATTAATATAAGCGCATAGCAAAATAACTAAATCACATTAGTTGAAATAATTAACAACAAAACATTACATTCAATTATATATAAGTTTTAATTTAAGAATTTGTATGTAAAAGTTTAGATTAAAATCTAATAAACCACGTGCAAGCTTACTTAAGAAAGTAACCTAAATCTGTATAGTGAAAGCTTATTTAGTTAATAGCCTAAGTTTGATTACTAATCAACTAATTATACACAATGTTAATGAGAAATCCGGAAATTGTATAAATAAACAGTTTCACATATGATTATGAGACTTATAATAATAATATAAAAAATGAACAACTTCAGAATACTTTTTTTTTATTTCTTTCTTTTTTTTAAATACAATTACATACTTAATAATTTAAAAGAAAAATAAATTTCTATCCACATAAACTAAACTATTTTTACAAATAATTTGTTAGTTAATGTGATTGGTCAATTCAAGAAATTCAAGTCTCATTTTTTTTTCTTGTCAATTCGACAGTTATGTATCTTATAATCATGAGTATTTTATATAACTATATATAACAAAGATTTAACTAAGACAATAGAATCTTAATATTATATAATTTAAACAAAACGATTAACCTTGAATTTTCTTAAATATTATCATATTACGTAAATGAATTGAGAAAGAAAATTTTGAAATCAAACCACTTAGTATAATAGATGACATCTAACTTACCAATAGCCAATTACTTGAGAACTTGATTGGTTATTTCATTAATCGCAGTAAACCAATTTTTACTACTTCTAAACATAAAAAAATCAATATCCATAACTTAAATCCTAATTCTATATGAAAACTATGGAAATTACTTGCCTGGTTTCTCGGATGACTCGGATCAACTAAGATAAAATTCGCCCCGGCTTCTACCCAGTAGAATCTATACATAAATTATTATATAATAGGATTAGTAAAACTTAACCAAATTTAATATGAAACTAAAGAAATAATTACGAAACCTTCAAACTTCTCGGATAATTTGTACCGCAAATCGAATTTATTTTTTGTATTTCCTTGATTCTTCTTCTTCTTTTTCTTTTTTTTTTTTGAGAAAGGTAGGATTTCATTCATTAGAGTAGGAGGAAGCCTCCAACTCGGCAACCCTGAGTACATTTTCAGGTACATTTCCCACAGAGGGTTCAATTAGGAAGTGAAAAAGCATGACGCGCTAATAGGTGCGCTACCGTATTACCCGTACGCCTAACAAAGCAAGATTCAAAAGCATCAAAACAGGGAATAAAATCACGAATGTCAGCAACAATGTTCCGAATCAGAGAAGTCAATGAGATAATATGATTTTGTTGTGTATGGTCGCTATCCAATTCTAAAACCAGCTTGATTCCCACCGGGGCGAGCAAGGTGCATCCCTTCTCTACATGCTATCGCTTCGCAAGAACTTCGACGGTCATTTCATCCATGTAGAAACGAGAGAGTGGTGACAATCAAGCCATTTGAATCACTTGATTGCAGCCCCAATTCCTATTCCCGCCCCCTGGCACAATAGGACGCATCCGTATTTAATTTTAGGAAATCAGACTTGGCTTTTGTCCACACAACAGCCCATTTCTTCGCTTCATACGGGTGCCATCGCTTTTTCCTCCTATATGTTCCGCTAATCGCTCTTCGAAGAAACGAGAAACACCATTGATGGTCAAGCTCCATGTGGTTGTGTGTCTATTTGTTCCGCATACCATGCCGCCCACAGTGAGCACATCGCGAATAATCCTTGAACCTCGAATCCTGCTTTCGACATGGAAATTATCCAATCAGCCTATTGTTCCGTTGAGCTCTGCTTGATACATGTTTTTATCTTAATTTTGATGATTTTATTTTTTCACCAAAACAATGTTTTTAAAGGTTGTCCAAATACTCCTAAATGATTTAAAATGGTTTTAATATTTTCCTGAGTATTTCCTCAAGTTTATTTTTGATAATAATGGACAACACTTTTAATGATTTTATGTCAACGGGTTTTTACTCCTATAACAAGATTTCTAATGTTGTCTAAATACTCCCGATTGGTTTAAAATATGTTTACTAAATTTTCTGAGTATTTCGAGTTTTATTTTCACAAAAATTGACAATATTTCGTCTGCCTCGTATCGACCTGGCCGCTCCCATATAGGGCAACCCATACCCGAAGATGATTTTTGAAATGTAAAATGAGATGGAAGGAAAATCAGCAGTCGACTGGCCGCTCGGGCCGATCAAGCCGGCCGACTGGCCGCCTGTGGGTCGACTGCACTGCAAGTTGGCATTGAAACGTAACAAATCTTCTTCGATTTTTTATCGAGGTGGACTTGCTGAGACAGTGGTGGGTCGACCTGGCCGAAGCCTATGTCGACTGGCCGCCCGTTGTAATTTCCAAAGTTGTTCTTCAATTTTCTTATTTCGTATGATCTGGTCGCCCGTATTGACAAAGAAAAATATGACCGCTTGACAAACAGACATTTCCTTAAATTGTGGGATTGATTTCTAACACTATATTCTTGATTTTAATTGTATTTTTCTGAGATTTTCAATCCCCAATAGGAGCCTATGCTTGATCAATCATCTCCTATAATAGAGGAAGTTTTGGAGCATCCAAAACAACAATTGAGATACAACACAACAAGATACACTTCAATCAAATATTTGGTCTTTCATTGTTATTATTCTTGTTGTAAATTTGCCTAGCTTATCACTTTCACATCCTTGAGGTCTAGGCTATTCTTGATTACACTTTGCACTCAAATTGTAATATTCATTATTGAGTTGTAATCTTGATTTTTGGTTATCATTCAAACACAAGATATCCTCGAGTGTTCTCGGGTAAAGAGCACACTTGGATGATCTAGGTGATAGGTGCAAGAAGATTGTGGTGATCTTCTTATTGAGGTGTTGAAGAATTTGGTATTCTTCAAGGTTGAAGATTGTGGTAATCTTCACAAGGTGCCGTTGAAGGAAGATTGTGGTATCTTCAAAGGAGATTGTGGTAATCTCCAAAGTGTGTTGTTGAAGAAGAGTGTGGTGCTCTTCAAGAAAAAGTTGTAAGTTGAATTTGTATTAATTTTGTAATTAATAAAATTCTTTTTCTTTTTGAAATCCATCCCTGATATAATCGTATGGTAGAGGATTAGGCCCTAGTGGGTTGAACCTCTTTAAATCGACGTGTGTTGTTTACATTTCGCACCTTTATTATGTGTTTGAGCATTCTTACAAAAAGAGGGCTAAATCGAAGGTGGAGATAATCTATTCACCCCCTCTAGATTATCGTAGCCACTTGACTTACAAGTGGTATCAAAGACAAACTTTGACAAGCCTGCTTTCACATCGCGAGTGAAGAGAAACGATCGTCGGCTACTTAACGAAGCTCATCTTTCCAAGCACTTCCACCACCAAGCCACCACTATTTGATTCCAAAAATTTTATTTTTGGAAAGAAAGAATGGAATGCTACTTACAAGGTCAAGGGTTCGACATTTGAACACCGTCATAAACGGAGAATCCATTTCGATGAAAGATACACCACACACCTCAAAAGGCTTCAAAAAGCTTAATGATGAAGATAAGAAAATCATCTCCTTAAACGGTAAAGCTCTCAATATTTTGTATTGTTCATTTACTAATTTAGAATATGAACATATTGTAGGAATAAAATCGGCACATGAAGTATGGCAAAAATTAGAGGCCATCTATGGAGTATTTGCAAATTAAAGGAATCAAACAAAAGCATCTACTTCTCAAAGGATACAAATTCAAATCTAAGGAACAAGTCTCCTACAACTTCCAACTATGAAGAAGTTGAATATTGTTTTACGGGCATCAAGAAGAAAACAAGGTATGTCTTAAACCCTCTACCTCTTATGATATTCAAAATGATTATAGTGATTTGCAAATGACTATGATGAACTTCAAAATGAATTCCAAAGCTCACTTGTTAAATACAAAAATTTGAAAATGAATTCAATGTTTTGAAAAAATGATAAGATAGTTTATTTACTTCCTATGAATCACTATCATATGCTCACACACCACACACTTGACAAGGTTAGAAACCTTGAAAAAGAAAATAGTACTCGCTGAGGATATTAATTGCATGAAAAAGGATTTATCTAAACCGACTTGAAAGTACCGGCGAAATTGTTAATTGTTGTGATAATTCAAATTAGAACTTGTTCATAAGCTTAATGGTGTCAATCATATGAATAAAAATCAAGTCTCTAAGATGTTGGTCATTATGCTCCTAGAATTATTACATGCTTTTATTGCATGTAAAAAGTGGTCATACGGTAAATACTTGTCGGGCTAGAAATAGCTCTAATTATTGTTGAGACCTAAAAGTCTCAAGACTAATCCTAAAGGACCCAAACACATAAGGGTACCACAAAATAATGTGTTATTAGGTACTCCGCAAAATAATGATCAAGAAAATTCATATCGCCAAGAAGACATCAAATGACCGTTTATTTGATCAAAGAAGGAGAAACTATTTTTTCGACAAAGCCAATTTTCAAGAAGAGGATATAATCAAAATGGGAAGAACATAATCCTTGAAATGGCAAAGACATCATCAACAAGATGATTCTCAGCCAAGAAGAGACCATCAACAATGGGAAGGTAACAAACCTCGAAATGGAGGCAATCAAAGAAGTCATCATCAACAAAGTGACTTTCTCAATGGGAAGATATCATCAACAATGGGAAAGACACAACCCATGGAAACGGGCGAATTGGTAAACCGTATTCCCCATTTATATATGCATTTTTAATTCTATGCATGTTTTTATTTGGTCTTAATTGCAAAATGAGTTTTCAAGCATTTTTTTTTTTTTGTCTTTAGTATATTTGAGAGTTTCATATTTTTTTTTTAAAGAAGACCTTGCATGATTTTCTAAAACTCTTATGCATTTAATTAGACTTTATGGCTTATTATCTCTTATGAAATCTTATAGCATAAGCTCTTTTTGATATCTCCTATTACTTGCCTACACTTGTATTTTTTGTGCAAACTTTGTCTAAGAATTGTGTAGATACATATCTCATACTCATTGGCTATTACGCTCAAGTTTCTTAAACTATCGAGGTACATTCACTCGTATTTTTCTTAGAACTCGATATTATGCTTATGCACATATCTTTCAAGATATTTCATTTTAACCCCTTAAGTGCCCCTATATGATTTTGCAAATATTTTCTTAAAAGGGCACTACTTGATAAGTCTAAATCTTCTCGAATATATGTTTTCCCGAACCCGTATTTGTTGGACTTGATCCAAAATTATCATTTTGCAAAGTTTTAAAACTTTTGGGTGAAAAATTGAATTTTGAAAATTCGAAAAGAAAAAATCGCACTCAGATCTGCAAAAGTTAGGGGCGCACGGTCATTTTCCGCACGCCGACGGCCGCACCTACCGACCGGCCGCCCGCAGCAATTTCTCGCTTTAAAATCGCTCGCTTCGCTTTATTACATAGCACGCGTAAAATCTCTTCAAACCCTATAATCGCGAATTATCCCTTTTCTCCTTTAATCTTCAATTCTTCATCATTTTTCACAATTTTTGTTGCTAATCTTCTTATTTTCACAAGAATCTTACATATATGGCTCCTCCTAGAAATTCTACCTGTCGAAATCCCATCTCCAAGCGTAGAAGGGACGGAGAGGGTTCTTCAAGAAATCGGCAAGAGGAAGCCGAACAAAGGATATTCGAGCCTCAAAGAAACGGGCTCAAGAAGCGTGATGATGTTCAAAATTCCTTCTTCTGCCCAAATTACCGAGCTCCGCTGAACAATTTCGCTTCCAAAATTGCCGCTGGGCGAAAGGTAAAAATCTTTTGTTACTCAAGCTCCTAATTCCCACAATGTTCTTAATTTCATCAATAAGTATGCTGAATGGTACTATGAGGATTCTGGGGGATGGGGGAAAATCTATCGCTTCTGACTAAAATATGTCGCTTTTAGTTCATTTACAAAATGAGTATCCTACTATAAGAGGATTTTTTGAGGAGCAAGGTTGATGTATCTATGGGAGCATGCTTATGTTTTGTATGATGATGATATTATCCAACATTTTTATGCTAATATGTGGGTAATATGATAATGAAAGGAAGCCAATTGTCGTTAATGGCATCGCTTGTAAAGGGTCACATTTTAGATGGACTCCCAATGATATTTGCCGGCTTTTTACATGTTAGAGAAGGTGGTTGGGATTATTTTCTTGTGGGACTTGAATGATGAAATGTGGGGTGTCAATGAAAGAAGTGAAAACGTATTTGGGGAGTATGGCCAAAGTATTTTTGTTGGCAATGACACTTGAGCATCGATTTTGCCTGGCCATTGTTTCATATTGCATTTGTGGTAAGTCGGGAAAGATGCCTAGCAACATGGATTACTTTTTTACTTATAAGATTGCTGTGAGGGAACCACTTAACTTTGGTGCCATACTTATTCAATGCCTAATCGAGTCCATCACTCAAGGTAATAAGAAGTTTGTTGCGGGAAATCGATTTGTAAACTTCTTATTCAATCGGGACTACCTTCGCCGGAGTGTAACTCGGAGGTATTTCAAAATGACTTCGACATTGATAACATCTCCCAAAATGGTCACGATGCGCAAGAATATGGACATCCGACCAACTAAAATGGCTGTATAAGAGGTCAAGAGTCCCCCGATCCTAATGACTTTTTGATGACGCGAGGCCGCAAGATTGGCTGAAGAGGGTGAACCGAGCAATCCGGGAGGGTAATACCGGTGCTCAACCGCCAGAGGTATACTCAAGCCAAATTTGATGAGATGAGGGCTTTTCATGAGAGGTATGAGTTTTGGAGCAAAAGACTCCAAAATGCAAAAATCTATCTAGTTAAAGTTGGAAGAATTCATCAAGGATTTTATTCCCTGATCTTGCTTCTCCTGATGAGGAATGATGTCCCCACCCCCTTTACTTTCTAAAGATTTTCGTTGCTTTGTATTTTTATGAACTTTTGTAAAACTCTCTCGTACTAATAAAATTTGCTTGTCTTATTGAAAGGGTGAAAATTACAAGTTGATTATGACTTGTGGATGATCATGGTATTGGAGTATTTGATGGTAAAAATACTCTAATTTAGCATATTGTTTGATAATCGTAAGGAAGTACTTGATGGTAAAAGTGCTTCTTTTTAATGCTTTGATCATTATGCTTAGTTGATATGTTGAACATTTGATATATCATACATGTATTGTTTAAAGGCATGACTTGTATTACTTGATGGATGTTTCTAACTTTTGGCATTTGTAATGCCTTAATCCTTCTTAGCTTATATTATCTCAATGGGGTTGAACCCTTGAGAATCTACTTTGTTTGAGCCTCTTATTTGATGGACTTATGTTGCATATTTTGCATATGATATTGTTGAGCTTTAAAATGAGGATGATTGATGATGATATGGAAATTTTTGGTTTGAACCATTTACAAAGGTTATATACAACCTCTTTTATTTTTCACGCACACTTAGTGTTCGATGAAATGTCGCAATGAATATTTCAACTTCTACATGATTCTCTTTGCTTCCTAATGTCTTAAAAATTATTTTGAGATCATGTTTTTGGCTAAAAAATGAGCTTACGGATTTCTTATGATATATTTCTCCAGTTTTTTTTTTTGGAGTTTTAAGCCTAAATTGCTCAACGTTGATAAACCGTCCCTTTGGTGCACTTTGATGATATTATATGATGTTTTCTATCATCCTAACACTCTTTTGATGATTCCAAATGGGAGAAACAGGAAATTGGCGCATTAGCTCAAAGAAGCTAATAATAGCTTGTCATAAAAGCTATAAGCTACTGGATCATAAAAGCCATAAGTTGTGATTCTTTTAGTCCAATTGTTGCCATGGACTTTTATAATTGTTTAATGATGTTTTAGACAGGGGAGCTTATGTTTTGAACAAATTGTAAAAGCTAAAGCTTTTAGCTTATGGAAAATTGCTTTTACATTATTCTTGATATGCTTGTTGATGGGGGAGCTTGTGCTTATTATTGAAAATATTTACTCCCTACTTGGTTGCTTTAATATTTTGGAAATTTTCGTCGTTTCCAAACGGCCAAATGTTTTTACCGAAAATCATTTCTAAAATTGCTCTCTTAGTTTGTGTAAAATTGTTTTGGTTTGTAATCATCAAAAAGGGGGAGATTGTTTGATACATGTTTTTATCTTAATTTTGATGATTTTATTTTGTCACCAAAACAATGTTTTTAAAGGTTGTCCAAATACTCCTAAATGATTTAAAATGGTTATAATATTTTCCGGAGTATTTCCTCAAGTTTATTTTTGATAATAATGGACAACACTTTTAATGATTTTATGTCAACGGGTTTTTACTCCTATAACAAGATTTCTAAATGTTGTCTAAATACTCCGATTGGTTTAAAATATGTTTACTAAATTTTCTGAGTATTTGAAGTTTTATTTTCGACAAAAATTGGACAACATTTTCTCTCGTGTCACTTGGCCGCCCTATAGGGGCAACCCGCACTCAAGATGATTTTTGAAACAGTAAAAAATGAGACGGAAAGGAAAATCGGTGTCGAGTCGCCGACCTGGCCGCCGTGGGTCGACCTGCACCGCAAGTTGGCGTTGAAAATGTAACAAATCTTCTTCGATTTTTTATCGAGGTGGACTGTTGAGAGTGGGGTCGACGGTCAAGCCTATGTCGCCCACTGGGCCGCCTGTTGTAATTTCCAAAGTGTTCTTCAATTCTCTTATTTCTCGTGCGACGGTCGCCTCGCGGTATTGACAAGAAAAATATGACCGTTTTGATTGACAGACACATTTCCTTAAATTGTGGGATTGATTTCTAACAGCTATATTCTTGATTTTAATTGTATTTTTCTGTAGATTTTCAATACCCAAGATGAGCCTATGCTTGATCAATCATCTCCTATAAATAGAGGAAGTTTTGGAGCAAACAAAACAACAATTGAGATACAACACAACAAGATACACACTTCAAGCAAATACTTGGTCTTTCATTGTTATTATTATTGTTGTAAATTGCCTAGCTTATCACTTTCACATCCTTGAGGTCTAGCTATTCTTGATTACACTTTGCACTCAAATTGTAATATTCATTATCGAGTTGTAATCTTGATTTTTGGTTATCATTCAAACACAAGATATCCTTGTGAGTGTTCTGTGGTAAGAGCACACTTGATGATCTAGTGATAGGTGCAAGAAGATTGTGGTGATCTTCTTATGAGGTGTTGAAGAATTTGGTATTTCTTCTGGTTCAAGATTGTGGTAATCTTCACAAGGTGCCGCTAATGAAGATTGTGGTATCTTCAAAAGAGATTGTGGTAATCTCCAAAGGTGTTGTTAAAGAAAGAGTGTGGTGCTCTTCATGCGTGTTGTAAGTTGAATTTGTATTAATTTTGGTAATTAATAAAAAAAAATTCTTTTTGAAATCCATCCCTGATATACTGGGTGGTAGAGGATTAGGCCCTGTGGGTTGAACCTCTTTAAATCGACGCGGTGTTGTTTACATTCCGCACCTTTATTATTGGTTTGAGCATTCGGGTTACAAAAAGAGGCTAAATCAAAAGATGGAGATAATCTATTCACTCCCCTCTAGATTATCGTAGCCCACTTGGACTTACACTCTCATGGTTTGAAATCGCATCTAAAAGGTCCTCACGCCTAAAAGAAAATAGCCCATGGGCACTCCTCAACGCATGCTCCGCCATTTTCGATCGCTCTCTCCACATCGGCCGCACATGATCGACTTTTATTCCTCTTTTATGAAAGCAACCTTGGTGGGTAAAATTCCTTTAATGCAACGCCACATAAATAAAATTATCTTTGGGGGTATATCAAGTATCCACAACCATTGCCAAATTCCTTCATGACGTGATGAGGTGGAAAGATTTTGTTGCGCTTCTATTAGTCTTCGCTATGTGGTAGCCCGAACTCACCTTGTACACTCCATCTTTGAAAAATTCCACACTAATCGATCTGGTTTCTTGTTTAGACGCAGCCGGATGGCCTGGATACTTTTAATTTCGCTCGACTAAATGATTCTCAAGACTGGGAGTTCCACAGGACGCCTTTCATTCATTAATTCAGCCACCCGCATATTATCCGACAAACCCGAAGTTAGAGAGTGTCTTAAACCCTGTGCTGGTCTTGGAGCCATGGGTCACGCCATATTCGAACACTTGCCATCACCAATATTCCAGCGTAGTCCTCGAACAAGTATATTCCTTCCCGCATAATGCTTCTCCAAGTATGGGATGGATTATAGCCAATTGTTGCTTCTAGAACGACTTGTTAGGGAAATACATGGCTTTGAGGATTTTAGCTAGTAGCGAATTTTCAGCATTTACTAGTCTCCACCCTTTTTTGGCAAGCATCGCCTTGTTAAAACATTGAATTTCTCTGAAACCCAGACCTCCTTCTTTTTTTGAGTTGCAAAGGCGATCCCAAGAGCACCAGTGTGTGCGTTTCTCTTCCCGAGTCTGGCCCCACCAAAATTACTAATGATTGAGCTTATTTTTTCTCGATATATTATGATGAAGGATAATAACTCATTATATACGAAGGAATCGCCCGAACCACTTGATTTTATGAGATAAGCTTTCCGCCTATTGAAAGTGTATCGCTTCCAATTTTTCAATTTCTTTCTCGATTCTATCAATGATTGCCCCAAAAATTTCTTTTTTCGATCTCGTCGATGACCGTCGGTAGCCCAAGGTAGATTTCATGTTTATCCACTAATGACACTCCTATTTTCTTCCCAAATAAAAGAGTCCTCGCTACATTAACACCTTTGCTAAAAGAAATTATGGATTTTTTCGAAATTGATGCGGCCTTTGTGCTTGTTCGTGGGTTTTGATAATGTCAAAGAATGCACTTAATTTCTATCGTTAGCTCTTCCGAAAAATAATGCCGCTATCCGCTAAGAAAAGGTGTGTTATTTCGGCGCTTGCTTACATGCTCGTGATCCCTGGACGGAAGAGGTCGTTTCATTTCCGTCTCCTGATCATAACGAAAACGCTTCACGCATTTAAAAGAAAAAGATATAATGATAATGGGTCTCCTTGCTTCTGAGCCCTTAGTAGGGTAAAACACATTGCCAAAGTTGGTCATTTAGAGAATGGAAAAAGAACAAAGCGATATGCACTTCATGATTAGGTCAACAAAAGAGCTACTAATACCCATTTTTAACATGACTTATGCAAGAAACGCCATTCGACTCTATCATACGCCTTGCACATATCCAGCTTTAAGAGCAAAGGATCCCCGTTTTTTAGCAAGGTTCCTTTTCACTGAGTGAAATGTTTCAAAGGCTAAAAGGGCGTTGTCTCAGAATGAGTCATCTTAACGAAAGCCGATTGGTTGGGAGAAATCAGTAATAGGATTTTAGCATAGTTAGCTATGGTTTTCGATATGATTTTGAAAACAACATTACACAAGCTAATGTGCCTAAAATCCATCACTGCTTCCGGGTTCTTCTTTTTTTCGAATCAAAACAATATAAGTCTCGATTTATGGAGGCAGGATTGGGTGCCATTTAAAATATTAAGAGAGACATCAAAAATATCCGATTGAATTAACTACCAAAATTTTTGAAAAAAGATGACAGTATACCGCTTCGCCCCGAAGCTTTGCTTGCGTAGGTGCATCCGGGTGAGTGCACCTGCTTATTTCCTCTCTCTTGTGAAAGGCCTCGTTAGCTTGTCGCTCATCTCACCGCTTTTTTCCTCAAGCGCGCCGATGGCTTTATCCATAATCAGCCCGGCTCGCCGAGAACATCTCTATGAAGTATCTAGAAAAGACTTTCTCAATCTCAAGATTGTCATCCACCCACCGGCCCATCGCGAATCCTTGATTCTATCAATAGAATTTCTATCCCGCCTCCCGATGTCGCTCTATGGAAAACGCATGTTTTTGTCCCCATCACTTATCCAATTTGCTCTAGACCGTTGGTGCCACATTTTTCTCGTTTTTGGTAAAGTCTTCCCAGTGTCTTCAAGCCCTTTTCTCTCATAAACATTTCTCATGGTGCTGCCCTCCCTAAGCCTCTCTTCCATTTCTTTGATGAGGGTGTTTATATTTCCAAAACGGGTTTGCTCCCAACTACTCAAACTAATTCCGCACTACATAATTTTCTCCTTTGTAAGATTTCTGGATTTCATAGATCCTCCTGAGGAATGCTTCCAGTGAGTCTTTCACAATCCATTTTGGTACGCATTCTGCCTAAAAGCCACATCGCTTCGGCTAAAATCTTCCTCCATTTTTTTGTGTCTTTTCCGGGCAAGATTTCTCACGCTTTGTCCAACTTATTAAGATAGATAAATGATCCGACCTTCACCATCTAGATGTTGCACATTGTATCCGGGGTAAAGAGTAGTCCATCCAATCGCTCCTGCAAGCAAATGTCTACTGCTTCGATATTCACGCGCTTCCTTCGACCGCTTTCCAAGTAAAAGTGTAACCTTCGTGAGTCCAAATCTTCTAAATGCGTTTTGAGAGCTTCATGAAAAGCTTCGAGCTTAGTGTCTTCCTTTATCCTAGCCTCCAATCTTTTCGTTATAGAGCATCTCGTTAAAATCGCCGACGCAAAGCCAATCATTATAGTTAGCCCTCCAAGTCACCGTAGTAACCCCTAAGCATGTTTATTCCGGTCTTCTCCAACAACGTAGACTCCACTAATTCTCCAATTTTTGCCATTTTTCGACTATGCCGTCAATGTGGTTGACGAGTCCAGCAAACTAAAGCTCACTCGTATCTTTCCATAGTACGCATTACCCCTTCCCCGCTTCCCCGCACTAGTGTCACAATCCACAATATGGTTGTCAAACCATTGCCGCTTCGTTTAGATCAATTTCACATATAATTTTTTGTTTCCATGAGAAACAAAATTTGGGATCTTTTGAAATGATTAATCTTTTAAGCACTTTTAATCATTGGCTGTTCCAAAGCCTCACGCTTCCTAAACCGAGGCAACATTGGTCCTCGGCGGGGTTGTTTTTGCAACCTCCGCCGAAAAACAAATCGACGGGCACGCAATGCATCAAATTCTTTAGTTTTTTTCACCGCATAATCGGGTTCAGCAGTCGGTGGTTGGTATCGCCACCGGTCGCTTGGCAGTGAGCGTTTTGTGTCGAGTTTCGTCTTTCGGCTTGTGCGTTTAAAGACGCTTTTGGTTATGGCCGGGGTTTTTTGTTAATTTTTGAAGTCTAGTATCCGAGTGGGTTTTTGGGGTTGGTCTCGATAGGGGGAGGTGTGAGAAGGTGGAGTTTGGGCTTTGGTATGGCCGAGTGATAGTTATCGACTGGTGTTTTCTTGCAGTAGTTTATATTATGGAGTGATTACGAGAAAATGTGGGTCGGTTCGCTCAGTTGACAGATGATCGGGACGGGTCAACCGTTTATTTTTAGAGTCGGCGGATACGACGCTCTCAAGCTTGCTCAGGGTGGTCGCGGCTTGCACGATGCATAGCAAGATTGGAATTCCTTGAAAGTTATGTTCGTGGTGTCGATTTAATAGAGATAATGATCAATGGTCTTCGTAAGAATAAAGTTCCGGCATGGGATTGGTTTTTTGTCAGCGGGTCGTGGTTTATGAAGGTCAGCTTATCGATCGGGATGTTCGTGAGGTTGAGGTAAGGAGTTTTGGAGTTGGCTTATTTGTCGTCAGCCGGGTCAGCTTGCGGTGTCGAGGTGTTATTATTGTGGAAAACAAATACCAGGTAGAGCGCTGAGACGTCGAATTTAGTTCGCGAGGTGGTGCGCGCTTAAGAGGGGATGCTTAATCCAGGACCATACTTCATGCCGATGTATCTTGACACTGCTTTTATCGTAGTTTTCGCAATTTCAAAAAATGGCCTATGGTACCACAATGTAAACAATATGTGGGGAGACTTTCATATTTCAGTGAGATCGATTTTGTCCCTTAATCCGATTTGGGAGAGCCCGGGATAATCGCTTGGTAATATCAATGCCGATTTTGAACCTCGTGAATTTACCAAACATCTCTTCCATTGATGAATCCAAGCTTTCAAGTTTCCAACCGTCCGCTATGGTGCTCACGCGGTGTCGTTGCTCATACACGCCATCGGGCACGTCAGAGTTTCTATCCGCATGATGCGTGGGTTTATCCGAATGGTGGTTGCTCGCCTTCCTCAAGTGCTTTCGATAGCAAACAATCCTCCGTCATGTTGCCATGGTTGGTTGGCCAACACCGGCCTATGTTCTCCTTGTTCGCAAATTGAATAAAGATGGTGCCCTCCCCCATTCTCTAGCAGCCGATTTCCTCCTCGATTTCCACGATTTTTTTCATGACTTCAATAGTAATGACTTCCACTTTTATCAAGATATAACTTTCCGACTAAAACAAAATGATTTCTCGATCGCCGCGTTTCTATTCGGCCGCTCATCCAAATCTATAATCTCCTTTCCTTATCTCCGCGCCTCTCCATAGAAGGCTCTCCTCGATCGAGCTGCCTAATAATGGATGCCACTAACAAACAAACAAAAAAGACAGAAAAGAGAAACAAAGCAAAAACTAATAATAAATACACAACACAGAAAGGAGTAATCGATGCTTTAAAGAAAGAAAAGTGAAACAAAATAGAAAGCTGAGCTAAATAAAGAGAGTAAAAGGACAAAGCAGCTAGAGAAAGAGACAGGGAGCAAAAGAGCGGAGATAATCAAAGAGAAAACAGACAATATAATCATCCAACATTCCTCTCGCAGACATTGCATTTGGCAGATATTCCTAACAAAACCCTATGGTAACTAACTCCCCGACAAGAGAGAACTATTCACACAAGGTTTCAATTATTCACTAGCTAGAAAAGTGGTATCTTTTTTTCCGATTCTTTTCTCTTTTCTTTTCTTTCTTTCTCCTTCTTCCTTTCTTCTTTTCTCACATTTCTTCACTCATCCCATTCATCCTTTCAAACTAATCCTCCCCATCATATTTTATTTGTCTTTTATTATTTTATTTCCACTTTCCTTCCCATTATCCCCACTAATTTCCCTCCACTATCATTTTCTTCCCTTCTTTTATCCACCTTCTCTCCAATTATCCCCAATATCATCCATTATCTCTCTTTATTTCTTTTCATTTTTTTTTAAAAACGTCTCGTGATGATAATGAGATAAATCCTTAATATTTGGGGATTACTTCTTATCTCTTAGTTTTGTTATTATCTATTAAATTTGTAATCTTTAAGTTCAAAAATATATTATAAATTCACCTTTAATTTGCAGATAAGAATTTGTAGAGGAATGCCACATGGATAATTATAAAATATACACGGGAATCGGTAGACGTATGAGTCATACACATGTCAAAATTAACGAGGTGATGACATATGTCAACTTTGTTTTCTTTTTAGTATATAGGTTGATTAAAGGGATGCAAATGTGTTTAGCAAAGAAGCAAAAAATCAAGTATTAATTCACATAATATTTTCAAGATTTATTTTATACCATTATAAAACAAAATACATTTATTATATAAGTCATCAAAATATCTCACACAATTTTTTTTTTTTTAAATCAAGCAAATCTTTAGATTATTTTGTATTAATTAATGGGTAAATCTTACTTACCCACTATACTCTTCTTGAGTATCACTTTACCTCCTTGGTTTGCAATTATATCGCTTTTACCCTCTTATACTCTCAATTAGTATCACTTTACCCCATTATACTATTAAAACATTTTTAGTAAATAACAAAATTATTTTAAAATTAGTATTTAATATTAGTAAACTTGTACTTATATTTTAAATTGCTAATTAATTAATATTAAATTTTATTTAAAATTATTATATTTTATATTTAATTGCTAATTATTTAACTCTAATATAGTCCTTATTAAATTAATATATAATATGATATTTTCTATCAGCCTAGTACATTTATACTTTTAATATCTTTCTTTATTCATCACAAAATTAAAATTATATAATATATAACAAAATATATTTTTGTTAAAGATCTGAAGTATTATTAGTAATTCTCAATTATTTTAAAATAAAAACTATGTTAAATAGATAAAAATAGTCATTTTAATGGTTAATTTTTAATACTAAGGTGAATATTCTTAAATTTAACATAATTTATATTAAATATGGCTACAATTATATTTATATATTTTTAATATATAATAATTCATTATTCAAGAAATTTAATACTAATAATTTACTTATTTTATAAAATATTATTTAGAATATATATGCAATTTTTAGCTTTATGATGAAAAAATATGTATGAATATGTTAGTCCACAGAAAATAACCTAGAATATAATTATTTAAATTAGGAATTATATTTTTTAAATAGAAAATATATTTTTTCAAAAATTAGACTTTATATGAATTGAATGCCAATAAATTAATTTAAAATATAGTAGGGACAATGGGCCATTTAATAAAAGAATAAGAGAATAGTAATGATATTTTAATCGTGACAAGCGAGGTAGAAAGTGATACAAATTGAAAGTGTAAGGGGGTAAAATGATACAATTGAAAGTACAAAAGCGGTAAAGTGATATTCAATGAGGTTGCATTTGACGTGGGATGATTCGATTGCGAGAGGATTGGGATGATTTCAACGACTCCGAATATGATTTGAAATCCTCCAAAATGACTCAAAAATAGCCTTCCAATGATTTGAAAATCTATTATAGAATTCACTTCATCCCAACAACTCAATAGATTTAGATATTACGGATTTGAAATTCATAGTTCAAATCCTTCCATCCAAATGGAGCCGCTTAATTTCAAATCCATAATAATAAATCCATTTGCGCTTGTCATTTCGACGAGTCATTTTTTAAATTGATTTTAAATCTTTGAAGCTATTTGAAAGTCATTTGGATGATTTCAAATTCTTCTTATTTCGAGTCATTTGAAATCCTTCCTTAAATCCAAAATCCAAATCCAAATCCTCCCATCCATCCAAATGCAACATTAATGGGATAATTTATTTTTCATACCCTATCTATACCCTAATTTCACTTTTTGATACCCCGGTTTTCAACCTAATCAAGATTGGTACCTAATGTTCACAAAATTAATCATATTTGGTACCTTCGTTAACTCTCTCGTTAATCCCTAACAGCTTAACTCATATAGCAAAGCTTCTTCTTTTCAATTTTCAAGACCTAATGTTTTATGAATAATCTCTTCCAAGATCTATACTTTACTTCTGGGCCTACAATAATGGAAATAGTCCATTACGACCATATCAGCCCAACATGCCTCCGTAAAAATTAAGATCCCTTAAAATTCATTTCTTTTGACTCAAAACACCACGTGTTAAGCTGGGGTTCGCAACGCCACGGGCCGAAGATTATCGCCTCTGCATCGCTTGGACAAACAGCCTCTCACTGCTCAACCTCACCAGGGAAGATGATCTCGCAAGTTATCTCGACCTTCAAAGACTCGTCAAAGACTTGTCTGCTTCCTACTTCCAAAGCGTAAAAGTATTTCTTCAAAGGGATAGATCAATAACACTATGAACACATGTCAACAAAAAGCCTTTATTTTATTAACTTAAAGAAAAATATATTACATTAGTAATCTCCTTTTGGGAGGAGAAAACTTGCTTAAATTTCTCATTATTGAGGCTTGCACTTAAAATACATAAATTTAAAAACTAAACACTCAAAACTTATTACAAATTTTCACTGCATTTTATTGTAAGAAAACTAGTGAAATGTTCGATGTCCCTCGCCTTCCTTCAAATCCCGCAATTTATGAGGTAAGTCCGACTTGAAATCTTGACTTCAAATCTTGTTGAGATGTAAGACGTTATCAAGCATTAACGCTATACTCCTCAATTATTATCGCCAGCCTATCTTCCTTCTCTCTTCCGCTGACTCAACCCATGTGATGGTTGTCGGGGAATCTTAAAAGTTGGTCTCAACCGTGGGTCCCCGAGGAAAGCGCTCTTGTGAGCTGGCCCTTGTCCTTTCCAAATACATGGTCCGCTTGGCTGGCTTTGGGTCGAAACCTTTCCCAAACTCTGTTCCTTCGTCGGGGCATGCTTGACGATTCGCCGATCCAACGGCCAACATGCTTATGTTACACTTCCTGTAAGTTTCTTTGCTCATTTAATCTTGTTTTCCTGCACTCTCCTTTGGTTTCAAGAGTTCCTCTCGCAAATCCCGTGGTTGATCCAAACCATCGAATTCAAAAGCGAAAGATCCATTCGCCGACTGAAGAACTTAAATGGATATTTGACTTTGTCCATTTCAGCTTAGACAAACCCAAAAATTTACATGCTCGCCCCGTGTTTTCTTCTTTAAAAATGCTCCTACTAACATCGTCCTTCTTCCTGAAGTCGCTTAATGTATTTTAAAGCATTTCCATCCTATTTTCTTAGCTTGATGAAATGAAAAGCTTCATTAAAGCCTTCTTTTGCCAGGTTCAGAGCCGCACTAATAAAATACAGCCTAAAATATCCTCTTCTCGGGTGTGATTATCGCCCGTTTCAAACTCGCTTCCCCCAATCCATTTCGGTAATTTTGAAATTTCCGGGAATCCCGTGACACGATAGATTGAAGCTAAAGCTCCAAAGTATACTATTCCTGCATTTCATTTGATGACTTCCTCGGTTTCATCCAAACTCGATACTTTCCCCAGATATCAACCATTGTTTTCTCCGGTTAATACTTGTCTTGTAACTAGTTTCTCCCATTGCCGCCACATATACCCGCATAGATAAACTTATTCGCCGCTTTGAACCTTAGATTTGCCTATCCGTGGCCTAAGATTCAACTCTCCCTCTTTACCCCCAGGGTCGGGTTGACTTGAAGACTCGGTCAGACACCGAGCTTTCAACATTCGCTTGGCCTTGTACACTCGTGACGATCACCTGGCAACACTGCGGATTATGGTATCAATCCATAACCTCCGGTTAGAGCCCCGTACTCTCTCGGGCCCCTTTGCACCGTAGGAGATGCGGCTCGAAGAGAGGCTTCGCAGCCGCTAAGAACAATTGTCCTTCGAGCGAAACCGGCATGCTCAGATCGGACTAGAACGGACTGTCACCACAAGTCGCCCAGACTTCTCATTGAGACATAACGCCCCAAAATTTCGACTTCTCCAGCTTTTTCCTTCGAGATGTCTTACTCGCTTAAGCGACCTCGCCGCGAACGCCATTCTTCCATCTCGTGTCAAGAAATCGCGTTAATATTTTCATGAGATTTTATAATGACAATATCATAATCATAATATCGACATTCACTACGCATCTAAGTAATCGAGCCTTTTCTCGTTTTGATTCAATTTTGTTTTTCGTAGTGCCTTGACACTTGAATTATCAATTTTTAAAGTAAACTTTTAGCCAAGAAAATAGAGGCCATTTTTAAAAGCCTTCTTCGATCGCAAAGAATTCTTTCAATATATACCACCGAAGCCGCTTCACTAAGTGTGAATAAACCACCGCAAGACCGCATGGCACTTCCTCGCTTGGTGTGACTTTCGTGAAGAACCGCTTCACCAATCATCACCAAGATTCAGGTACGTAACTAATTCGCTCCTCGTCTGGGGGAATCGCAGTTTTGGAAGCTTTTTTACAAACTTCTTTTAGTTGCTTAATTTCTTCGATGTTCATCTTCCCATTTGAATACTACATCTTTTTAAGCAAATGGCTAAACACCTTCCCGAATATGCCAAATTGTTAATGAACATCCCGCAAAATTAACAACTCCAAGAAAACTCGTCGCTTTGGCTCTTTTCAGCCAGATTCCGAAATCCCTCAGAGTTTTTTCCACAATATGACTTAATAATTCCGAGATTCATCGATTTCACCCGAGGAATTCAACTGTTTTGTCGCGACACGTTTCTCTCTTTCCGAAAGCACTAATCCTTCTTTTCGTGACAAACATCCAAAAATTTCCAAATGTTTAGATGCTCCTTCATGTTCTTTGATGCGACAGATGTCGCCGATATAATGAACATGAAACCAAATAATCTTTGAAAAGATTATCCATCTTCTCGATATATCCGGGGTGCTAACCAATCCCACAGGCATCACGCTCCAAATATACTGTCTCCCGTGGTGCAGAGAAAGTCAAACTTACTTTCTTCCTCCATCTTAACTGTTGAATCCGCACTTGCACCTCAACTTTGAGAATATCTTCGCACCTTGATAGCAGCTTAACTGATGTTCTTCGCTGATATAGATCCGTCGAACTTCAAAAATGTTATTAATTTCCTTGTAATTAATAACAAGTATCGCTTTCCTTTTCGATTTCTCCATGGTTTCCGACTAAGAACTCCGGGATCGCCAGATGGGAGAAACTCCTCGGTGAAATTAACTTGGGTCAAGATGTTCCTAAAGATCTTCTCGCATATCCTCACGATCTTTCCCGATTCATAAGGATTGTTTGAATCTTTACGAACTCGCTCCTTTCCCTGTGTTTAACTCTTTATTTAGCAAGCTCGTCTTATCCCACCAAGCCCTCAAAGGATCTTCATCAGAATTCCTTCGATCTTCTTTCTCGAGCATCCTCGAAATGATATTTGTTCCTCTATGGTTACATCACTCAGCGATTCTCCATTATACTCATCCAATTCCGCAATGGCTTCTCGAGTGACTTCCGTTTCTTCTCCTTGTACTCAATGAATACAAGTTATTATCCCATATCTTCCGATCCCTTCCGATGGAACCAAATTGTCTATGTGATAATAAAGCCTTCACCAAATTTCCTTCGATCCATTTTCGCCCACGCGGCTCGCTTCATCACCACGCTTTGCCGCTAAAATTAATGGGCATTTTTCTCAGAAATGCTTATAGCCTCTCGACAATAATCTTAACATCACATAAGTTGTGAAAATAAGTCTTCCGCCTCGCTCTCTTGTGTGAATCGCTTGAATGTTTGGCAGGAAATTGTTTCCTAGCAAAATATCTCGCGACCAGATCATGGGAAACAGCATTGGTGGCGTTTACTTTGTACCATGGGGTACTGCCCGCGCCTCCGATCATTATTTCGTCGCTGTTTAATTTCACATGATAAGAATCCTTTTAGAGAAATCTCTTCCCCGCACAATGGTAAATCTTTCCAATTTCTTTTAGAAAAACATCCTGGCCATAGCACATATATTCCTCGGACCAATATAGGCGGCGAAATACTTACCAGATTCAGCATATAACATTCCAATAGAAATGTATATGGAGAATGGACTAGTGGTCATCTCGATCCAGATCTTTTATTACCCACCGTGAACTCCATTCCGCCTTGTAATCTTTCCCAAGGTTTATGCTCCTCAAGAAATTCCACCCCCAAGATAATTGTTCTCAGATCTTTCCGCAACTCCCGTGGATAGTAAGCTCAATTTCCTCCTATCTTCAAAGCCTTGATACCTTCCAACGATTGGTTGTTGGAGATATAGAACATCACAAGGAAAATGTTATCCTTTTCAGTGATGTCGAATATTACTTCAACCTTCGCCATCTTTCTCTCGACATTTCGGGCTTCTCCGGGCTGCTTTAAAAACATCGGGATGCGCTGAATCGACATTGCCCCCTTTCTTCCCAACGGCAAGCTACTCACCATTCTCCGTTTTGCCGAAAGACATCCTTTTCTGTGCTCAACTCGAGACTCGACTTTTGTTGAAGATGGTTGATTCAATTATCATATCAATCTCCTTAATAGTTGAGATCCAATGACGCACTGGTAATACCACTCGCAAAAGTCCTCAAAGATTCTCGACTTCAATAAATTCCTTCTCAAGAATACTTTAATGACGGGTATTCGAGAGAGCATAGAAATCTTATATGTGATCGAGTAAGTGCCTATTTCATTCTTTCATCAAATCGACTTTCCTTTGAAATCTTGATGAAGTGGTTAGGACTCTACTGTCTCGATCTCCCAAATTGTATGCAATTCTCTAGGATGTATATTAAAATGCCAATTTCCATGCATACAAATTTCGTAACCGCTCCAAGGCACACAGAACTGAGATGCGAGATTCGTCACAACAAAGACAAGGGGCTTAATCTATTCCTTCTTTCAATGTCAGCTTTTAATAATTACTCTTACGGCTCCGATATGAATCCACGCAGAGCGTATTTGCAACTTCTCTTTTAACTTTGCTTTTGATCTTCGTATTTCTCTAGTGACCAACCGCATCTCGATCGTGTTCCCAAGAAACTCCACCAATAGTTCTAAGCAGTTACCCCCGCGGGATAATTTCCATGTTTTATGTTACGAAACCCAATTTTATCCAATGCTTTTTCCATACCAATTAAATTCATCATAGACTTGAAGCTTTCTGATCCTTCCTTCATGATTCTCACAAGAGTTTTATGAGAAACCACGTGAGAGATGGTAACTGCATATCCTCCCCACTGCTCTATCAATCTCTTTCTTCAATTTATCCTGAAATGAGTCACTTTCCATCTTCTAATAGATCTCTTTCATAGATGCTTTCATCCGAGGAATATCTCAAACTGGATACACATGTATTAACTTGATAATAGACAAACTTCTTCGATTTCGGTGTAGCCTCTCAATCGTCTAATTCTCATATTTGTCATCGACAATCCGCTGTAGGATATGTCCTCTGCTCGCAGGTCCAGCAATTGCAATCAAAACTTCTGTTAGCCTGGTAATGAGCTCCTTTCGTCCGCAAAGTTCTTTCTCCCCGGGCCTCAGCCGTACTGTTTGATTGTAACTCCCGATGATGAGGTTTCACCGCTTGAGCCGGGTTCTGCCTCGACGCACCTCTGCTTTTGTTTTACTGTAACCTTCTGTGCCCCATGAACACTGCCACGCTTCCTCGGCGAAAATGGACGTTTGCCATTTTTCCTTTGTGCCACACTTCCCACAACCTGCTGGGAGCATTATTATCCACGCAAATATGTATAGGAAATCGCTTGTTAATTCTCTTAATTCCTTGTACTCCAAGGAGTCGTTGATAGCACCATTCAGCACCTCCGCTCAGAAAGACATTTTCCGGCTGCCAGCCTTCTACTTCGGCCCACCTCTTGTATTCCCGCCGATAAGCATTTCTCTGTGGGACTTAATTTTGGCAAAGAATAGTCAGGTACCTTCCTTCTTTTCTCACTTTGATTTCCACCAGATCGGCGGAACAACTTCCTGATATTCGTCAATATGACAAATATCCAGAATCATGTTAAGGTAGGCTTGTTTATATTTCTTCTTTTTCATCCTCTAATCGGAATAACTCCGCGTGCCAATGAACTGGATTTCTTGAATAGTTTTGCCACTCATCGACACCTCAAGTGATTCCCCATGCATCGGTCCTTTATCAGATCATTAAGTCCAGTAATCTTCACCAATCCTTCAAGCATCTGGCTTCATGAGTAAAATGAATGAATCCTTGTAAGATCGGTTCCCATTAAATTTCATAGTCAAGCTCATTCATCAATGAGAACTGCTTTTAAAACTGGGATGTCCAGGATGCAATATCAACCTGGCGCCGGAGTAAAATATCGAGGTGCATCTTCCATGCCGCCCCATAAACATTCAGCCTGCCTCGAAAGCGATCACTCCTACCGTGGAAATCCCCAATATCGCGGGCATCCTTCGCCCCGAAGCCCATGATGTGAACCCGCATTTTCTTCATCGGATTAATCAAAAGCGGTAGGAGGAATTTGTCTACTTTCGGTCATAAAACCAAAGTTTATTCTCACCGCGTTTCATCTAGCAATACGTAACTGAAACTGGGCAATACCG